>OY744552.1:10156901-10206901 GCA_963556195.1 Sepiola atlantica
TGTGAAGAGTGAGTCCGGCCAGTCACATAAACAGACAACACAACAAACTTTCACACTAAGTTAGAGAAATTCTCGTCAACAACACATAACTTATATGAAAATGTAATTGCAAAAAAAAAACAAAAAAAACTAATAAGCTAATAAAATTAGAATAAAAAAAGAAACTTCTCGTCAACAACACAAAACTTATATGAAAATGTAATTGCAAAAAAAACAACAAAAAAAACTAATAAGCTAATAAAATTAATAAAAAGAAAAGAAATTCTCGTAAACAACACATAACTTATATGAAAATGTAATTGCAAAAAAAAAACAAAAAAAACTAATAAGCTAATAAAATTAGAATAAAAAAAGAAACTTCTCGTCAACAACACATAACTTATATCAAAATGTAATTGCAAAAAAAAAAAAAAGGAAGCTAAATTAAAACAAATAATATTAGAATCGCAATTCAAAATGCTGCAAATGGTTTATAATATAGATTGTCTGGGCCGAACAAAGTAATGGCCATATTTCGCAAATGAATTTGAAAAAAACATTACAATAACTATTATCATTAATATTATTTTTATTGTTGCTATTGAAAATTACTACTGAAAAAGCTGAAAGCGCTTGGAAAAATTGAAATAAAAATATTGAAACATCAATTGGAAATTTTAAAAGCACTCATATGAGCCGATGAAAAACTACCAAAAAATAAAAAAGATTAAAGAGTTCTTTGTCAAGGACAGTACCAGTATTTCCCCAAAAGTAGCGTCTAATAATTTTTAATTTCTTCCCGTAGCGCCACCACCTTCACCCCCGCATCCTCCCTCTGATGTCATTTCCAGTTTGGTGCTCTTGAAAATGTCACCCATTTAGTACTGGCCAGTATCGGCGTTGCTTAACTTTGGTTGCACATGACGTCATTTTTGTGAGGCCATGTGCGCAAGAATGAGTCAGCAAAATTACTACATAACGACATTGATTTATTTCCAAATTACTACATAATAACATTGACTTTAGTAGAAAACGTACCAACCCTCCTTACAAAACCCGGCCCAGTTGACTCTGAACAGATAAATATTTTTTTCTAATTCTAAGATATTATCCCCCCGGAAGTTGGCCGATTCAGAAAATGTCAACTTTACGGGCATCTGTCGAGTATCTTGGGCGCCTTTTCCAGACATACATACAAACATTTCCCCTTTGTACAAGAAAATAATTGCACGTGTATTTCTACAATATATAAAAAAATCTTCAACAGATCTTCATCTCTTTTTGCGAAAATGATTGGTTTGTTTTTCTAGTTTTAATGGCATATCAACCCTCTTTCAGGTTTATTGTTGAAACAATAGCCATTATTGTAATATATTAAGACAATGACTGAACTCAGGAATTAAGAGAACACATGTGGTGTTAACGTATGGACTTTATCAGCTGCAAGTTTACACGTCCAAACGCTTAGGTGTTATGGTTAAAAAAATGGAAAGAAGACTCTTTCTTATTTCCCGTGTGATGTCACTGTAGAGTTCTTCTAATAAGGGAAGATAAGTTATAACTGAAAGAAAGCCAACTCATTACAGCTATTGCAAACGATTTATTGCATACGATTAATTGAACACAAGTTGCTATTTAACCCATAGTTGGGAGGAAATTGGGGGTTCATACCTTTCCCCAATTGTATGAATGCATAAATGAACACGATAGATCACATAGGGTTGAAACTCGTTGTAGCCAATTCCATAGGCCGTGATAGTTTCCATTTAGCCCAAATCAAGCCCACCCACCCCCTCCAATATTACTGATTTTTAAAATTTTTTTTTTACACATAAATACAAAACATAACACAAAAGTTGGAAGATTTTTCTTTATAAAATTCCATTTTAGAAATGGAGAGTGTATTATGCCAAATTAATCATGGGGAAGTGCTACCGAAAGACAAAGCGCAATTCTGGCTCACCCTTATCCTTTTTACGACTTGGCCACGTTCCCATGTGGAAACATATAGAAATTAAAGGTGGGAATCTTTCTATTTTCAATGTAATCATCTCACTTGGATGCTTGACAATACCACAAGGTTGAAATAAATTATTGCATCAGTGATTATGTAATTTCGTGTTACTATATTTTATTTCATATATATATATATATATATATATATATATATATATATATATATATATATATATATATCGTACATGTATTGTATTAGTTTCTGTAAATGTAAATCCGTAGAAACTCAAGTGTTTATAAAAAGTGCTCAATAACAAGTAGAGCTGTTTATAAGTATAAATTTTTATTTATACAAACATTATTGGTTACATATGTGCATACATGTTTCGGTTGCACTTTTCCCAGAAAGTCAACCTCATTTCTCTGAAATTCTTGGTCTGATGAGGTTGACTTTCTGGGAAAAGTGCAACCGAAACATGTATGCACGTATGTAACCAATAATGTTTGTATAAATAAAAATTTATACTTATATATATATATATATATATATATATATATATATATATATATATGTGTGTGTGCGTGTACACATATATACATAAAAACACACATATACATATATATGGGGATAAAATGCACGATATATCATAAAATGAAGCTGAAACATGTATGCACATATGTAACCAATAATGTTTGTATAAATAAAGATTTATACTAAAAAAAACAGCTCTACTTGTTATTGAGCACTTTTTATAAACACTGGAGTTTCAAAAGATTAACATCTATAGAAACAAATATAATACATGCACCATATATATACGGCATAATCACGTTGACGCACCGGTTCCCCGTTAGGTCACCAAAGTTAAGCAACGTTGAGCCTGGTCAGTATCAGATGGGTGACCATTTGGGAAGACCAGGCGATGTATGTGTGAGGATGATGACACCTCTCTGCAAAACCTAACGTTGTCAAAACGGATTGCGGACTCACTTTCTTTTTTTTTTGCGTTTACTTTATATATATATTTATTTATTTATTTTGGTAAAGAAAAATTTGTACAACATTCGTACCCTCGGTTTCAAGCACGGAAGGACTTAGCCATCAGGCTCTCTTCAGCTTCTGTTGTCATCAGACAAGAGATGAAGATTCCCCCCGGGGATGAAACGTGGGAGCCTCTGTGTAGCTTAATTAAATTGCCATAAATATATTTTCATAGCTTACTATATATATATATATATATATATATATATATATATATACATATATATTTATTTATTTTGGTACAGAAAAATTAGTACAACATTCGTACTGTCGGTTTCAAGCACGGAAGGACTTAGCCATCAGACTCTCTTCAGCTTCTGTTGTCATCTTCCATGCTTGAAACCGACGGTACGAATGTTGTACTAATTTTTCTGTACCAAAATAAATAAATATTACACTCTTAATTTTTAACTTTAATTCTTAATTAATCGAGCACTCTGCTGGGATTTTTCCTGCTATATTACAAAGGAGTTATATATATATATATATATATATATATATATATATATATATATATACAATATGAAACTAAAAGTATACTTTTAGAGAATTGAATCTATAGTGAAATGGTTTAAGCTCAATATACGAGATAGAGCAATTATAAAGATAAACGAAGGAAGAGAGATAAAGATGTGCGGATGACAAATTTATTTCATCTTCGATTGGTCAATGCAAGGTGTACTCGATAAAAAACATGTTTATTTTTTCTTTCCTTAAGGCAGGCTTTTCAAAGATTAAAATCTTATCACTCTCACTCACTCACTATCCAGGTTTATCGTCTATGTTCCCTTTTGATAAGAGGTTCGACGTTGTCTGGCTGTCCTTATGCTAAGTCTCCAATGATCATGATTGTGGGGATTGACTGTGTCCATTTTTTTTTTTTTAATGGAAATCGCTCTAGACAAGGACTGAAGCCACTTGATGTAAGGAGCTAAAAAAAAGTTACTATTTCAAGGTCAAAAACTAGCCAACAATAAGTGTTAGATGGATAGATTCCGACCCAGAAAACGGCAATTCTTCCCCCTTTGTCAGAAACATCGCTCATGGAATGTGAGGACTAAAGGACAAAATAAGAGAAGCAAGAGTTACGAGACTGCCGAAAGTAAACCGAAAGTTAGTCACTTTCTACTCCCTTTTTACAGTCTTGCCTGATGAGTTCTTTCCATATCTTTCTAGGGCGCCCCACCTTTCTTTTTGCTGTCCAGCCTTAGGTCTCTGCATGTGCCGATATACCCCTTGCTTCTTTCAACATGCCCGAACCAGTGAAGACGGTTTGCCCTTATTAGGACATCAAGTTTTCGGATGGCCAATTTCTCAAGTAGAGTGTCTGACCTAATGTTCTGAATCTGGTCGGACTTTACATTGCATATCCACCTAATCATTGTCCTATCATATCTCTAGAGTCGAGCAAGTGAGAGCCCGAGACTCACTGCCATACAACATCAAGCCTCTTTACGCAGTTATCATAGACCTTACCCCTGGTAATAATTGGGATGGCTCAGGATGTTAGGATTGGGAGAACTTCTCTGAACTTTCCCTAAGCTGTCTTGACTCTGATGGTCGAACTTAGTTCGCAGCCACCTCCAGCATTCAGCATATCTCCTCGGTAGCAAAACGAGTCTACCATCTCAAAGGTGCCCTCGCTTATCTCAACTTCTGTGTAAGGGTGACCCTTGATTGAGCATGCAAGTCCCAGGCATCTCTTACATCTGAAGTCTGGATCTAGTGTGAGCCTACCATGCACTCTGCTGCACTTTTTGTGCACCCATGTTGATTGGAGCCCTTGTCCAATCGAGAATCGATACGTGAGAACAAACATTCGCTGCCGCTTCGAACAACATAAGTCAAGCAAGTCATACATTCCGAATCATTGCTCCGTCATTTGTGAAACCTGGGTAAGGGCCCAAAACTCATTGTTATACAACATCACGCATCTTACAGTTATTCAGACCTTACCCCTGCTAATAATTGGGATGGTTCTTCGGAATATTAAGATTGGGAGAAGTACTCTGAACTTTCCCCAAGCTGTCTCGACTGATGGTTCAATTTAGTTCGCAGCCGGCTCCAGCACTCAGCATATCTCCTAGGTAGCAAAATGAGTCTACCACCTCCAGGATGTTCTCGCCTATTTCAACTTCTGTGTAAGGATAGCCCTCATTGGCCCAATTGGGCGTGCAAGTCCTAGGCATCTCTTACATCTGAACTCTGGTGTGAGCCTACCATGCACTCCGCTGCACTTTTGGTGTGCTCATAGAGTGCAGTGGTTGCACTGTATCGCACTGACAAACGCAAACATAGGTTTACCTAGATATAATTTTTGTTAACAGCACAATGTCAACCCGGTTAACGAGTGAAGAAAGAAGTAACCATTGATTTTATTTTCCAAGATTCTTAGATAAACAGAAAGATGCGTTGATTCAGAAATGAAAATTAGACATAAGATTGTTTTTTTTGTGTAGGTGATGGGGACTAAAATTAAAAAGAAAAAAAAAAAAAAATATTCTTATTTATTTATCTTTCAACACATCTTCTTATCCTCAGGTCAGATTGTTATTCAAATATAGTTGACGTAATTTTTTTTTCTAAATCTCTTAAAATCAAACATTTAGAAAATGTTGTGGCCTCTTTTGGAGTTTCTCTTTTTAAAAGACGATAAAAAATAAATGGATTAACCATATCCAAAGGCTCCCTTTTCATTGGCTACTACCCCGATATGTAGGGGAGGGTGTAACTCCTGTTCCTGGATTGCTCCACTTACCCTTGATCCTCACCTTATAATGCTGAATATTTAGCAAAGGAGCATTAAGTACCATTTTTTTTTTAATCATCGGTATGACTCGACCGAGGATTGAACTCCAGTCTCCCAGTCATTAGAAAATACTATAACCAATACACGAAAAGGTAATAAAGTTATTAAGCAACTTTTCCCCTTCAATAATTGTGAATTTTTAGTGCCTAATCAATAGTAAATCAATGAAATATTTGATTTAAAAAAAAAAAAAAAAAGAAACGTAAATAAAATTTATAGGGATTTGGTCCGAGTTGTGACCAAAAATTTCACTAAATTTTTTTTTTTAAGTTTAATTAAAACTTGAAAAATTTAAATGAAAGAAAATAAAATCTTTCTAAAAACTGTATGACATTAATAATTTTTAGAATTTTTTTTTTTTTTTTACACTTAATGAAATTAAGTGAAAATTAAAGAAAAAAAAAACGACAAAAAACTTCTTTCTTTTTTTTCAAAGTTTAAACTTCTGAGGTATACATTTTTAATTGACAATATTTTACAGAGAATTGCAAAAGTTTAGCGAGGAATGAACTCTTTAGACTTTCAACATTAGTTGTTTTTTTTTTTCCGATAAATTAATTTAATATCCCTTAAGCACATGACTGCTATTGTTTTTTTTTTGTTTTTTTAGATTTTACAATGAAGATAATGAACAAAAAAATAAAGAAAAATAAAAAAGATTTAAAATCTTACAATCAATAAAATATGAATGTGCACCCAACATAATTTCGTTTATAAGATTTCAATTTCCATAAAAAAGAATAAAGGATTTTCATATTGAAAAAATACAGTGCCTCTATAGAAAGACAGCCATATCGACTGAACGTTTCCAATTGCGATATACAGAACAAACCGGAAATGGCCGAAGCAGTTCACGATTTGAAAGCCGCGAAAAAAAATGTAACACTTGAGCATAGGAATGCAAAAAAGGGTTAGGGTTGCGGTAAATTTTTTTTTTGGCCCGTCCCCCCCCCTAAATAAAAGTAACCGTAACCCTAACCCCCTCACAAATAAAATTGATTCACTTACTGATTTGAAAAACATTATTAAACTCATTCTTAATGTAATTGACCCTAACATTAAGTCAGGAAAAAGAATGAAAAAGTGATTTCATTTAATGTCGGTATTAATTGACTGTTCGGCGACGGCTCGGCCACTTTCAGTCTGTCTCATGAATAGAAATCAAAAACATTCAGCTCGATATGGATCCCCTCTTATAGAAGCACTGAAAAAATTTGCATAATTAATCTGAAAAAAAAAAAAAAAAATTTTAAAACAAAAAAACACAAAACAAAAAACACAGCGAAAAGGTCAGTTCTTGCTAATAGGTTTCCTCGCAATAGTGATCATATCCGCAGAAGGTCATTATTTATATGAAGTGTTCGGTTTCAAATTGTCTGAAGCTTACCAAGTACAACGGGGAAACCTGGAGAAGTCCGCGGGTGCTGTGTTCAAGAAAACATTGTGGCGATAACCATGAAAACGCCTGTAAATGTCATTTTTAAGCAGTTAAAGGTCATAAGGGTCAGGTTTAGGGATCACATAAAAATCTTATTTCTTACAACAAAAAATAATTTGAAAACAAAAAAAAAAAAATTCTTCACAAATACTTAAATTTGTTTTTTTGGGGGGTTTATTTTTAGGAGGGGGGGGGGAGGATTGTTTGTCATTGGTAATGTCTTTTTTGTGTTGTTTTTCTTTTTTTAAATTGGAAGAAAATATTTGTGAAGACATAGAAAAATAAACATCACAAATCTGCTCATGTGAATGGATGGATTTATGAATGAGTGAGTAAGTGAGTGAGTGAGTAGAATGATGGATTTATGAATGGATGGATTTATGAATGAACATATGATGATGTTGTTAGAATAAAATTGCAATGCTTGTTGTACAAACACAAATATTTGTTGTAGTAATTTCTTGGTAGTACAGAGAGAAATAGACGTTAGAACACCACCGTTTAATGGCTTCTTTTTGATTTCTCCTTCATTTTCTTTTGTAAAAAAAGGCAAGTTATAGCTTCTCCGAAAGCCGACAGAAAAAAAGGCTTTTCTCTTCGTCTCTTTCCAAACATTTTTTTTTTTCTGATTCAGCCATTTTCCATAAGTCAAAGTGTTGATCGCAGCTTAGTATCAACAAATGATTTTGCTATTGGAAACGGATCATTCAGCTGAAGAAGACTATCAGTTTTCTTTTGTAGGAATACAGAGTTAGAGTTCTCTTCAAAATGGTGGGTTATTCCATGGTTGCTTGTTATAGTAGCCAGGCATCGGTGGGTCCATATTCCTGGGGCCGTACCAGGACAACGCAGCATCTGGAAAATTGAAACAAAAAATTTTACTTGTTAATGTTTTCGGAATTTTTGAGATGACGATTGATAATTTGGATTATTTTTATTCTT
Source organism: Sepiola atlantica (assembly GCA_963556195.1). NCBI lineage: Eukaryota > Metazoa > Mollusca > Cephalopoda > Sepiida > Sepiolidae > Sepiola > Sepiola atlantica. Next base: position 10,165,068 of record OY744552.1, read on the forward strand.
CGGACTACTGTTCTCATCTTGGATGGTATTCTCACAACGTTTCGGCCGATGTAACCTCCGATCTTCTTCAGGGGCATCTTTTTGAGCTTGCGAATCTTTATTTCGTACTCGGGAACCTGAACGTAATTTCTGACTGAGACTTTTATTTAATATGTCCAAGACATGTCAGCATGTAAAGCAGGCGTTAAGCCAAATATTATGACGTTAGATTAAAGGGTTGCAGAGTCGGACTCTTAAGAATGCTAGGAGTCAGAGTCGGGGGCGCTTGTCCATAAAAATACACAAGTGAAATACGACGGTTCCAAATAAATTAACAGGAAAACTCTTTGACAGGCAAAAATAGTTATCTACACCAAAAATTAGGGCAAATTATCGAGTAGAATTTTAATTAAAAATAAAAATCAGTTTTATCGTATTTTTCAGATTCGCCATTGATAAGGGCATGATGGACTCTCCCCGTCGATTTCGACGTATGAGTGCCCCACTAGGGGCAACCCGCGCATGAATTTGTAATTGCAAGGGTTGCGCAATCCCCAACAACCGCTCTTTTGAGTCGGCACTGCTTGATTCCAATGGCAAGTAGTAGTACAAGACGACTGGAAACAATGCCGAGATAAGCAGAGAGCACATACAGCACCTGGTATTCCTAAATGGTCACCCATTTAGTACTGGCCAGGCTCGACGCCGCTTAACTTCGGTGATCTAACGGGAACCGGTGTGTCAACGTGATTGTGCCGTATATAAGGGCATGAATACACGTAAAACAGGGGAGATAAGTCAGTCTGTCATTCCACCAAGTCATAATCAACAGCGAATTGGAAAAATACGCTGAAACGGATTTTGATTTTTAATTAAAATTCTACTCGATAATTTTCCCTAATTTTTGGTGTAGATACCTATTTTTGCCTGATATGTAAGTATATCAAAGAGGTTTCCTGTTAATTTATTTGGACCTGTGTATTTTTATGGAGAAGCGCCGAGTTGGATTTTTAATCTCCGAAAAATCAACAGTATGAAAATGAGAAAACTTTAAAATAAGGAGTCAGTAAAGCAGGCGTTAAACCAAATATGATGACGTTAGATTGAAGGGTGGCAGAGTCGGACTCGTAAGAATGAGTTGGAGTCGGACTCGGGTGCAAATACACGTAAAACATGGGTGATATGTCAGTCTATTTCGGCAAGTCATAAATCAACGGTCTTCTTCTTTCGTTTGCTTCACAGCATCTCACTGTTCGATCACCAGCATTTCACTGTTCGATCACCAGCTCGGTTGAGAAAAGCCATGCTAATGTTTTGTTGTCTAGCACAGCTATGCCGGCCTAGCCGTTGGGTGGTCGATATTTAAGGCATGACTCGATGATGTGGTCTACTGTCTGTTCAGAGTGATCACAGTCGCAGACAGCCGAGTCCCTGAGTCCCCATCCTTTCATTGTCGCGGTGAAACGGCCGACACCTGTCCTGAGGCAGTTAAGCATTTTCCACTGCCGGCGAGGGAGGTCCATGCCTGGTAGGTCATCCGGGTCCTCCACAAATCTGTGCAACCTTCATTTATCTGCTGCCTGCCATTCCTCCGCCCAGCGACGTTTCAGCCAGATTCGTTTTGTGACGTCACCGGGTGTTGAAAGCAGGAGCTGGTGGTGGGCATGCTCCGAGAATAGGCGTCGTGACTTCAGGCGAGCTCGTGGAGGGGTCTCTGTGGCGAGCTTGTGGAGAAGGTGGTCTTCATCATCATTTGGGGGAGATAAAGTCAGCCTCTTCATGGCCTCCTCCATAAGTACCTGCTCACAACAGCAAAACTAATGACGTTAGACCGCTTCCAGCGACCTTTACATGGCTCTCAACGATAATCAATGGTGAATTGGAAAAATACAATCAACCTGATTTTTATTCTTATTTTTAATTAAAATTCTACTCGATAATTTTCCATAATTTTTTGGCGTAAATACCTATTTTTGCCTGATACGTAAGGATATCAAAGAGTTTTCCTGTTGATTTATGTGGAACTGCGATTTTCACGTGTGTACTTTTATGGACAAGCGCCGAGTCGGATTTTTAATCTCCGAAGGATCAGCAGTGTGAAAATTGGAAAACTTTAAAATAAGGAGTCGGAATTTTTGGAATCCTCGGAGTCGGCCCTTATATCTTCCGACTCTACAACCCTAATAGATTGTTCTGATTCCATTAGCTACGAGCAGGTAGGGCTGTTAATTTTACATGCACATGTGAAGTAACAGGTAATAGCGTTGGTTAGCAATCCGTCAAAGTTAGCTCGGGTCCTAATCTGAAGAAGCACCCATCTTTTTGAGACATTGTGTATTTGTGCCGAGCACAGGGTTTATATATTTCCTAGTATTAATAAACAAACAACAAAAAAGCGATGACTGTTGATCTCACCTGGTGCTGGATTTGGTCCGGTCATATCTGGGCAAAATCCGCTGGAAGACATGGAGGGTGTCGGATTGGTGGAAGAAGCCTGTTCGTCCTGAAAGGGAAACAGAAAAACAAGAAACCGTAACATTTTGTTTTGGAAATTTTAGAGATGAGGATTGATAATTTGTATTATTTGTATTATTTGGACTACTATTCTCATCTTGGTGGCGCAACGGATAAAAGTGTTAAGTTATAATCAGTTATAAGTGACTGTCTTCTGGAGGTTGAAGGTTCAATCCTTAGCACGGGGCGATACTAAGAATAGATGTGTAGTCTTACTATTTATTACGACTAGTGTTGGAAAAATTAATCGGAATCGGGAATTGGAAAAATCGGAACTTTTTGGGATATCGGAAAAATTTGTGGCTATTTTCTGATGCTAAAACAATTTTTTTTAATTGCTTTTTTTTTGTTTTTGTTTAAAAACTTGGTGCTTGTTCAGTGCTTCGGCCGTATGGAAAACTTATTTATTTATGAAAACAAATTATTTATTTATGAAAACAATATTATGTACTTACTCAGTGGTATTTTATTGTTCAATGTTGAAAAAAAGTAGGAAAAATTATCCGCTAGAACTTTAATTACAAGTATTTTCCCATTTTACGCATCGCTTCGATGAGTATGCCTCCATCTTGTTTCGCTGGACACAAATCAAGGGCAGATAACTGGCAAGGGCAGATAATAACGCGAAATGCTCTTGATTTGTGTCCAACGAAACAAGATGGAGGCATACTCACTGAAGCGATTACTATAATACGTAAAATGGGAAAATACTTGTAATTAAAGTTCTAGCAGATAATTTTTCCTACTTTTTTCAACATTGAACAATAAAATACCACTGAGTAAGTACATAATATTGTTTTCATAAATAAATAATTTTTCCGTATGGCCGAAGCACTGAACAAGTACCAAAAACTTAATTTACCATTGCTGGTACGAACGATAAAACGATAAATATTTATTGATTTTAAAACTAAAATCTATAGATCCTCATCTCGGTTGTTATTATCACAATGTTACGCACGTTTTTCCCCACCGACCTTCTTCCGTATTTGTCTATGAAGATATGTTTGTATAAACAAAAGAATTCTATTAAAGAAATTGTTGTGGGGTACAAATCACCCCTATTGAAGAACTAATGGAAGCAACCATCTATAATAAATACCATGGTTGCAAAGACTCAAACAGAGGACATTCCTATTCATGTTTTACCGCATGGTAGGAATCCGGTCATCTCCTACCACATTTAGTGGCGTTACTGTATTGCTATGAATAAATGCATTGTATATTTTAACCTGTCACAATTTGTGGTTGTTATCTTTGTGACCCCTAGCACGGGTCTACAACACTTATTGGAGCTCTTTTAAAATAAATTCGTTTGTGCCAACAAAATATAGTTTCTGAAAGAAAAACATTGTAATAAAATAAAGTTTATTTTCAATAAAGTAACATTTTGGCCAAAATATTGTAATAAAATATAGTTTTATTATTATTATTATTATTATTATTATTATTATTATTATTATTATTATGTTCGTTTTATAACATTTTAAATTATTAAAAAAATCACTGTCAATTCCAGAAATTATATTTTATTACAACAGTTTGGCCAAAATGTTACTTTATTGAAAATAAACTTTATTTTATTACAATGTTTTTCTTTCAGAAACTATATTTTATTAAATAAATGAAATAAATAAATTTATTAAAATGTTTTAATCTATTGGTCGTTACTTCCTGTTGATTATCTGTCGCTGGTTACTAAACTGCACAAGTGCCCGATTTTGTTTAGGACAGCCATCTTGTAGCGGTCATAAACAGGGGTCTACAACAGAAATATATAGCTCTACTTGGTATAGAATATTATATAAATAATATACAAGTAATGTTCAAGGGATTGATTGTACAGCCCTATTTATCTACCTCCCACAGAGTAGAATGTGACACAAGGTCGGAAAGTGGGAATTGAGAAGCTAGCACTCCAGAGGAAGAGTACTTGGGGCCTTTAAAAATTGCCTGGGCAGCCCCGTCGGCATTCCCCGGTAGGCAATAAACTAACCCCTTCTCAAAGGGTGAGAAGGCAAAGCCTGGGAGGGTGCACCTCCTAGAACTGCACAGGACAGACCCATAGACAGACGTAAGTTAAGCCCCGAAGGCCAAGACAATACCAGTCTATGGGGTGCAGTATCCATTGGAACAGATACTACACATCGATTGTACAACCTCTTTGAACAAAACTAACCTGGAATATATATACTAGTGATGGGACGATTCCAATATTTTCCCCAATTCCAATAGAATTACCGATTCCATTCTAAATTCCCGATTCCATTCTAAATTCCCGATTCTGATTCTTTTTAAATCTCTAGATATTAAGCTTTTGAGTTGCTGTTGTTTTTTTTTTAATTTTCGGATTACCGTAAAAACCCATGTAATATGTCCTTTAATCCTCACATTCCATGAGCGATGTTTCTGACAAAGGAGAAAGAATTGCTGTTTTCTGGGTCAGAATCTATCCATATAACACTTATCAACATGTCAGTGTATCGAGATGGTAAACAAAGTCAGGCGGGTTCTCTACCTGATCCAGGGATCCTTTCTAAGCCTAACAGCAGACAACAATCCTGGTATGGCCCATTCTTGAGTTTGTCACTCAAGCAACAAATCCTTATCTTCTAAAGTGTGCTCAACAGTTGGAAACCAGGATAATGACAAGATTCTCCACGCTAACCTACAAAGAACGGCTTCAAAGACTAAATCTTTCCTCGCTTGAGCAGCGAAGGATACGACGGGGACCTGATTCTGGCATAAAGAATCGTTAATGAGAATCTAAATCTATCTTTAAAGGAGTTTTTCGCTCCAATACCTAGTCACAGGTTTCACAGTCACCTGCAGAAGGCAGCATTCTCTGTCTGTGTTTCTGCTTCCTTGAACATCCTGCGAAAGGAGGGTGTGATTATGCCTACCATATCCACGTTTAAAGTCGCCTTGGACAAACATTCAGACGGTTTATAGATGCAATATCTTCTGTCTTTTTACATGGCTTGCTGCACTTTGCTATTTTTTGTCAATAAAATTGATGCATTGATTTTAAGAAAGGTTTTGGTAATTTATCCTTTTTTTTATTATTAAATTATTTTAATTAATTAGTGTTAATATCGACAAAACTATTGTGTATATATAGGGAATATGGGACAATAAAATTACAAATGAATAACACCAAATATTAATTTATTGTAAACTGTTCAAAACATAGTTATGCAAATTAGACATACAAATAGCTGTGTTTGGGTGTTTGCTTTCTACAGTATTTCAAAAGACTATGTTGTATTATTGATTTAACGAACATAGTTATGCAAATTAGACATACAAATAGCTGTGTTTGGGTGTTTGCTTTCTACAGTATTTCAAAAGACTATGTTGTATTATTGATTTAACGAACATAGTTATGCAAATTAGACATACAAATAGCTGTGTTTGGGTGTTTGCTTTCTACAGTATTTCAAAAGACTATGTTGTATTATTGATTTAACGAACATAGTTATGCAAATTAGACATACAAATAGCTGTGTTTGGGTGTTTGCTTTCTACAGTATTTCAAAAGACTACGTTGTATTATTGATTTAACGAACATAGTTATGCAAATTAGACATACAAATAGCTGTGTTTGGGTGTTTGCTTTCTACAGTATTTCAAAAGACTATGTTGTATTATTGATTTAACGAACATAGTTATGCAAATTAGACATACAAATAGCTGTGTTTGGGTGTTTGCTTTCTACAGTATTTCAAAAGACTATGTTGTATTATTGATTTAACGAACATAGTTATGCAAATTAGACATACAAATAGCTGTGTTTGGGTGTTTGCTTTCTACAGTATTTCAAAAGACTACGTTGTATTATTGATTTAACGAACATAGTTATGCAAATTAGACATACAAATAGCTGTGTTTGGGTGTTTGCTTTCTACAGTATTTCAAAAGACTATGTTGTATTATTGATTTAACGAACATAGTTATGCAAATTAGACATACAAATAGCTGTGTTTGGGTGTTTGCTTTCTACAGTATTTCAAAAGACTATGTTGTATTATTGATTTAACGAACATAGTTATGCAAATTAGACATACAAATAGCTGTGTTTGGGTGTTTGCTTTCTACAGTATTTCAAAAGACTATGTTGTATTATTGATTTAACGAACATAGTTATGCAAATTAGACATACAAATAGCTGTGTTTGGGTGTTTGCTTTCTACAGTATTTCAAAAGACTATGTTGTATTATTGATTTAACGAACATTGAGCCATTCTAATAGTAATGTAGGTGTAATAAATGAAAAAAAAACGTTTGCATTTATTCATTTTTATATATCTATATATATATATATAGATTTATCTATATATATATATATATATATATTTATATATAGATTTAGATTTTTCACTTAGAAGATAGTTTATCCAGTGAAGACCGGGATTAGTCCAATAAAAATAAGCTCGATGATACTCGATTACAGGATACAGAGCATTTATATGTGATTTTTTGAAGGCTTACCAAACCATTCCGTTCAGGAGCTCATTCATCACGACAAAAGACTTTTTCTTTCAAAGATTATTTATTTATCATATATATCCAAATTAAAGAATTTTTTTCCTACACGTGTTTCACTACCAAGCAGGTCCTTGCTTGGCACATCATCAGGGGAATTAAGTGCCTGGAGTAAGAGTTTCAACAACTGACAATACACAATGTGGTGTTGCCTTAATTGAGGTCACTTAAGAAGAGGACAGAAGAAAAAATATAAAAATAAAAAATAAAAATGATGTGCCAAGCAAAGACCTGCTTGGTAGTGAAACACGTGTAGGAAAAAAACTCTTTAAATTGGATATATATGATAAATAAATAAACTTTGAAAGAAAATGTCTTTTGTCGTGATGGATGATCTCCTGAACGGAATGGTTTGGTAAGCCTTCAAAAAATCACACATATATATATATATATATATATATATATATATATATATATATATATATACACACAAAAAATAAATAACTATATCAACTCACCAGAAACAATATTTCGATGTACTTGCATGACATTTTTCTTAAAATTATCATCCTGAGGAAGTCTTACAATAAAGACGAAACATTGATGAATATATAAAAAATCTCTCTTGGTTTTTCCTTTTTCATTTCCCATATATATAATGTGTATTTCTATTTACATTTAAAATCTTTGATATTTCAAATGTAAAGTTTTAATAACATAAAATAGTGCGAGGAATTTTAAGAGTATTTTATGGATATTTTATCATTCCTGGTATCAGCCGAAACAATTGTTTGCCGAAAATAATAAAAATAATTTTCTGAAGAGATGTGGCTTTGCCCTTTCTTAAATTTTTTTGTGGTTTAAAACTAAATAAAAATATTGTATATGTATATATATATGTATACATATATATATATATATATATACAAAAAATAAATAACTATATAAACTCACCAGAAACTTTTTCGTCAAATTGATGTGACCTTGGATGGCCTTTATAGTTTTCACCACAAATTCTCTATCAATATTCGGCAATGGGTCAGGTTTTCTCTGCAAGTACTCTAAGCAATCCTCATAAATTTTCTTTGCCTCCGTGATCATTTGTAAACGGTTGGGATTGATCCAGCCCGTGAATTTCTCCAACATGTACTTGCGTCGGTCATGCAGTTTGTTTTTGGTAGCCTGCAACTTTTGGAATTTCATAATGTCGTTGTCCTTCTGGGCCTCCTGCAGCTCGCACGTCAGAGTGTTGAGGACTTCCCGTAGCGTCGCAAGACGCTCGACTGCCTTTCTCGGGATTTTCCGCATCAAGATGAGAAAAGAGCCCTCAAACGAGAACATATTATCTTTCTCCTCGGCCAGCAGAAGATTTAGCGGAATTCTCTGATGCGGAGTTCCGAATCCGGGACTTTTTTCCATCCAAACTACCGTCTTAACGGCCTGTCTGATTTCGGGGTCTGCAATAGACAAATCTTCAGCACTGTCGGTGCCAAAACAAGACACGTTACCGTCGTCTTCGGAATCATCTCTGATATCCGATCTCGAACGGGGGTACTGGTCTTCGTCCGGTCGTCGGTTTAACCAATTATGCAAATATTCCAAATAGTTAGGTTTTCCTTCGAAGTTCTGGAAGTCGTCGTCACCTTTAAAGGAAGGCCTTTCCGATGACTGAAAATACGTGGCGTCAGGTTCTAGCGGTGCGACTCCCTCGGTGGTACTAATGCTCGGCGCCTGTTTTAGAGCTTGGAGTTGACTTTGGATTTTTTTACGGATCTTCTTACGCTTCGTCTTAGACATGTTATCAAATTTGGTCTCGAGAGGCATCCCAAGAGATTTTTTTAGTATCTTATATTCCGTAGAGCCTTCCTTCACGAGCATCTGAAGATAACTGTCGATCGTATCAAACGTTTCCCGCATATTTTTCTCGTCCTCATCGTCTTCATGCTGCATCGAAAACAATTGGTTTGGGCCTGTTTGCTTGTTCAAATCCCTATTAACGTTCGGACCAGTTGCTTCCATCTCTTTACCTGTGTCGGAAAAATTATCACTTGCAAGATTGTCGCTTGAAACAGACTTTCTGACTCCTTTTGACCCTCTGCCATCCCCCTTAGTATTCATGGCCCCGATTTTGATTTCTCTTAAGTGTGACATCTTAGGCCAACCATCACCAGGGTGCCTCCCCGAATGCAATGGCCCTTCTTCTCTTGGAGGTGAACCACGGCCACGAAAATGACTGTCAGGATAATCTCCATCAGGACCTGGAGAATAACTATCCCTTCGTCTTCGACGGTGTCTGTCAGGCCAATTGTTTGAATAGCCCTGTTTGAATGGAACATATTCATCGGATTTCTCATACAATAAGCCGTCGGACTCATCCTGGACATAGTCGTTAGGATCAGTCGAAGCTCCATACTTTTGGTTTATACAATGATCCGACTCACCATACGAATAATTTTCATTTCTATCCTGCGGATATCTGTCGTTTTCAGGGCTGTAATCATCAAAGTTTTGATCAGGATAGTTGGACTCATCCCGGTAATGTCCGCCCGGTTTGCTGTGCGGATAAGGCGCAAATTTTCCACGCAAGGGACGTCCACGCTTACTGCGGAATCTCTTCCGCTTTCCGCGACCAAAATTATCCGGGTTGCCAGTGTTGTAATGATCCATGCGATTCGGCGGGCCAAATCCGGATCTTTCAGGTGGACAATCTTCCGGACCCTCATACGGGTACTCTGCTCTGCTTCCTAGGTATCTGTCAAAATTATCCATCCGACTATGCAGATAGTTCTCCGTTCGGTCGTGAACGTATCTCTCCGGAGAATCATATGGATAGGTGTCAGGTTTATCGTATGAATAATTATCGGCCTTATAAGGATTTCCCTCTTCCGCCTGAGTTTCTCTCATACGCCGCTTGTAAAATCGTTCCTCGTGAGAAGTGTGCCGTCGATCTGGCTGTCGTCGCTTCCTGTGCGAACTTTCCTCTTTTCGCTTGGAAGATGATTTGCGTTTCGAATGTGAATCTATCGTAGCCTCTTCTTCACTGCTCTCGGTTTCCTTATCGGGCAATTCTCCTTCTTCGAGTTCCGGATCGCTGTTTTTTTCCGCGTCAGCTGGTTTCTCCGTTTCTTTACCTTCAGGATCTTTTGAGACATCGTCTGCATTCTCAGAAATTTTAGTAACGGTAGCTTGTTTGTTAGTACTCTTAGTCTTCTTACTATTACTAGAACTACTGCTGGAAGTCGGCAAGATATCATCCTCTACGGACTTTACAGGCTTCCACAGTTTTTCCGACCAAACTTTCTCGTCCTTCTCGGAAGACTTCTTTGTCCGACTTGAAGAACTTCTTTCTTCAGATGACGTATGTCTACTTCTGGATGGCGAATGTGAGGATTTCCGATCAGAATTTTCTGCAGAGCCTCCTTTCTCATGCGACGGTTGTGAGGCTAATTCCCTTTTTATTTGTTTTACCGATTTCAACAAATTTTGAAGGTCGGACTTTCCGTTGTTCTTCAAGAACTGCCGCGTTAATTTCCGAAGCTTATCACGATTGGCTCTTGCTAATTTTGCTTCTTTCACCGATTTCGAAGTGCCAGACGAAGTGTGTGAGGATTTGGAGGTACTCGATAAGGAGTCGGATTTCTTTTCATTATTATGCCGGCTTTTTGTCCTGCTCTTTGACTTCTTCCGTTCTTCGTTCGATTCTCTTCCTTTCTTTTTTAAATCTTCTTTCGTGACTGAGTCCGTGTTATTTTCTGAAATAGAAGCATCAGCATCGTGCAAACCGGATGTGGGGTCGCTCGTGGATATTTGCTTGTTCGGCTCCAAGATGGTGCCGGTACTCGGTTTTGTGTTTGAATCGTTCACCGTGAATTCTGCCTTGGGCCAGGTGCTTTTTTCAGAATCATTGCCGCTTGATATGGAAGCAGCCGTTAAGTTAGTCAAGTCGGATTTCAACGGCTTCTCTTCCTTTTTATTCGACGCATCCTTCTTAGACAACCTGGAACTTTCCGAAGACAATGACGAATCAATGGAAAATGTCCTTTTCAGTTTGAAAGGGACCTCTTTTCCTGTTGGTTTAACAGAGTCTAAGGTGCTGGGCGACATTGAAGGGTCTGAAGTCGATATGGAAACAATTTCGGATGTCTTATCAGTCGGACTATAAGAGGAAGATCTGCTTTTATCGGGATCTGCTTTACTGTTACTGCTGTCTCGGTTCGAGTTTATCGATGCCAATTCGGTAAAGCTTTCAGATTTGGGAATCTGGATATTACCATGGGAGGTTTTGGTATCTGCACCGAACGCAAGAGAAGCAGAGTTAGAAGACAAGGTTTGGGCTGGAGATAACGTATCGTTTTCTGAAACGTTAGTTGATTTCGCCGACACCGGTGGTAAAAGGTTAACCACTGATGCCACACGAGGGCTTTTATTTGTTTTCGTTGAATTATCGTTGTTAATCGTTCCTGCCTTCGGATTTATTTTGTCGGCAAACCAATCTAATAAATTCGGTGGCTTTAAAGAGTCGGCTTGGTTTGTTTGATATGCGGCCAAATCGGGAGGTGCATATCCAAGAGGAAACGGGAGGTTAGTCAAATGACTCGGGGGGATATTAAGAGGTGGAGGCCAAGGGATAGAACCTGCTATGATGGGATTAAAGGGGGGGAGATTCTGCCAGACGCCGTCAAACTTTTGGTTTAAGTTTTGGGGTAGCCAGAAGGGCGGCTGTTGTGATGTCATCCAACCTGAAGACTGCGGAAAATAATTTGGGGGCTGAATCACCGCCGGCGCCGTCGTCGTCGTCGGGGCTGCGGATTTAGATTTTTTGGCACCTTTGTGAAAGGGGCTTTGTTTTTTCCCAGAAAGCACGGGTATGGCCTGACCGGGAACAAATGCTTGAGGGCCAGGCATCAATCCTGCTGGAGGCTTTACAGTGATTTCATCGCCAGACGGATCGGAAGGATTATATATTTCGCTCGGACTATTTCTCTCGCCCTTTTCCAATTTTACAAGATTCAAATTTCCCGGCTGACACATTTCTGATTTTCCGTCAATATTAATAGCAGCCGCCAAAGCGTGCGATTGCTGCGGATTGACATTGTCAGATTTAACAAATTCTTTCTGCGTATCTTTAGAGTGGAACAGATCTTTGTCCAAAACTCCGAGCTTATAATCTTCGTCCAGAGTGTCAGGTTTCTTTGGAATATTCGTGCAAGTAGCAGTTGTAGAGTTCAGAGTCGGGAAAGGAACAACTTGCGGCAAATCCTTCTGACCAGCAGGGATATTTTCTTTAACAACTTTCCGAAGAACATCCAAGACTTCATCGGATATTTCCAAAGAAGAAACAGCTTTTGCCTGACTCAGAGTCGATAGACTCTTCATCCAGATATGTGAAGTATCTTTAAGTTCACTTGCGCCCTCCATTTGGTAAGCACAAAACAAAGATGATCCAATGGTGTTGTTGGACTCCGGATCAGCCGGCGGCACCGTTTCATTAAATGGGGACAAGTTTTTATTCTCCGCGTTCTCGGAGGTCAACGTGTTATCTGAGTAGGCCCCAAAGTTGCTGGCATGGATAGTTTTGGTATCCGCATTTTCTGAGAAATGCGGCAGAGTTTTCAAAACCTGAGATGATGCAAAAGATGATCTCGGATCCGTACGGTCAAGTCCCGGATTTTTTTTAAAGTCGTGTCCTGTGTTTTTGAGACTGATGTTGTAATTTTCAAAAGAATCCCTTCTTGGGGTGGCGGCACTAGCATCCTCGTCGATGTAAAGCGGCTTTGTAAGGTCCTCATCACTATCGCTAAAATACATACCCTTAGGGGATTCAGTAACAATGTCCATGTCGGAACATGCATTATCATCAGATTTCTGCTGGTTAGGGGAAGCCTTACAATCCTTGCCGGAAACCGATGTAGCATTTTCTAAGCCTGGCATTTTCAGGGACATTTCCCGATAGAAACCCCAGGATTGCCGATCAAAAATAGCTTCCTGCGATTCCAATTTTCTCGTCGCTTCATCTGAAGAAATTTTTGTGTCTTTAGATACATCTTTTGAAAACTGGGCATAAGCAGGAACAACTTCTCCAAGAACTCCAGGCTTCTTTCTGCTAGACGCTTTAGTAAGAGAAGGTTCTCCCTCTGTTGGAAATGGTTTTCTGATGGGTTTCGGTACCTCGTCATCAGTAGAAATGGTAAATAGGTTCCAGGTGTCTTTCTTTAGCGAAGGCTTACCTTTACGGATTATATCAGACACACATTCAGTGGGGTCTGGTTTTAATTTGATGCTCGGCAATCCCTCCTGAGCTGGAGATTTACTTGCAAGTTCGGACTGATAGTCACCAAATACCTTCAAAAGACGCGGATCTCTGGGCAGCAACGGTTCAATCAAAGCGGGAGTCTTGGGTCGAGGTTCTTTTACAGAGTTCAAATCAGGTTGGCTGGGTGGCAGCTTTCTACTAAGCCGAGGGTCAACCAGAGCTCCAGAGGGTTCTTGGGCTTCATCCATAGACATCGGGATTGTTTTGGGTGGAGGAGCCTTCCTGTGCGACATTGTTGGCGACAGTTTTATAGGCTTGTCTTTTAGACTCGACTTCAGTTCTTCCTTTGGTTTTTTGGGAATGGTGGGTATAATTTTCGTCAGAGTTGGATCCTTTGAAAATGGTAGCGGCAATTTTGATGGGATTCTTGGATCCCTGGGAATCGGAACCTGTGGTGTCGGTGATCGGGGGCTGAACACGGAATTGCTAAACGCGGAACCAACAGGCGGTACCACCAAAGACGGTTTTAGCTTTTCTAACACGGGAGCAATTGTCGGGGGCGGGATTAGGATTGGGGGCGGGATTAGAATTGGGGGCGGGATTAGGATTGGGGGCGGGATTAGGATTGGGGGCGGGATTAGCATTGGGGGCGGGATTAGAGGTTCAGATGCAATCTTCTGGCTGCTGTCAGGTTCTGGCGAGAGAAAATCCTTAAACGTTTCGAAGACGTTTGTTTTTTCACGTGGCGGTGACTTCGCTGGCTTTGTCTTTATCTTTTTCTCCATGTAAGCCTGGAACGAGATCTTTTGTTTCTTCTGTTCAGCAGTTTTCTTTTGTTCAGCCAACTTTTTCTGTTCGGCCTCCAATAGCGACGACGTCGTTGTCGATGGAGGTGCCGAAATGGACTCCATGAGCAGGTCAACTTTAAGAGATTGGTCTGTGGGAGGAAACGTGGCTGGAGATACTAGGGAGGTCTTCGTGACAGCGGAATCCGCGCGGCTATTTTTTATAATCCCTTTAGGGGGTAGGGTTTTATTTGTGCTGCCGGTAGATTTAGATTGCGGGTTTTGCGAAGGTAAACAAAAAGATGTTAAAGCGGGGGTCGGCTTCTTAACTTCTTTGCTAATACTCATTGAATGTTGAACGGTTGCGTCCGATTTGGTTGACGGGCCAAAAATCTTTTCTGGGGGTAATTTGGCTTTTATTCGTGGGATTTCAATAACTGTGGGTTTTGGTTTCGCTACTTTCTTTTTATCAATGTCACTTGATGCGTTCTTCTTTACCGTTTTTTTTATCTTCGTGATCTCAGACCTGACAGATGCCTTGATGGAGTTAATAGAAATGGTATCGTTCATCGATTGGTATTCCAGCGCCATGTTCTTGGAGACTTTAGTTTTTGAACTGCTTTTAGACACTGTTGTCGTCGGCACCTTGGCAATAGCGGTGCTCTTGCTGCTGCTGCTGCTGCTGTTAGATTTAGAGATATTAGCACTTGAAACGACGACAGGTGAGTGATCAGGGGGCAAGTTGAGGGTCTCTCGCAATTCCTTCTGGCTACCAACCCACTCCATTATGTTCGAACTACCTTCCTGCTGTAAATGACTTGTTATCTAAAAAAAAAAAAAATGTAATTAATAATAAATTGTTTTTAGTGGTATAAATTTAAAAAAATTAATTTTAAATGACTGGTTATCTCACAAAATAAATAAATACATTAAATAATAAAAAATGTTTTTAATGATATAAATTTAAAAAAATTAATTTTAAATGACTGGTTTTCTCATAAAATAAATAAATACATTAAATAATAAAAAATGTTTTCAATGATATAAATTAAAAAAAAAAAAAATTTTAAATGACTTGTTATCTCACAAAATAAATAAATACATTAAATAATAAAAAATGTTTTTAATGATATAAATTTAAAAAAATTAATTTTAAATGACTGGTTTTCTCACAAAATAAATAAATACATTAAATAATAAAAAATGTTTTTAATGATATAAATTTAAAAAAATGAATTTTAAATGACTTGTTATCTCACAAAATAAATAAATACATTAAATAATAAAAATGTTTTCAATGATATAAATTTTAAAAAAATAATTTTAAATGACTGGTTATCTCACAAAATAAATAAATACATTAAATAATAAAAATGTTTTCAATGATATAAATTTTAAAAAATTAATTTTAAATGACTGGTTATCTCACAAAATAAATAAGTACATTAAATAATAAAAAATGTTTTCAATGATATAAATTTAAAAAATTAATTTTAAATGACTGGTTATCTCACAAAATAAATAAGTACATTAAATAATAAAAAATGTTTTCAATGATACAACTTTAAACAAATTAATTTTAAATGACTGGTTTTCTCATAAAATAAATAAATACATTAAATAATAAAAAATGTTTTTAATGATATAAATTTAAAAAAATGAATTTTAAATGACTGGTTTTCTCATAAAATAAATAAATACATTAAATAATAAAAAATGTTTTTACTGATATAAATTAAAAAAAATTAATTTTAAATGACTGGTTATCTCACAAAATAAATAAGTACATTAAATAATAAAAAATGTTTTCAATGATACAACTTTAAACAAATTAATTTTAAATGACTGGTTTTCTCATAAAATAAATAAATACATTAAATAATAAAAAATGTTTTAATGATATAAATTTTTTAAAATTAATTTTAAATGACTGGTTTTCTCATAAAATAAATAAATACATTAAAATAATAAAAAATGTTTTTAATGATATAAATTAAAAAAAATGAATTTTAAATGACTGGTTTTCTCATAAAATAAATACATTAAATAATAAAAAATGTTTTTACTGATATAAATTTAAAAACATTAATTTTAAATGACTGGTTTTCTCATAAAATAAATACATTAAATAATAAAAAATGTTTTTAATGATATAAATTTTAAAAAATTAATTTTAAATGACTGGTTTTCTCATAAAATAAATAAATACATTAAAATAATAAAAAATGTTTTTAATGATATAAATTAAAAAAAATGAATTTTAAATGACTGGTTTTCTCATAAAATAAATACATTAAATAATAAAAAATGTTTTTAATGATATAAATTAAAAAAATTAATTTTAAATGACTGGTTTTCTCATAAAATAAATAAATACATTAAATAATAAAAAATGTTTTTAATGATATGAATTTTTGAAAAATTAATTTTAAATAACTGGTTATCTCACAAAATAAATTAATACATTAAATCATAAAAAATGTTTTCAATGATATAAATTTAAAAAAATTAATTTTAAATGACTGGTTATCCCACAAAATAAATTAATACATTAAATAATTAAAAATGTTTTCAATGATATAAATTTTAAAAAATTAATTTTAAATAACTGGTTTTCTCATAAAATAAATACATTAAATAATTAAAAATGTTTTTAACGATATAAATTTAAAAAAATGAATTTTAAATGACTGGTTATCTAAAAATGTTTCACCTGTTAACCGACCCTGCTACCTCAACTGTTCTACATCTACTAACTCCAAAACTCTCATCCATTCTTTCAACGTGGCCATACTATCAAAGTCTCCTGTTCTGCACACATCTCTCTATACCGTCCAGATTTAACTTTCCTCTGAGGTGCAGCAGGTACTAGTGTGACTGCAAGAGTTAGGGCTGAATGGAGTAAGTTCAGGGAACTTCTGTCATTACTAAGCAGCAGAGCGTTACCAAGTCATTACTAACCAGCAGAGCGTTACCAAGTCATTACTAACCAGCAGAGCGTTACCAAGTCATTACTAACCAGCAGAGCGTTACCAAGTCATTACTAACCAGCAGAGCGTTACCAAGTCATTACTAACCAGCAGAGTGTTAC
The DNA here is from genome assembly GCA_963556195.1 of Sepiola atlantica. Lineage (NCBI taxonomy): Eukaryota > Metazoa > Mollusca > Cephalopoda > Sepiida > Sepiolidae > Sepiola > Sepiola atlantica. The sequence goes on from OY744552.1 coordinate 10,182,175, forward strand.
TACTGTCGCCCAAGTAAAGAGTCTATCAGGCATGTGTACGCAGTATGATGATGTATGGAAGTGAAACTTGGCCAGTGAGGGTTGAGGACATGCGTTGCATGGAGAGAAATGATATGAGAATGATACGGTGGATGTGTAATGTGAGTCTTAAAGGCAGGCTTAGATCTGATGACCTCAGATGAAGATTAAACCTGGACAGTATAGAGAGATGTGTGCAGAACAACAGGAGACTTTGATGGTTTGGTCACATTGAAAGAATAAATGGGAGTTCTTGGGTTAGTAGATGTAGAACAGTTGAGGTAGCAGGGTCAGTTGGCAGAGAAAGGCCAAGAAAAAACATATGAGGAAGTGATAGAACTGGACCATTTTTTTCTTTTCGTTTTTTGTAACTTTAGTTCCCACCAAACAAGACAAATTGCCACTGTAGACGTAAATTAAACCCTTACCTTAAATCCTAACCTTAAACCCTAAACCCTAACCTCGACCCTAAACCTTACCCCTAACCTTAAACCTAACCCTAACCTTTAGATCGTATGACCTCAGAGGAAGATTAAATCTGGACAATATGAGTGAGTGCAGAGGAGATGAGTGCAGAAGCTGAGACTTCGATGGTATGGCCACGTTGAAAGAATGGATGAAAGTTCTTGGGTCAGTAGATGTAGAACAGTTAAAGTAGCAGGTCCGGTTCACAGGGGAAGGCCAAGGAAAACACGGGGGGGGGGGGGGGGGGGGAAGATAAAAAAGGAGAGAGAAAAATAAATAAAGACCTGGCCAGAGATAGGTTAATTTGGAAGTGAATTTCTTAAAGTTGTCCAACACATGACAGCATGTAAAACGGACGTCAAACCGAATATGATGACGATGAAAAACGAAAAAGCGAGAGGAAGGTAAAATAATTCAAAAACAAGGTAGTCTTTTAACTGATGATGATAAATCTAGTGGCAAAATAAGCAAGTCTTCAAGACAGGCTTAGATCTGATGACCTCAGAGGAAGATTAAATCTCGACAGTATAGGGAGACGTGTGAAGAAGAGTAGACTTCGACGTTATGACCATGTTGAAAGAATAGATGAGAGTTCTTGGGTTAGTAGGTGTAGAACAGTTGAGGTAGCAGGTTCAGTTCACAGGGGAAGGCCAAGGAAAACATGGGAGGAAGTGAGAAAAACGGACCTGAGGGGAAGAGGCATAAATAAAGACCTGGACAAAGATAAGTTACTTTGGAAGTCAATTTCTTAAAGCCGTCCAATTACACATCCATCGTATCATTCTCATATCATAGTGTAATTGTGTTCATAGCCTTACGTACACGATCAAACTTCTGTTGCAGCAGGGCTACCCGGCGTTGCCCGGGACAAAAGTGTAACATATTTCTATTAAAACTTCTATCTCTTTACCCCTCTCTTTTCTCCTCCCCCAAGCCCATTCCTCCCCCTGGACACACACACACACACACACAGACTTTATTTTGATTCCTTGAATAATAAGGGAAGTAACTCCTTGCTTAAAAAAATCAGAGTTACTTCACTTAGTACATGAAAATGTCTGGAAAACCGACACCCCCTGACAAAATCTGTGCCCCTAAGTCAAAGAATAAACATTTCTTTCTAACTTTTAGATATTATTCATTCCGGGCAATGCTGATCAAGAATATACCAACTTTGTGGGTGTTTTTACTGTAGTTCTGGAATTTTAGCTGGACATACACATAAACACAGAGTTTGAATTAACTACTACTATTAAAACTTCTATCTCTTTACCCCCCTCTACCCCCCCCCCTCCCCACCCCCTCTTTCTCTTCCGCCAAGCCCATACCTCTTCCTGGACACACGGACACACACACACACACACACATGTACACGCGGATAACTTTCCCTTATTTTGATTCTTTTAATAATAAAGGAAATAACCTCCTTGCTTAAAGAAAATCAGATTTACTTCATTTTAATACATGAAAATGTCTGGAAAACCGACACCCCCCCGACAAAATCTGTGCCAGTTTAGGATCAAGGAATAAACAATGTCTATCAATGTTCATTTTTAAGTATATAAGGCTAAGCAGTCTGTTCACGCACTTTTCTAGAATTAAAATGGAGGACAAAGCATTGCGTCCTTTTAACTCCATGTCTTAATGTAGCTAGAATATTTGTCACAAAATAAAAACATTCAACATCTTACATTTCTTTCTATAGTACAGAAAAAATATAAAGTTGTATTTTAATAACTGAATCATGATTTGCAATAATTTTGTTTTTAGCTCAAAAATATATTTAAAACAAAATCTCCAGAAAGATTTTAATACTAAACAGAAAAAAGAAACTGTCTGTAATTTCTTATAAAAAAATATAAAATATTATTTGAAATATTTAAAAATATTTCAAATAATATTTCAAATAATATTTTATATTTGCAATGCATGAACTTTGATATTTCCAAATATTGTTTTTAAACTCAACGTTTCTTTTAAATTAAATTGAAAAAAATTTTTAAAGTGAAAAAGGGAAAATAATGAAGATTCTATAATCTCTTTTTTTATCTCTAGTAGAAAAAAGTCTAAATACAAAAAATAGTTTAAAGTAATTGAAAGCAATTAATAATAAATATGAAGCTAAAATAATTTTATTTATAGTATATTTATAGTATTTTCATGGCGCCACTGAGAAACATGACTCGAGGCATACAGACAGATGTTTCCCAAAATGCAGGAACGATCTGGTTTCCAATGTTAATTAAGGTGTCCTTACATACAGGCCGTGACGACAAGTATAGATTGTTATGCATTCGTCGTGTCAACAAATCTTTTACAAGTGCCGATTTGGAAGTAAAGCATGGTGTTCCATACGACAGACCATTTCATGCGCAGCCGAGAAGCACGGCTGACATTGACAAATGTTTGATTTTCGGAGATTTTTAAAAGAAATTTAGTTAACTATATTTGAAACTACTTAGAATAACATTCTGACTCATACCTGAGGTGTTGAACGATAAATAAATGAAAATATGGATGTGTTTCTATCTATCTATCTCTTTCTGTTTATATCTATCTATCTATCTATCTCTTTCTATCTATCTATCTATGTTTCTTTCTATCTATCTATCTATCTCTGTTTCTATCTATCTATCTCTTTCTGTTTATATCTATCTATCTCTATTTATATCTATCTATCTATGTTTCTTTCTATTTATCTATCTCTATTTATATCTATCTATCTATCTCTATTTATATCTATCTATCTCTCATCCTGTTTCTATCTATCTCTGTTTATATCTATCTATCTATCTCTCATCCTGTTTCTATCTATCTATCTATCTATCTATCTATCTCTCATCCTGTTTCTATCTATCTATCTATCTCTCATCCTGTTTCTATCTATCTATCTCTCATCCTGTTTCTATCTATCTATCTATCTCTCATCCTGTTTCTATCTATCTATCTCTCATCCTGTTTCTATCTATCTATCTATCTCTCATCCTGTTCCTATCTATCTATCAACCTATCTATCTATCTCTCATCCTGTTTCTATCTATCTATCTATCTACCTATCTATATATCTACCTATCTCTCATCCTGTTTCTATCTATCTATCTATCTCTCATCCTGTTTCTATCTATCTATCTATCTTCCTGTTTCTATCTATCTATCTTCCTGTCTCTATCTATCTATCTATCTATCTATCTATCTATCTATCTATCTATCTCTCATCCTGTTTCTATCTATCAATCTATCTCACTCCTTGTCAGAGAGAAGGCAAAGCCTGGGAGTGTGGACATCCTAGAAATTGAACGGAACCATACGTCAACCCAACAGCAATAAAACCATTGTTGAACTGATTTCTATCATAATTCTATGATGAACGTGTTCATATCGAAATAGACGTGGATCAAATCTTTCACCAGACATTTTAATCACTTTTTTGTTTGTTTTATTTAATACTTATCAGTTTCCACACCAAAAATACATATTTATCTTCGCTACAAAAGAAATAATTTTTTCGAACATTGATTCATCTGAAAAAGTCTATAAGCCAAGAATTCCAGACACGACAAATATTTCACGATGAGACATCTTAATCCTTTTCGCGTCAACAGTCATTGGCATGTTTTGGATAGAGTTACTAAGAAGTAATAATTGTAATGAATCGTCCTGGAACAGGTGGCACTTGACTTTTATATTTGGTGTTTGCTTTTTTTTTTTAACAACATGCATATCACAAATTATGAATTTATTAAAAAATAAGTCGTTTTTTTTTAACTGATACCCATGACGATGAACTTGCTGCATTTGTGCCCTCTCAATGTAAATACACCTCAATCAACCCGACAATCAGCAAAATCCCACCCCTTCACTGTAAAGGTTACCAGATTCCGTAAAGCTTTCTACTCTAATAGCTTCTTTCCGCAAACTGCTTGCCTTTAGAATTCCCTCCCTGCTCCCTGTTTCCCTGATTGTACTAACAGGCAGAAATTTAAATGTAATGTGAACAAACATCTTGCTGCACAACTCCCCACTTAGGATGCTCCTATAAAGCTGGACCCTGATTCACAGTAGCCCCTTATGTCTCAGTGGCAATTTTTTTTTGGTGTATATATAAGTAAAAAAAACTTTTAAAAATGCACGCTTGAACTTGAGTTGAGCACGGTTCTGAAGAAGTGAAGAGTTCCCGAAATATTAAAAAAAAATATTATATCATACAGAATTTCCACCAGACCATCTTGATACAGGTATTACATAACATTGTAACATTGTCTAGATAGACAGATATATATGTGTTTGTGAAAAAAAAAAAAAAATAATAATAAATATATATATGTGCATGTATACATTGTATTAAGGGTGAAACTATTTAATTTGTTCCACCATTATATGTCTTATTTGCTCCAACTTGTGTCTATCCGTCACACCTCTACATTGTATTGCCTTCTAAGTATCACATTTCTATAAAAAAAAAACAATTTTTTTTATGGAAAATAATTAACAGCCTTCGAAGTGACGACATTTAAAAAAAAAATACATAAAGACGTACCTGTTGTACACAATTTTTCAGGGCCACGACTGGCTGAAATTTCAGAGATACCATCGCATCTTTCCAATTGTCGAAGCCAAGTTCCTTCAAAGTGGGTCCTTTGCTCGAACTCTCTTTGGTAGGAACCACATTGCTCGGACCTTCTTTCTTGTACGATAATAAGTCATCGTTTAAGGAAGTTCCTATCTCGGCTTCCTTAATATTCGGGTCCCAAAAATTGTATATGTTTTCATTGAGTCCAGACGAGCTAGTCGTCAATGCGAGGCTGCTAGTACCGAAATCTGCCGCTGCTTTCCGTTGCATTTTCTGCCTCTTCCGCCGGCGTCGATAGCTTGTCATATCGAAAGCTGCTTTCTTTTTTGTCTGCCGCCGAGTCGTCAAACCGCTGCTCGTCTTTCTCTTCTTGCGTTCCTCGGTCGGTGGCAAGTACAAACTATCGGCTTCCGAGACGCTGGTCGATTCAGAAAACTCTTGCTCCAGCAGCAATTCTTTCATCAGCTTCGTATTGACAACGTCGTCAATGCTGACTTCAGTCGTTGGCGGTGGGGGGACCGTCTCTGGCAGGGGTGGTTCCGGTGGTAATTCTTTCTGACGCACCCACTTGTGATGCTGGCCCGGTACCAGCTGCTTTTTCCGAACAGTCTTCAGAAATGACTGGTAACCGTTCTCCCATTCATTGGGGATCGGCTTGAGGGGTTCGGTTTTTACGTTGATCGGCTTGAGGGGTTCGGTTTTTACGTTGATTGCCTTGTCAACAATGTCGAGCAACTTTGTTAACTCTTCTACTTTTGGTAGATTTTCCTAAAAAAAAAAAAAAAAAAATTAAAAAAAAAATTTTTTTAAATAATAAAAAAATATTTTAAAAAGAAAAAAAAAGAAAAAAAAGAAAAAAAATTAAAAAAAAATATATAAAAAAAAATTTTTTTTAAAAACTAAAAAAATTTAAAAAAAAAAAAAAAAAAAAGAAAAATTTTTTTTTTTAAATTAAAAAATTTTTTCAAAAAAAAAAAAAAATAAATAAAAAAATAAAAAAAAATATAGTTATTAATGGTTTGTTTTTTTTGCAAAGAAAATGTTAGAATTTTATCGCGCTTCCTTACAATCATAAATCTGGTGCCACCAGATCAGGCCATCTAGAGATATCGGCTTCCTTACCCAAAATGCACCAAACATTGATGTGTTTTATTATTTTTTTTTCTGTTTGCAAAACTCAATCATTTTCTGCAAGACCCGAAACAACAATTTCCCTCCCTCTTCCCAATCAACGAAACACCATGAATAAATACTTGAACATATAAGGAAGGTTTCGTTTGATTTGTTTTGCGGCATATCAACATCTTATGTGTCATTCAATGCCGAAACATTAGTTTCTAATGTTTATGTATTTTAATATCATTTATTTTTAATGTTTATGTAACTTAATATTAGGGATGGGACGTAATGGGTGAAAATTTCAGATTCATGCAAGTAGTATTTTTTTGTGTTCATTTATACATAAATAACACTAAACAATCAAACATTTTGAAAATTTTGCAAAATTCAGAAGGTGCAAGCCACTAGTTTTTGGCTATTTTACATTCATGAAAACCCTTTCACAGCCTGAAAATGGTCCTAAATTAAAGTACTATATCAGAGTTAACCATCTATATCCATCCATAGCTTTTGAGGATGTTTTAGGACCTGCAATGTCGCATGAAACCACTTTTTCACCGAAAAATGATGGATTTTGAGTCCCGTGGAGCCCTAACGGCTATTTTTGGCCTGCACCTTCTGAATTTTGCAAAATTTTCAAAATGTTTGATTGTTTAGTGTTATTTATGTATAAATGAACACAAAAAAATACTACTTTAAAGTGGGTCCTTTGCTCGAACTCTCTTTGGTAGGAACCACATTGCTCGGACCTTCTTTCTTGTACGATAATAATAAAGATTTAACAATCTATATCCATTCATAGCTTTTGAGGATGTTTTAGGACCTGCAATGTCGCATGAAACCACTTTTTCACCAAAAAATGATGGATTTTGAGTCCCGTGGAGCCCTAACGGCTATTTTTGGCCTGAACCTTCTGAATTTTGCAAAACTTAAGCGTGACAGACTAACGAAAATTCTATTACAAACATAATCGTGACAGACCAACTGACACATGAGAAATAGCGTATAAAAAAATAAAAAGAAAAAAGAAAGTGTGACAAAGCAAAGAAAATTCTATTTTAAGAGAGCGACCAAACTTTTTATAGCAATGAGAGGATGCGTTCAAATAAAAAGAATTGTTACCTCATTTTTTTTCCCGGGAGTCGGAAGTAAAATGGTGGTCTTTAATCCTTGTTTCAGAGAAGACACCGTCGTTTTGATTTTTGGTTCGTTACCTGTCGACGATTGTTTCGATCCGTTTTTTGCATTGTTTTCTTTTGATTCAATTTTATCTTTTATATAATTCTGGAGTTTCGTCAAATCCGATTCGGAAACGTCACAAACAGAAAAAATCTGCAAAACGGTAGAAGAAACATCATCAAATCATCAAAGTTGGAAAGTTATCAATAAAATTTCATTACAATTTTTGGTGCAATTTTAGTTATAGGGCGATGCAGTTACTTATTTTCATGTAAAAGCATTATTTTGTACTTATTCAGTCATATTTTATCTCTCACGGCACGAAAAAGAATTTAAAAATATCAAGCAGAACTTTAATTAGAACGATTTTTCCATTTCTATAAGGGAGATATGAAATGTCGAGTCTGTCATTTTCGCAGTGGCCGGTTAGCTAACTAAGGGCAGATAAGTGTCGCGAAATTGGGTCCCCTAGGTAGGCACGTGTGACCTAATTAGTACTTTTGAACAAAAAAAAAAAAAACAAGAAAATTATACCGTGGAAAGTATCCCGGTGAACAAAGTATTTAATTTTCTATTTTTTTTATTTAATAAATATATATTTTATTATTATTGCTTATGTGTTTCTTTCTTTTTATAATCCTAACAATAAAAACGGAGTTAATGCCCTTGTCTATTCTATCGACCGCTCACAGCCAAAATGTCGGCTCGGGCACAAATACAGATTGTACATCGAAATGGAAAAATCGTTCTAATTAAAGTTCTGCTTGATATTTTTAAATTCTTTTTCGTGCCGTGAGAGATAAAATATGACTGAGTAAGTACAAAATAATGCTTTTACATGAAAATAATTAACTGCATCGCCCTTTAACTAAAATTGCACCCATTTTTTTTCTTTCTAATAAATCAAATCATGTCGGCTGGATTTTAGAAGTTGGTCATAAATAGCATTTAAGCTGACAAATCAAACTTTGATTTTGACTAGCCGATGTTTATTTGTTATTGTTGTAACATGTTATTGGCAATAAACTAACATATTTCACTAAAATTTATTTAAAAAATAGACATCCTCTGAGTTATTCCTTACACACACACACACATATATAATGAGAGGTAGTTTGCTTGAAGCATTGTGTGTAATACGTATATAGAGAAGTATTAGAAGGCTATCGCAATGCAAGAAATGGAAATATGTCGGCGTTGAGAAGTAAGACAAAAACAAGTGATTTCAATTATATATTTTTTTCAAAAAATTTTTTTATTAATTTTTTATTTTCCTACATAGCAAATCTTACTTGATTAGGCAAAACTTCAACACTGATCTAATCTGTGTGACCGTGTTCCATAATATATTTCGAGGAAGACCTCTTTGACAAAGAGGTCTTCCTCGAAATATAACTCACTAATTTAAGTACAGAAAAGAAGAAAAAAAAAAAACGGTAAACTTTCTCTCAGAAGGATATGGGACTTCCTCCGAAATCAAATATGGCTGAAGATAGTCTGAGTGACTTGTTTACAAAAATAAACAAACCCAATGAAACATTAGTTTTTGTTCTGGGTTCACTCCAGGCTTGAAACCTACGCTAATATCTTGATTTGACCTGATCTTCTGTAACATTATTGATAAATAATTGAGCACTCTGTTGGAGTTCTTTCTACCAAACAAAACCAAAAATTATATATATATATATATATAATTATTTCCACAATCAGACAACGCCGCAGCCCACAACCTATGAAAAGAAACAAACCGGAAGTCCTAGACTCGAGTTTCGCCCTCCTTTGGGCTCATCAGTAGAACACATCCGAACTCAGGATTCGAAACCCGAGTCACTTGCATGTGTAAATTAATAGACATTCTTGTATGTGGCGAGGTAGCTCAGTGGCAGAGTACTCGCTTACCATGCAAGTGACTCGGGTTTCGAATCCTGAGTTCGGATGTGTTCTACTGATGAGCCCAAAGGAGGGCGAAACTCGAGTCTAGGACTTCCGGTTTGTTTCTTTTCATAGGTTGTGGGCTGCGACGTTGTCTGATTGTGGAAATAATTATATATATCATCTCACATTCAAGAAATCTAATATATATATATATATATATAATGTGATAAAACATTTTGAACATATCACTACTAACCTTGTCAGAAATCTGCTCTGTTGTCGTCCCTTTGGCTTTTATACTTTTCCCTTTCCCCAAGGATACACCACCACAATTGGAAGCACCAATATTGTCTTTGAATTCAGCTTTGTATAATTTGTCAAACAATTCTTGCATGTAAGTGTCACAGGGTTTGGTCTGAGTCTTTGACGATTCCTCAGAAACCTTCGCTGCCAAACTCTTCTTCGGAAATGGTATCTTTTTCTCGGCAGTCCCTGACGGCGCCTTTATTTCAGGTTTCTTTGTTGAATCAGAGTCTGTAGAATTTGTGTCTTTCTTCTGAGTGGTCACTGCAGCGTTGGAGGACGTTTTCTTTGGATCCGATTCCGCAGACGACAAATCTTTACTCTTACCATCCTGACTGTCACCAGATTGGCTTTTCTGCTGAGAGTTAGCGCTATCGGAAGCAGGTTTGGCCTTCTTTTTATTTAAGGCGAAAGGAATCGGTCGTTTTACCGGAGGTTTTTTTACTGAACCGCTGGAATCGGCTGAAGGTTTGGTATTTGTATTGTTATTAGTATTGGTATTGGTATTAGATTTATTATCACAGTTTAGATTTCCGGGTTTCAGTTTTGTCGGATCATCAGTTTCAAAGTTACCAAATCCAGGATCATTTCGATCATTCCAGCCTGAAGGACCACCGTTATTATTGCCCATATAATTACTATTATTATTATTATTATTATTATTATTATTATTAAAATTATTATTGCTGTTATTATAAACAGGCGATCGATACCATGGTTGACTGGAATTATCCAATGATTCACACTCATTATAAAATCCTTGTGGAGGTTTCGGTTGCCAACCAAAGCCAACGTCCATACTTTGCTCCATCTGGGAAAACTGATGGTCGAAACCTCCCTGGTATCCAGTTTGGAAGTTTGGGAAAGCCGGCAACTGCGGCGGCGGAATATTTCTTTGTTGTTCGGCAGTCCCTGTAGGTTCGTCGGTAACCCAATTACCAGAATTTTGATTGAACCGTCTCCTCGGATCAGAAGCTGACCGGTGGACGACAACACCTTGTGTATCGGGCGCAGTACTTTTCTGGGTATAATCAAAGAGTAAATTTGGGGTCAATACGCCACACTGATTCAACCCTGATTCAGTGTCTTGTGAACCATCAGGCGTGAATGTAGTCGGATTCGTAGCTCCCGCATCTCGGACAGAAGCCCATCCGATGGGAGCAAATGGAAGAGGAGTTCTTGTTTGATTATCCAAAGGTTGATTCTTCGGAAATGGAAGCTGAGCATTTGTCACGTTTCGGGGAGATTTTTTCCAATCGGGTTTATCTTCGGGCTTCTTGATTTGGGAAGAATTTTTCATCGGGTCGTAGCAATAAATGGATTTAAGGGGACCCATGGTAAAATTTTCAACTTTTTCGTAGGTTATCACAGCATAAGGAAGACACTGGCGAGGCCGAGGAACGGGCATTCCATCATTATCATATTCGTAAAAGAAAACCTGTTAAAAGAAAAAAAAAATGAAGAAAAAAAAATAAATAAATAAAATGTTGATAGATAGGAAAGATTTTTAAGCAAAATGTTGTATCATGTATCTGCTACACTTCTTTAAAAAAATAAACCACTTGAAATCCTAGAAAAATTAATGTCCACTCTAGATAAGAAGCCCTCTGGTCAGAATGTTTTTATGTCCAGTGATAAAACAGCCATTCATTTTGTTGTGATGGGATACTACCCTCAGTCACTAAATAAGTGAACTAGTCTGGACAATAAATACGACTACGAACAGTAGTATGGGAGCATTCGATTGTATTCCGTCAAATCCTATTGGATTACCTCTAGTTAATATTTTTTGTACAAGATATATACGTTGGAATGAACCGTACTATTTTAAGACCTTTACACTCTGGGTTATTTTGTTATTTATAACTACTTACCAAGTTATATCACTTGTACAAGATATATACGTTGGAATGAACCGTACTATTTTAAGAGCCTTACACTCTGGGTTATATTGTTATTTATAACTATTTACCAAGTTATATTATTTTTAGTTCGTCTGCCATGCTTAAGTTTGAAATAATAATTTCTTTGGTCTGCTATGCTTTACCATGCTTTACGCCGAAATAACATTTTCTTTGGTCTGTCACGCTTAAGTTGCAAATAAAATTTTTGTTGGTCTATAAAGCTTAAGTTCCAAAATAGCATATTCGTTGGTTTGTAACGCTTACGTTTGAAATAAGATTTTCTTGGATCTGTCATACTTAAGTTTGAAATAAAATTAACTCATGTAGTCTGCCACACTTAAATTGCATTAGATAGAAAAGATTTGTAAGCATGTATCTGCTACACTTCTTCAAAAAGATAAACCACTTGAAATCCTAGAAAAATTAATGTCCACTCTAGATAAGAAGCCTTCTGGTCAGAATGTTTTTATGTCCAGTGATAAAACAGCCATTCATTTTGTTGTCATGGGATAGCGGACTCCCCTCAGTCACTAAATAAGTGAACTAGTCTGGACAAATAATACGACTACAAACAGTAGTATGGGGAGATTCGATTGTATTCTGTTAAATCCTATTGGATTACCTGTAGGTACTATTGTTTGAACAAGATATGTACAGTGGGAGAAACTGTATGGCAGGGGCGGGCAACCTTTTCAGAGTGAGGGCCAGATGAGACTTTTGGAAGGAGATCGCGGGCCGGAGTGAAAAACGAAATCTTAGAATTACTATATTTTGTTTACATGAATAAATTGTACAAAAATTGCATTGAACACTCGACAAATCTGATATTTTTTCTCAGGAGACTTCTGTATGTGATGTTATAAAAGGCGCCGACGAAGAGCCATTTTGGAATCATAAAAAATAATGACGGGGGAAGTAGCAAGTTGATCCAGCATTCGTTTTCACACACCTCACATAGGTTCTATGTTTCATGCCCTTTCCTCGTCTCTCGTTTCCTCTTTGTCTCTCTTTCTCTTTTTCTATTTTTATCTTAGGCCAAGGATTTGAAATTAATAGTTAAAGAAAAATGAAATATATATGCATCATCGCTTGCTGATGTTCATACATTTTTATCCCACTGTAAATCTTAATTGAAACCTACTTTTACGTCTATGTCACAAAATGATATGAGTTTTACTGGGAGGTCCGCGGGCCGGATTGCAATAATAAAGCCTAGCAGGGTGGCGGGCCGGACGCTAAGCCTTCGCGGGCCGGAGGTTGCCCGCCCCTGTTGTACGGTGTAGAAAGTAGAATAATTATTGATTTAGATTTTGTTCAAGTTGAGTTGGATTGATGTTCGATTGAGGATTAAGTTTTGACAAAACAAAAGGTCACACTAACCTGAGAGCGTTGCAACTGAAAAATGTGAGGGTCACCGGGCTGGGCTGGTTGCAAGGGAACGTGGCAATCATAATTCGGTGTCGGCTCAGCGGCGCTCATTACTCTTTCGTTTATTGCTTTGCATTTGCCCAGCATAGTCTAAGGAGAAAAGAAAAAAAAAACAAATTTAAAACAATAAGCTCTCAGAGAGCATAAACCTTCACCAACACTTTTTCTTTCCCACCATAAAGATCATCTTAAAGACAGGTTTAGTTCTGATAGGCTCAGAGGCAGATTAAATCTCGACAGTATAGGGAGATGTGTGCAGAACAGGAGACTTTGATGGTATGGCCACGTTGAAAGAATTAATGAGAGTTCTTTGGTTAGTAGATGTAGAACAGTTGAGGGATCAGGGTCAGTTCACATGGGAAGGCCAAAGAAAATATGGGAGGAAGTGATAAAAATGGACTTGAGAGAAAGAGGGATGAATAAAGACCTGGACAGAGATTGGTTAGTTTGGAAGTCAATTTCTAAAAGCCGGCCAACGCATGCCAGCATGTAAACCTGATGATGATGATGACGACGATGACCCCCTATGACCATATGTTCTGAAACTACATTACCCAAAATACTTAGATAAGTGTATTTCATTTTGATTAAATTGGAGCATAACATAATTATGAGATCTGCGGTCACGCTTCATACCCATAAAAAGGAAATAGGTGTTATTTTATTTCTAATTTTAAAATTATATAAATTTAAAAACATAAGAATAGAAATGTTAAGAGGTTCAGAGCTGGGAGCAGAAGTACATAGGATTCTAATTGATTCTTTTCCCATGTGATGATGATAATGATGATGATGATTATCATGATCATCATCATATTTAGAGACACAGAGTCAAACGCGCATGGTGACAAGAGTGTTTGTCAAACCATTTTTCTCCGGTGAAAGTTTAAATTAAAAACGAATCCATAAACAGATTTAATAAAATTCCGGAACAAACAATAAATTCATGGGTACTACTCCAGATGAAGCGCCTAATTTCCGTGAGTGCTCGCGGCAACGATCGGGCAGCTCGCAGAAGCGCCCGAGATCTGCCGAGACGAAAACGAGGCTGAAGCAGAGCTGACCAATCAGGTTGCTGCCAATCATCTGCGCTCAGCACAACAAAACAAGCGGTAGGAAGACCTTTCGAACCGGCCGGAAACGTATCCGTAAACCCTGATCCCCAACAAGAAAATATATGAAATCCCCCCCCCCAAAAAAAATAAATATACAAAAAAAAACTTGCCTAAATATCCTAAGAAAATTAACATATACTTCTTTGTTTTATGTTAAAAAAAAAAAGACAGAAAAAAAAGTTGCCTAAATATAATGAAAGAAAAATAACATATACTTCTTTGTTTTATGTAAAAAAAAAAGACGAAAAAAAGTTGCCTAAATATCATAAGAAAAATAACATATACTTTTTTGTTTTATGTAAAAAAAAAGACGAAAAAAAAAGTTGCCTAAATATCATAAGAAAAATAACATATACTTCTTTGTTTTATGTAAAAAAAAAAGACGAAAAAAAAGTTACCTAAATATCATAAAAGAAAAATAACATACTTTTTGTTTTATGTAAAAAAAAAAGACGAAAAAAAAAGTTGCCTAAATATCATAAAAGAAAAATAACATATACTTCTTTGTTTTATGTAAAAAAAGACGAAAAAAAAAGTTGCCTAAATATCCTAAGAAAAATAACATATATTTCTTTGTTTTATGTAAAAAAAAAAGACGAAAAAAAAAGTTGCCTAAATATCATAAAAGAAAAATAACATATACTCCTTTGTTTTATGTAAAAAAAAAAAGACGAAAGAAAAGTTGCCTAAATATCATAAAAGAAAAATAATATATACTTCTTTGTTTTATGTAAAAAAATAAGACGAAAAAAAAAGTTGCCTAAATATCATAAGAAAAATAATATATACTTCTTTGTTTTATGTAAAAAAAAGACGAAAAAAAAGTTTCCTAAATATAATAAAAGAAAAATAACATATACTTCTTTGTTTTATGTAAAAAAAGAAAGACAAAAAAAAAGTTGCCTAAATATCCTAAAAATAATATATACTTCCTTGTTTTATGTAAAAAAAAAAAGACGAAAAAAAAAGTTGCCTAAATATCATAAAAGAAATAGCATTTACTTCTTTGATTTATGTAAAAAAAGACACTATAGTGGTAAAAGAAATTTGATTAACTTTCTTAACAAAATGATTAATAATTCCGGCAAAATATAAGCGTTATAAAATTATGAAGGACTATTTTTTTTTTGATAAACACCGCTTGTCAATTTCTGATTTCGTCACCAAGTAGACTTTTTTCCTTTAACCTATCTTTTTTAACCACAAACTTGGCAAAGAGGACAACGAACGGGACAGATAAAAATTGAAAATACTTACATTAAACACAAACAACGCAGTGATTGTCTGACTGGAGATGGTTTCAACCATTTTAAGTTGTACATCCGCATGTTTGGTCAAATAAACACCCGATTTGTGATCTCCTGTTGAGGGGAAAATAAACAGAGTTTAGAGTGACAGACAAAAATCTCTTGAAGAAAGAAGTTGTGCTGTATTTAAAACTAGCAGGGTTACCCGGAGTTGCCCGGAGAAAAAGTGTAACAATCTCTCTCTTCCCTCAGTCGCCCCCCTCACCCACACCCTCTGTGTAACATATTTCGGTGCTTGTTCACTGTTTCGGGCAGACGGAAAAATTATTTATGTGTGAAAACAATATCATGTACTTACTAAGTGGTATTTTATTGTTCAATGTTGAAAAAATTAGGAAAAATTATCCAGTAGAACTTTAATTACAAATATTTTTACATTTTCCGTATCGTACAAGTCACTTCGATGACTATGCCTCCATTTGCTACCGTTGGACAGAAGTCAAGGGCAGGTAATCAACAAGCTAGGCGGTCTCTCCCACAAAATTGCAGAAAGATACCCAGTTTCAATTTAATTACTTTAATTTTATTTACTTTCACATTAAATATACTCATTACAATAAATTATGTTTTTTTTGTTTATCAATGTACTTGTTTTTTTGTTTTTTTGTTTTTTAAATGAGTATTACCTGCCCTTGCAAATTATCTGCCCTTGTCTTCTGTCCAACGGTAGCAAATGGAGGCATAGTCATCGAAGTGACTTGTACGATACGGAAAATGTAAAAATATTTGTAATTAAATTTCTACTGGATAAATTTTCCTAATTTTTTCAACTTTGAACAATAAAATACCATTGAGTAAGTACATGATATTGTTTTCACACATAAATAATTTTTCCGTCTGCCCGAAACAGTGAACAAGCACCTAATAATCTAATCTATAGTTACCTATAAATAGTTGCTTACTTTTCTACGAAATCAAGGGCAGGTAATCATGCAAAGGGTTATGCAAGAATGATGCCCAATTTCAATTTAATTACTTTAATTTTATTTACTTTCACATTAAATATACTCATTGCAATAAATTATGTTTTTTTATCAATGTACTTGTTTTTTATTTTTTTTGTTCTTTTAATGAGTATTACCTGCCCTTGCAAATTATCTGCCCTTGCAAATTATCTGCCCTTGCAAATTATCTGCCCTTGCAAACTATCTATTGCATATTTCTATTAAAAGTACTATCTCTGTCTTTCTCGGCCGTCCCCTTCACACTAACCTCGCTTCGATGTATATTTAAGTTATCGTAAAAAAAAAGTCTTTAGGAGTCGGTGGGGATCGAACCATCAAACTTCTCGGTCACACACACACACAGACACACACACACACAGACAACTCCCCTTTATATAGGAGATAAATAAAGAAAATTGCAAAATTCAAGATAACAGGAAATAGATTTATAGATATACGATTAATTCATTATTTGATGTCTAGTTGAAAAGTAGAAGAATAGATTTATAAATAAACTTGCATGGCTACCTGGAATTGCCCAGGAGCATTGATAAGAAAATAAAGGAGTTAAAAAAAAGTGTGTGACATATATGGTTAAAAAAATAATAATTTCTCTCTCTCTCTCTCTCTCTCTCTAATTCATGCACAAACTTTTGCAACTGCTTCAATATAATAGAAAATGAAAAAGACAATAAGAAAGAAAAGAAAAGAAAGCAAGAAAGAAAAAAAGAAAGCAAAAAAAGGAGGCAAGAAAAAAAAGAAAGACAGCAAGAAAGAAAAAGGACGGTAAGAAAAAAAGAAAAAAGAAAGACAGAAAGCAAGAAAGAAAAAAAGAAAGAAAAAGAAAAAAGAAAGAAAAGAAAGAAAAGAAAAAAGAAAGAAAAGAAAAAAGCAATAAAAAAAGAAAGCAAAAAAAAAGAAAAAAAAGAAAGCAAGAAAAAAAAGAAAAAAGAAAGAAAGAAAAGAAAGAAAAGAAAGAAAAGAAAAAAGCAATAAAAAAAAAGAAAGACAGCAAGAAAGAAAAAAAGAAAAAAGCGAGAACAAAAAAATGACAGAAAGCAAGAAATAAAAAAAGAAAAAAGACAGCAAGAAAAAAAGATAGCAAAAAAAAGAAAGAAAGCAAGAAAGAAAAAAGAACTACAAAAAAAAAAGAAAGGCAAATAAAAAAAAAAGACAAATAAATAAAAATGTTGGAAATGAGATAGCTGGATGTACATCCATACACGTTGAACTTATACAGCAATGAACATTTACGACATAACAAAATGAAAAATATGTAAATCTCAATTCTGTTATTTCATTCCTCGTTCATTTGTACTCCGTTCTTGCTACTTACAGTATCCTTTACATAAACTAATCAAATCATAATCACAGAAAATACTTTTTGAAATGAAATGACCCGCAGAATGAAGATTCTCACTTACCAATTATACTAAACGGAAGATTCTGAGTCATCATGCCACTTTTGGCAATTTTTGTAATATAAGACTGTTCTTTGATTGCACAGAATCCAATCTGATCAACCAATTCTCGGCTGTGGCGACCTTCTTCTTTCATGTCTGATCTTTTGCTCCTGAGATAAAAACAGAAATCGATGTTAAATTTTCATTTTAAAAGAATAACAAGAACAAACCTGTTTTTTTTAATTTTTACTTTGAAGAAAGTGTAGTATCTGTTCTGATGAAGCACTTGGTTTATTTTGTCTTCGGTCAGTGAAGAAATCCTTCTAGACTGCGGCAATTTTAATTTTTGTTCCAATCAAGAGTGCACCTTTTTTTGGGAAGATGGATTTTCCCCACATAAAAGAAAAAAACGACCTTGTGCCTAACTTTGGAGAGACAAGTAAATAGGAACGAGAAAAAGTAAGCCGTTTGTTTGGCAGCGTCGCCATTTTTTTTTTTAAAACAAAATGGAGGATTTATATATTTTTCTTCTGGTGATGATGTGTTACAATAAAACCATTGGTTTCTAGTCAGCCACTCAACCAGTATTTTTGTCAGCCAGCCTTGTAACTCCTTCCTTCCTTCTCTATTGGACTCTTGAAAAGATGACTTTTTGGTTAACCTGTTTGGAATCCAGGGGATTGAACGCTGGTGGTGGTGTCTCTTTCAGGCATGGTTTATCTTGAAGCGATTCTACCTTCCTCTTCCTTTTTATTATTATGATTACCTCCTTACATCATAAAATTACCTTTATGCAAGCAAACTATATTAACCTATTATTATTATTATTATAATATTATTAATATTATTATTATTATTATTATTATTAATATTCGATTTAATCTAAAAAACAGAACTTATTTTCAGAAATATAATACTTAATACTGATTGGTCAATTTTATCAAAATACTCAATCATGATTGGTTGCTGATATTGGACTCCAACCAATAAAAAATAAAAAATTGCCTCAGTCTAGTAAGATTTCTCCTTCCCTGATCGAGGACAGAAAAGATGAAGTGCAGTAGTATCAGATATCAGAACAGGTACTACACTTTGCTGAATGTGCAGATTGCATGAACACATTTTAGATGCGTCCGTGTATCTTTAAAGGATTTTGTCCGTCAGTCGATTTGTCAAGCATTTTCATCGCTAATCGTGTAGTTTGAATGAAAGCATCCAACCAATATCTATTCTTGCTTTTCTTTTAGTTTGGTTTGCCGGCGTTGCCCAGGGAAGGGCACCGACAAAAAAATAGACAAATTAAAAAGTGTGTGTAACATCTATCTCCCCTATCTCCCCGTTTCTCTGGCAACTGGGAAAAAAAATCGTTGATGAATTACTACATAATAACATAAAAAATTGCTCTAAATGCCGCCCCCCACAATCCTAACTAAAGAATGAATATTAAATTAAAAAAATGTGCCTATATTTTGTCCGAGGCAATGGTGAAAAAGAATATATCAGCTTTGTGGGTATTTCCTTTTTTTTTTTTTTTTTTTTTTTTTACTATATAAGTGCTTTCGGATTTTTTTAATGGAAAAATACATAAAAAACACGTTCTTTTATGTTTGTGAATATTTGGTGTTTGAATTACATCTGATATATATATAGTGCTGTGCAAAACTCGTTCCTTTCAAGTGCTACCATAATTGAAGTGTTGAAAATACACTGTGCCTGATGTTTCTTTAAAGTTCTAACATTATATCCTCTCCTTCTCGATATCATCAATAAGACAATGTTTTTCTTTTAAAACTTCTCCCTCTATAACTCTATCCCCCTTCTCTCACATTCTCTGGCAACTGAAAAAAAAAAAAAATCACTCTAAATGTCGACCCCCTTGACTTATTCTGTTCTTGTTAAAAAAAAAAAACAAAAAAAAACTGTGCTTATATTTCGTACGAGGCAACGGCGAAAAAGGATATATTAGCTTTGCGGGTGTGCCTTGTGTAGTTCCTGACTTAGCTCGACACACAGACAGATACAACACCTTTCCTTTATATAATAGATAAAGTGCTCGTTCTTACTTATATTCTTGTTCCAACTCTGTATTGTGGACCATATTGATGGTCTTAACTCTCCACGGTCCACTGTAGTTGAGGTCAAGATATGTCCGTGAGACATTGGCCAACAGTTCTTTTGCATCTCGGCTGTTAGAGTCAATCTCAAATAAATTATCTGAAAATAATGAATAAATAAATAAATAAATAATAAATTCAAAGAACAAAGAATTATTAAAAAAAATAAATTATCCAAACTTTGTAAATGAATTGTGGTGTGAAGCACGAACAAACGAAGTGCCATTCATCTAAGGTGGGTTAAACCGACTTCCTGGAAGTTTCTAGGGAATATCAAATTCACAAGGGGTCCCCAGTCGCAGGTTTTTGCAGTTCTTGCAGGAAGGTGTCGATGTCCTCCCACATACAGCGCCTGGTCTTCCCAAATGGTCACCCATCTGGTACTGACCAGGCTCAACGTTGCTTAACTTCGGTGATCTAACTCGAACCGGTGTGTCAACGTGATTCTGCCGATTGAAGCACACGTACATTAATTTCATCATCTTGCGTTCGATACAGTCACAATTTCTCTTTCTGTGAGACACCTGCAATGTTTCTTCTCATTTGAATAAAGTTCCTAGGTGTGTTTTCATGAAGCAAAAAAAAAAAAAAAGAATTCAACAGAATAAATTATCCAACCTTTATGGTTGATTGATTGATGGATATAAGTTGGTGTGTGGTTAACTCCGCAACTAATTAATGGATCACTATGCATTTTTGAACATAGATTCTAGGTGTATTTGTGAGTATTGATTTACTCCTCTCCAGGAGTTAGGCACAAGGCCAGTTTTTATCTTACTCCCACAAGTAAGATGTGACCCAAGGTCGGGTCGGGAAAGTGGGGTTTAAAAATTGCCTGGGCACGGGCAGCCCCGTCGGCATTCCCCGGTAGGGGCGCCTCAGGCAGTAAGCAATAAACTTACTCCTCCCCAAAGAGGGGAGGTGAAGCCTGGGAGGGTGGACCTCCTAAAACTGCACAGGACAGACCCATAGACAGGCGTAAATCAAGCCCAGAAGGCCAAGACAATACCAGCCTATGGGGTGCAGTATCCATCGGTACAGATACTACACTTTGATCTTAGCCAATTGTGAGTAATGTGAGCTATATTTAGTTTAATATAATTTTATGAAAACAGCCTTCCTTCCCCTTTAAATAGGGGTGGAACGTAATGGGTGAAAATTTCAGATTCATGCGAGTAGTATTTTTTTGTGTTCATTTATACATAAATAACACTAAACAATCAAACATTTTGAAAATTTTGCAAAATTCAGAAGGTGCAGGCCAAAAATAGCCGTTAGGGCTCCACGGGACTCAAAATCCATCATTTTTCAGTGAAAAAGTGGTTTCATGCGACATTGCAGGTCCTAAAACATCCTCAAAAGCTATGAATGGATATAGATGGTTAAATCTTTCAAGTGCTACCATAATTGAAGTGTTGAACATACACTGTGCCTGATGTTTCTTTAAAGTTCTAACATTATATCCTCTCCTTCTCGATATCATCAATGTTTTTCTTTTAAAACTTCTCCCTCTATAACTCTATCCCCCTTCTCTAGGTTTTCATAGTTTATATAAATAGCTGAAAGGAGGGGGGGGGGGAGAGTCTCTTTCAAACCTACCTTGCTTTTGCCAAAAACTAGTAATGGAAAATGCTATATCTATGGACAATGGTTAAATTGTATTTTTTACTTATAAACGAGTTCAACCTACACACTTACCTACACCCACCTTTTAGCCTTCCCTTTCCCACCTTGATCAGCAGCACACAGCTAAACTCCCCCCCCCCATCATCTTTCATACTAACTCTAACTTTATGACCCCTAACTGCCTATTTCCTTCCATCCACCTACCATTCTAGTTTTAGGTATAAATACTCTGCTTCTGCCTGTAACATGACGTTTTCTCCTCCTGATGAAGCCTAAATAATTGTTTAAGGTGAAATATCGATCTCTCCACAAATCTCTGTGTTCATTTTATTTTTTACCATATAGATTGTCTTTATTTAATCCTTTTTCATTTTGTCTGCTAGTTCATTATAATGGGTTAAAATAACCCATTATAATGGACTAGCAGGACCCCGGTCCCGGTGTTGCCCGGGTAAAATAGGAAAGAATGATTTAACTTTTATAAACAACGTAAATCTAAGTCCGTGTTACATGAATACAATTATATCCACTAACCCTAACCCTAACCCACTCACATGGACTTCGGCTTAGGTTAGGAGAAATCATTCTCGAAAGTTCTGAAATAATGAAGAAAAAATGTTTTGAAGAAAGATTAATAGCTAAATGGTACTCACCCTTTGTGACCTGTCGTTTCAACTTGGGGATGTTGAAATTAAGGGCTTGTGTTGGTTCCATGATGCTAGATTCGTAATAAAAAAAAAGAAAGAAATTTAATAAAAATATTTTTAAAAATTAATAAAAAATAAAGCTAAACGCACAAAAATAGATACAAATAATTATTCTGATCAGCATTCGTCACTTTTTTTTGCTTCAAAATAATTTCCATCAGAACTGTCCATACACTTCTTCAGTTGTATGTAAAACAGACGTTAGAAATTTTGTCTAAAATAAAATCTTCCAAAACCTGTCATTAGCATCTACGATTGTAAAGTTTTATGTTTCGGAACTTTTGAGATGAGGATTGATTTGTATTATAATACTTACAATCTTCACAACATTAACATGTCAAAAACACACTTGTTTCGCATATGCTTGATTTAAACCATAGCTTGGACTTCACTTAAGGCAGCAATAATCAAATATGCATATAGCATCCAAGGAAGATTGTTTATAGAAGTGGCTTTGATTGCACCCTCAAACAATAATGTCAAGCAACGTCCTGTTTTTTTTCAAATCCACCCCGCTGTCGTCCAAAACATATTAATGGAAAATGCTATATTCATGAACAATAGTTCAGTTGCCTTTTAGTTATAAACTAGTTCAATATACCCATCACTTACACGGTTTAGCCTTCCATTTTTACACCATGATATGCAACATGGTCTTTATTTGAAACACCTCCCATCTTTCATACTAAATCTAACCTTTTAATCATTATCATAATCCTATAAAATCTAACCTTTTTATCTTCATCATAATCCTATAAAAGCTAACCTTTTCTAATCTTCATTATAATCCTATAAAAGCTAACTTTTTAATCTTCATTATAATCCTATAAAAGCTAACCTTTTCTAATCTTCATTATAATCCTATAAAAGCTAACTTTTTAATCTTCATTATAATCCTATAAAAGCTAACTTTTTAATCTTCATTATAATCCTATAAAAGCTAACTTTTTCTAATCTTCATCATAATCCTATAAACGCTAACTTTTTAATCTTCATTATAATCCTATAAAAGCTAACTTTTTAATCTTCATTATAATCATATAAAAGCTAACTTTTTCTAATCTTCATCATAATCCTATAAAAGCTAACTTTTTAATCTTCATTATAATCCTATAAAAGCTAACTTTTTCTAATCTTCATCATAATCCTATAAAAGCTAACTTTTTCTAATCTTCATTATAATCCTATAAAAGCTAACTTTTCTAATCTTCATCATAATCCTATAAACGCTAACTTTTTAATCTTCATCATAATCCTATAAAAGCTAACTTTTTAATCTTCATTATAATCCTATAAAAGCTAACCTTTTAATCTTCATTATAATCCTATAAAAGCTAACTTTTTAATCTTCATTATAATCCTATAAAAGCTAACTTTTTAATTTTCATTATAATCCTATAAAAGCTAACTTTTTAATCTTCATTATAATCCTATAAAAGCTAACTTTTTAATCTTCATTATAATCCTATAAAAGCTAACTTTTTCTAATCTTCATCATAATCCTATAAAAGCTAACTTTTTAATTTTCATCATAATCCTATAAAAGCTAACTTTTTCTAATCTTCATCATAATCCTATAAAAGCTAACTTTTTAATCTTCATTATAATCCTATAAACGCTAACTTTTTAATCTTCATTATAATCCTATAAAAGCTAACCTTTTTATCTTCATCATAATCCTATAAAAGCTAACTTTTTAATCTTCATTATAATCCTATAAAAGCTAACTTTTTAATCTTCATTATAATCCTATAAAAGCTAACTTTTTCTAATCTTCATCATAATCCTATAAAAGCTAACTTTTTAATTTTCATCATAATCCTATAAAAGCTAACTTTTTCTAATCTTCATCATAATCCTATAAAAGCTAACTTTTTAATCTTCATTATAATCCTATAAACGCTAACTTTTTAATCTTCATTATAATCCTATAAAAGCTAACCTTTTTATCTTCATCATAATCCTATAAAAGCTAACCTTTTCTAATCTTCATTATAATCCTTTAGAAATTTAGCTCCCACCATATTTACCATTTCTATGCATTGTGGGTTGCTGATATCTGGTTTAGAGAATCTATAGAAGACGCTACTACAGGCCAAGTGGATATTTGTTGCGACTTCTTTTCTTTCTCTGTGTTATCAACCCTTCTTCGTCTCTGAGAAAAGGAGGTTATCTCGTGAAAACCTGTTGGTCGAAGATTCCTGTCAATCAGGGACCAACAGTCCAGCTTGATCACGCGTGACTTGATCCCTATAAAAAATAGACGCAACAAATGGCACAGTCTCTTTTTCTCTTCCGATTTTCAGCCAGCAGGCACTGAGAAGATCGTCATCGCCCCCCCCCCCCCCCGCTCGACCGAGGAGGTGGGGAAGGCATAAGTCAAAGAAAAGGTAACATCTTCCATTTCCTATCTTCAACAGGAACAAAGAACTTTACCCAAACACGCACACATTACAATTGCCACAAAAATCACTTTACATCAAACACGCTCACATATACGCATTCATACAAACACAAAGTTAAACCATCCGAACATTTCACTCGTGTAACAAACGGAACTTTTCACTCCTTAAAAATGAACTCAACCATTCTCTGTAACTGATAGCTCTACAAAATGTCTTATCAAAATAAATTTTTTGTTTAATATAAA
>OY744552.1:10211901-10244401 GCA_963556195.1 Sepiola atlantica
GAGTCAGAAAGCCGGACACAACAGAAAGTGCAATTATCGACAGGATACAAGTCTTGGCTTGTCCATTTTCCAATAAGCTTTGCAATTATTTCAGCTCAGAAGAGCAGTCAGCATAATGAGGGTTGCTGGCTACGAAATATATTTTCTGTTGATCAGACGACGTAGCTGAATGAAATTAGCTGAAAGAATGGGCCGATTGTTATTATTTGTTTTGCATCTCTCGGCATCTATCGTTTTAACGATCTTCTCAAACCCTTAGATAAAAAAGCTTTTTGCAAACATTTACACTATTATTTACAATATTAATATACAGATTATTTTCTATTAAATATTTCATCCGATAGGTCCTAAATATGTTTTAGATCTGTCTAGAAATTTGTTCCAAAAATATATATTACTTATTAGTAAAAAAAAAAATTGGTTATTAATTCTAGTTTTGCAATTTGCCTTAATAACCATAAGGTTGAGGAGAAAAGGGATAAATAATGAAAATATATACTCAAAAGTATATATATATATATATATATATATATATATATATATATATATATATATATATATATACTTTTGTGTGAGTTTGTTCTTTTCTTTGTGTTTTGTTTGGTTTCACCCAAAAATGAACCACTGTATAGTGTAGGTTTTTTCAAGACACTTTAATCCAAGAACTTTTTACTCTTTGTGAATTTTTTTTGATGATTTTGTAATGTTGCAGAGACGACATTAACATAAAAATGTTGTTTGGCACAAGACAAATGAAACGGACCGTAAAAAATATATCTCACAGAAATGTTATGTTTTTTGGAAATGTGAAAAAATAAAAATAAAAAAAATAAAAACATGGTTATTGGAATATAATATGAACCTCTGTGAGAGAGAGGGTGCAGAGAAGAAGAAAGGGTAGGTTCAATCAAATTACAGATACGTTTCTGCACCTTATCAAGAACCCTCAAATGGGACAGAGATTGACCAGGCCAAATATGATAAGCTAATAAATAAAAAACTAAAGTTCCTTGTTGGTCTTATACAATGAAATCTATATAATACTAAAAGTCTATTGATCTTGTATGTTTGCAATCAGCTTTCAGCTTTCCGGTTTTCAACATCCGGTTGCGCATGCGTAAATAGCATCGTCTTCAATCTGTTATTCCAATTCCGTTATTCTCTATTATGATTAACGAACGCATGAAATTTTTCATTCTGGAAATTTTTAAACAATTTCATTTAATTTCATCAAATAGTTTATTTGTTTTCTTCACGGCTAAAAACATTCAACGGGAGGACTTCGTAAAGTCTGTCGCAGTTTCAAAAAAACTCCTCCCTTTTAAAAAACAAAAACAAACAAACAAAAAAACAACACTCATTATTAATATCAGCCATACTAGCGGTCAGTGAACGAAACCACCTCCCACTTTCCCTCTCATAGATTTCACCACTGCTACTCCCTCTGTTTTCGTTACGTACGCGAGAAAGCCTGCTGTACCCCCTTCCTTTCTCAAATCGCCCTAACCAACCACTTATAATTCAGTAACTGTAATTTAAAAAAAAAACAATTATAATAAACAGAACGACTCATAGAAATCTATCTATATTCTTTTTTCATTTTAATATACTTTCATAGAAATGCTTCTGTTATGTAAAAAAAAACTATTTTCTTTATGCCACAAGTGTCACGCTCATACATGAATTCCATAGCTAATATAACAAAATGACCCAACGGGTCACGGGTGGTCTAGTATAAGATAAAAATGAGCCTGTCAATAATAGTTATTCAGACATCATTTCCAAAATCGACCCAAATCAAAACAGCAAACCTTTGTATATATAAAGAGTTCAATATCTTTCAGATAGAGCTTTATAACAATAATAAATACTTAATTAGGCTTATCAGAACACTAAGTTAAATTTATATATAAATATATATACATCTACTACATAAAGTAGAGACGATTTTTCCCCTGCATCTTCTCGGAGTATAGGAAAATAACCACATGCATCACAGGCTACTAAACTCACCACTATACTACACTTATTCACTCGAGCGTGTTTTAGTAAATTTGTTACTATTTTTTTCTACCTAACACTAAATATTACATTAGGCCCACCATCCACGTCTCTCCGAAAAACCAACTCCATATAGGTGGTAGCAAAAACTTTTCCCCCTAACAATTCTGTACTGTCACTCTACTCATCGACACCGGGAACTAATAAGCACAGTTTAATTTTCACAAAACACCGGTTCTTATTTATTATTTGCCTGGTATTAATTTAACACGCATGCCAATAATCAAGCTTTGGTTAATTGGCCTATTTTCACATGTATTTGTAAACCGAAACAGTGGCGCAATCGGTAAGAAGGTAGGTTTCATGATCGTCAGTTTTAGCGTTCGATCCCATTCTACTCTACCACTTTTTTCTTTTTCTTTAAATTTAAAACATTCGCCAACACGGTAGACGGGGAAGAAAAAAAAATAGGCCGTTGCTTTTTTTATTCGATGTCATGCAATAGGTAGTACTTTCTCCCGTGCAACGCCGGGTGACGGGTTCCGCTACTTATATATAAAGTTAAGCCAGTCTTTTTGTGCATTATAAACTAGCGCGTTAAAACTCAATATTTGTTTTGTCAGTTATTAGTAACATTGGGCCATGTTATCGAATATACAAGTGATCCTGATCAATATTTTAGTTTGGATTAGTGATATTTAGAGGAGAAAAGAGGAGTTTTTACTATCAGAGTTAGAAGTCCTCTTGCTGTCACTCATTAATTTCCAGAACAAATTTGGTAACAGATCTTTTGTCAGTTCACTGTTATTAATTCATATTTAAAGTGTTTTCATTGACTAATCAACAAAGATTTGACCAAACGATACTGTAATAATTCAAAGTACATTGTTTCCAATAGAATTAGCTTGTGGGAATTCAAAAGACATAGTCTCTGATAGAATTGCTTGGTTGAATTCAAAAGACATTGTTTCCGAGAGAATTCGCTTGTGGGGATTCAAGAACATTGTTTCTTATAGAATTGCTTGGTTTGTGTCAATTCAAAAGAAATCGTTTTCTGTTAAAATGGGGAATGGCAATTAAAAAAAAAATTTCTGATAGCATTTTTGGTTAGAATAAACTTGTGGAAATTCAAAAAACACTGTTTCTGAGAATTGCCAATTTTAAAGATATCTTTTGTGGTAGAATTGCCTTTTGGTAATTCAAAAGACATCGTTCGTGATAAAATTGGCTTGTGGATATTCCCAAGACATCGTTTGTGATAGAATTGGCTTGTGGATATTCACAAGACATCGTTTGTCATAGAATTGGCTTGTGGATATTCCCAAGACATCGTTTGTGATAGAATTGGCTTGTGGATATTCCCAAGACATCGTTTGTGATAGAATTGTCTTGTGGATATTCCCAAGACATCGTTTGTGATAGAATTGGCTTGTGGATATTCCCAAGACATCGTTTGTGATAGAATTGGTTTGTGGATATTCACAAGACATCGTTTGTCATAGAATTGGTTTGTGGATATTCACAAGACATCGTTTGTGAAAGAATTGGCTTGTGGATATTCACAAGACATCGTTTGTCATAGAATTGGCTTGTGGATATTCACAAGACATCGTTTGTCATAGAATTGGCTTGTGGATATTCACAAGACATCGTTTGTGATAGAATTGGCTTGTGGATATTCACTAGACATCGTTTGCCATAGAATTGGTCTTTTGCAATTCAAAAGGCATCGTTTGTGATAGAATTGGTCTTTGGCAATTCAAAAGGCATCGTTTGTGAAAAAATTGGCTTGTGGATATTCACAAGACATCGTTTGTGATAGAATTGGCTTGTGGATATTCACAAGACATCGTTTGTCATAGAATTGGCTTGTGGATATTCACAAGACATCGTTTGTCATAGAATTGGCTTGTGGATATTCACAAGACATCGTTTGTCATAGAATTGGTCTTTTGCAATTCAAAAGGCATCTTTTGTGATAGAATTAGTCTTTGGCAATTCAAAAGGCATCGTTTGTGATAGAAGTGGTCTTTGGCAATTCAAAAGGCATCGTTTGTGATAAAATTGGCTTGTGGATATTCCCAAGACATCGTTTGTGATAGAATTGGCTTGTGGATATTCCCAAGACATCGTTTGTGATAAAATTGGCTTGTGGATATTTACAAGACATCGTTTGTGATAGAATTGGCTTGTGGATATTCACAAGACATCGTTAGTGATAGAATTGGCTTGTGGATATTCACAAGACATCGTTTGTGATAGAATTGGCTTGTGGATATTCACAAGACATCGTTTGTCATAGAATTGGTCTTTTGCAATTCAAAAGGCATCTTTTGTGATAGAATTGGTCTTTGGCAATTCAAAAGGCATCGTTTGTGATAGAATTGGTCTTTGGCAATTCAAAAGGCATCGTTTGTGATAGAATTGGTCTTTGGCAATTCAAAAGGCATCGTTTGTGATAGAATTGGTCTTTGGCAATTCAAAAGGCATCGTTTGTGATAGAATTGGTCTTTGGCAATTCAAAAGGCATCGTTTGTGATAGAATTGGCTTGTGGATATTCACAAGGCATCGTTTGTGATAGAATTGGTTTGTGGATATTCACAAGACATCGTTAGTGATAGAATTGGCTTGTGGATATTCACAAGACATCGTTTGTGATAGAATTGGCTTGTGGATATTCACAAGACATCGTTTGTCATAGAATTGGTCTTTTGCAATTCAAAAGGCATCTTTTGTGATAGAATTGGTCTTTGGCAATTCAAAAGGCATCGTTTGTGATAGAATTGGTCTTTGGTAATTCAAAAGGCATCGTTTGTGATAAAATTGGCTTGTGGATATTCACAAGACATCGTTTGTGATAGAATTGGCTTGTGGATATTCACAAGACATCGTTTGTGATAGAATTGGTCTTTGGCAATTCAAAAGGCATTTTTTGTGATAGAATTGGTATTTTGCAATTCCAAAGGCATCTTTTCTGTAGAATTAAACTTTGGCAATACAAAAGGAATAGTTTCTGATAGAATTGGACTTTGGCAATACAAAAGACATTGGTTCCGATAGAATTGCTTTTAACCAATTGAAGGTATTGTTTTTGCTAGAATGGCTTTTTGCCAATTCACGGCATCGTTTCTGATAGAATCCAAAAGGAAGTCTTTTCTGCTCAAATGAGTTTTCTGATTACCTTGTAGCAATTAAAAAAACATCTTTTAGAATTGGGTTCTGATAATTCAAAAACATTTTTCCAGTTAGCATTGACTTGTGACTATTTTAAAAGCATCTTTTCCGGTAGAATTGCCCATAAGTGACTATTCAGAATACATCATTGTTTCTGCAAGAATCAGCTTGCGGTAAATTCAGATCACATTGTTTGTGATAGAATTGCCTTGTGCCAATTCAGCAGACATCGTTTCTGATAGAATTGCTTTGTGCCAATCCAACAGACATCGTTCCTGATAGAATTGCCTTTGTGTCAATCCAACAAACATCGTTTCTGATAGAATTGCCTTGTGCCAATACAACAGACATCGTTTCTGATGGAATTGCCTTGTGCCAATTCAACTGACATCGTTTTTGATAGAATTGCCTTGTGCCAATTCAACAGACATTGTTTGTGATAGAATTGCCTTGTGCCAATTCAGCAGACATCGTTTCTGATAGAATTGCCTTGTGCCAATACAACAAACATAGTTTTTGATAGAATTGTCTTGTGCCAATTTAACAGACATCGTTCCTGATAGAATTGCCTTGTGCCAATACAACAGACATCGTCTCTGATAGAATTGCCTTGTGCCAATCCAACAAACATAGTTTTTGATAGAATTGTCTTGTGCCAATTTAACAGACATCGTTTCTGATAGAATTGTCTTGTGCCAATTCAACAGACATCGTTTCTGATAGAATTGCCTTGTGCCAATTAAACTAACATCGTTTCTGATAGAATTGCCTTGTGCCAATCCAACAGAAATCATTTCTGATAAAATTGCCTTGTACCAATTCAACAGAAATCGTTTCTGATAAAATTGCCTTGTACCAATTCAACAGACATCGTTTCTGATAGAATTGCCTTGTGCCAATTCAACAGACATCGTTTCTGATAGAATTGCCTTGTGCCAATTCAACAGACATCGTTTCTGATAGAATTGCCTTGTGCCAATTCAACAGACATCGTTTCTGATAGAATTGCCTTGTGCCAATTCAACAGACATCGTTTCTGATAGAATTGCCTTGTGCCAATTCAACAGACATCGTTTCTGATAGAATTGCCTTGTGCCAATTAAACAGACATCGTTTCTGATAGAATTGCCTTGTGCCAATTCAACAGACATCGTTTCTGATAGAATTGCCTTGTGCCAATTCAACAGACATCGTTACTGATAGAATTGTCTTGTACCAATCCAACAGACATCGTTTCTGATAGAATTGCCTTGTGCCAATTCAACAGACATCGTTTCTGATAGAATTGTCTAATACCAATTCAAAATAGCTTGTCTGTGATAGAGTAGGTTAGTGGCAATTCAACAGACATTTTTTGCGATAAAATTGCCTAGCACCAATTCAGCAGAAATCGTTTTTAATAGAATTGCCTTTGTGCCAATTCAGCAGACATCGTTTTTAATAGAATTGCCTTTGTGCCAATTCAGCAGAAATCGTTTTTAATAGAATTGCCTTTGTGCCAATTCAGCAGACATCGTTTTTAATAGAATTGCCTTAGTGCCAATTCAACAGACATCGTTTCTGATAGTATTGCCTTTGTGCCAATCCAACAGACATCGTTTCTGATAGAATTGCCCTGTGCCAATCCAACAGACATCGTTTCTGATAGAATTGCCTTTGTGCCAATCCAACAAACATCATTTCTGATAGAATTGCCTTTGTGCCAATTCAACAGACATCGTTTCTGATAGAATTGCCGTGTGCCAATTCAACAGACTTCGTTTCTGATAGAATTGCCTTGTGCCAAATCAACAGACATCGTTTTTAATAGAATTGCCTTGTGCCAATTGAACAGACATCGTTTCTGATAGAATTGCCTTGTGTCAATCCAACAGACATCGTTTTTTAAAAATTGCCTTGTGCCAATCCAACAGACATCGTTTTTAATAGAATTGCCTTGTGCCAATCCAATAGACATCGTTTTTAATAGAATTGCCTTGTACCAATTCAACAGACATCGTTTCTGATAGAATTGCCTTGTGCCAATCCAACAGACATTCAATTATAGCATTGCTGCAATTCCATACAAATTTTTTTTCCAGAAACGTCTGACTCTTATTTAATTGATATTTTTCTAACGGTATGTTTGCAATTCATTGGAAGTTTTACCAGCCAAATCTAGCAATAATCAAAACAGTCAGTAATATTAAATACATTTTTACTAGCAATGTTTGGTTACAATTCCAATTCTAAAGATGTTTTTGCAAGTCATACAAAATGCATATTTTCTACCAATCCATGGTTAAAGTTCAAAGACGTTTTTTTCTTGCAATATCAGGTAATCATGTAACTTCGCACCCAGCATGATTGCCCAATATCATGTTGCAATTCAATGAACGTTTTTTTGAAAAATATTTGTTCACAATTCAAAAGATATTTTTTCCAGAAATATTGCAATTCAGTAGATTTTTTACAGCAATACGATGTTGCAATTCAATGAACGTTTTTTTGAAGAATATTTGTTCACAATTCAAAAGATATTTTTTCCAGAAATATTGCAATTCAGTAGATTTTTTACAGCAATACGATGTTGCAATTTAATATACTTCTTTCCCACAATACAATATTCCAATTCAATAAAGGTTTTTGCTAGCAGTATCTGTCCACAATTAAAAAGACATTTCTGAAAAGGACATGTTTGCTGGCAATGTTTCTTTGCAATTCAAAAGACGTTTCTGTCAGCAATATCTGGTCACAATTCAAAACGTTTCTGTCAGCAATATCTGGTCACAATTCAAGACATTTCTGTCAGCAATATCTGGTCACAATTCAAGACATTTATGTCAGCAATATCTGGTCACAATTCAAGACATTTCTGTCAGCAATATCTGGTCACAATTCAAGACATTTCTGTCAGCAATATCTGGTCACAATTCAATACATTTCTGTCAGCAATATCTGGTCACAATTCAAGACATTTCTGTCAGCAATATCTGGTCACAATTCAAGACATTTCTGTCAGCAATATCTGGTCACAATTCAAGACATTTCTGTCAGCAATATCTGGTCACAATTCAAGACATTTCTGTAAGGTGTTTAACAACAATCTCTGGTTGCCATTCAAATAACGTTTTTTTCAGAAATATGATGTGAGAATTCAATAGACATTTTTGCTAGCAATTCAATAGACATTTTTGCTAGCAATTCAATAGACATTTTTGTCAGAAGTGTCTGGTTGCAATTCAACAAACGTTTTGCAAGCAATTTTTTTATGTTCGTTTGCAATTCAGAAGACGATTTTGCCAGAATTCAAAACAAATTTCTGTAAGTCATTATTCGCTCCATAAGATATGGCTTCAATTCATTAAAAATTTGTCAGCAATGTTTGAACACAATTCAAAACACATTTCTGTCAGTAATTCGTCATTTTTGCTAGCAATGTCTTGCTGCAATTTGATATACATTGTTTTAATCAATGCCTGGCCACCAATTCAATTGACGTTTTTGTTGGACACAATTCAGTAGATATTTCAGCCCACAGTGTCTGAATGCAAACCAATAGATCTTTCATCCAGAAATATATAGCTACAATTCAGAAGACATTTTTGCTTACAATTCAATGGGAGTTCTTGTCAGCAATGTAGGGTAGCAATTTAAATAGACATTCTTGCCAGCAAGGTCTGGTCAAAATTCAATGGCCGTCTTTTGCCAGCAATGTCTGGTGGTCACAATTCAATGGAAATTCTTGCCAGCAAGGTCTGGTCAAAATTCAATGGTCGCTTTTTGCCAGCAATGTCTGTGGTCACAATTCAATGGACATTCTTGCCAGCAAAGTCTGGTCAAAATTCAATGGTCGCTTTTTGCCAGCAATGTCTGGTGGTCACAATTCAATGGAAATTCTTGCCAGCAAGGTCTGGTCAAAATTCAATGGCCGTCTTTTGCCAGCATTGTCTGGTGGTCACAATTCAATGGACATTCTTGCCAGCAAGGTCTGGTCAAAATTCAATGGCCGTCTTTTGCCAGCAATGTCTGGTGGTCACAATTCAATGGACATTCTTGCCAGCAAGGTCTGGTCAAAATTCAATGGCCGTCTTTTGCCAGCAATGCCTGGCAAAAATTCAATGGCCGCCTTTTGCTAGCAAGGCCTGGTAAAAATTCAATGGTCGCTTCTTGCCAGAAATGTCTGGTGATCACAATGCACATTCTTGCCAGCAATATTTGACCATAATTCAATGAGCATTCTTGGCAGCAATGCCTAGTCACAATTAAAAAGACATTCTTGCCAGCAATGTATAGCCCTAATTCAAAGACGTTTAGGTAATACAAAAGATGCTTGGCAGAAACGTTTGGTTGAAATTTAAACATGTTCGTACACAATATACTGTTGTAATTCAATAGACGTTTTGCCAGCAATGTCTGACTCCAATTAAAAAGGTACGTTTGCCAGCAATACAATGACTGCAATTCAAAAAATATTTTGTCAGTAATGTCTTGCAGCAATTAAGTAGACTTTTTCCCAGAAGTATAAGGTTGAAATTCAATACATAATTTAGCCAAGAGTGTCTAGCTAGAACTCTAAAGGCGTTTTTGTTAGCAATGTAGCACTTGATTGAATGATTATTCCAGCTAAAACATCTTGCAATTACAACAGACAATGGTATCAGCTATGTCTGGCTCGAATTAAATACACATTTTTGTCAACAATTTCTTGCTGCAATTAAGTAGAAATCTTTGAAAGACAAATTTGGCCACAATTAAAAGGACCTGTCTCTGATACAAAATAAGTTTATGCCTTGACCTGAATTAAATAGACATTTCATGTCAGAAATGACTGGTTGCAATTCAAAAGATGCTTCTGTCAGCAATATCATGATGCAATTTAAAAAACGTTTTTGCCAGAGATTTCTGGACGCAATTCAATTAATGTCTTTGCTAGCAATTTCCGTATGCAATTCAATAGATGTTTTGCCAGCAATATCCGTTTGCAATTCAATAGATGTTTTGCCAGCAATGTCCCTATGCAATTCTATAGATGTTTTTGCCAGCAATGTCTGTTTGCAATTCAATAGATGTTTTTGCCAGCAATGTCAGTTTGCAATTCAATAGATGTTTTTGCTAGCAATGTCTTTATGCAATTCTATAGATGTTTTTGCCAGCAATGTCAGTTTGCAATTAAATAGATGTTTTTGCCAGCAATGTCCGTTTGCAATTCAATAGATGTTTTTGCCAGCAATTTCCGTTTGCAATTCAATATGTGTTTTTGCCAGCAATGTCCGTTTGCAATTCAATAGATGTTTTTGCCAGCAATGTCCGTTTGCAAATCAATAGATGTTTTTACCAGTAATGTTCGTTTACAATTAAATAGATGTTTTTGCCAGCAATGTCAGTTTGCAATTCAATAGATATTTTTGCCAGCAATGTCAGTTTGCAATTCAATAGATGTTTTTGCCAGCAATGTCAGTTT
Source organism: Sepiola atlantica (assembly GCA_963556195.1). NCBI lineage: Eukaryota > Metazoa > Mollusca > Cephalopoda > Sepiida > Sepiolidae > Sepiola > Sepiola atlantica. Next base: position 10,222,521 of record OY744552.1, read on the forward strand.
CCAATTCTATAAGTATTTTTTGCCAGCAATGTCAGTTTCCAATTCAATAGATATTTTTGCCAGCAATGTCAGTTTGCAATTCAATAGATGTTTTTGCCAGCAATGTCAGTTTGCAATTCAATAGATATTTTTGCCAGCAATGTCAGTTTGCAATTCAATAGATGTTTTTGTCAGCAATGTCAGTTTGCAATTCAATAGATGTTTTTGTCAGCAATGTCAGCTTACAATTAAATCGATGTTTTTGCCAGCAATGTCAGCTTACAATTAAATCGATGTTTTTGCCAGCAATGTCAGTTTGCAATTCAATAGATGTTTTTGCCAGCAATGTCTGTTTGCAATTCAATAGATGTTTTTGCAAGCCATGTCCGTTTGCAATTCAATAGATGTTTTTGCCAGCAATGTCTGTTTGTAATACAATAGATGTTTTTCCAGCAATGTCTGTATGCAATTCAATAGATGTCTTTCCAGCAATATCCAGTTGCAATTCAATAGATATTTTTGCCAGCAATGTCCGTTTGCAATTCTATAGATTTTTTTGCCAGCAATGTCCGTTTGCAATTCAATAGATGTTTTTGCCAGCAATTTCAGTTTGCAATTCAATAGATGTTTTTGCCAGCAATGTCAGTTTGCAATTCAATAGATGTTTTTGCCAGCAATGTCAGTTTGCAATTCGATAGATGTTTTTGCCAGCAATGTCAGTTTGCAATTCAATAGATGTTTTTGTCAGCAATGTCAGCTTGCAATTAAATCAATGTTTTTGCTAGCAATGTCAGTTTGCAATTCAATAGATGTTTTTACTAGCAATGTTAGTTTGCAATTCAATAGATGTTTTTGCCAGCAATGTTAGTTGGCAATTCAATAAATGTTTTGGCCAACAATCTCAGTTTGCAATTTAATAAATGTTTTAGCCAGCAATGTCCGTTTGCAATTACATAGTTTCTCTTTCCAGCAATGTTAGTTTGCAATTCAATAGATATTTTTGCCAGCAATGTCCGTTTGCAATTCAATAGATGTTTTTGCCAGCAATGTCCGTTTGCAATTACATAGTTTCTCTTTCCAGCAATGTTAGTTTGCAATTCAATAGATATTTTTGCCAGCAATGTCCGTTTGCAATTCAATAGATGTTTTTGCCAGCAATGTCCGTTTGCAATTACATAGTTTCTCTTTCCAGCAATGTTAGTTTGCAATTCAATAGATATTTTTGCCAGCAATGTCCGTTTGCAATTCAATAGATGTTTTTGCCAGCAATGTCATTTTGTAATTCAATAGATGTTTTTCCAGCAATCTCCGGTTGCAATTCAATAGATGTTTTTGCCAGCAATGTCTGTTTGCAATTTAATGTTTTTGCTAGCAATGTCCGTTTGCAATTCAATAAATGTTTTGGCCAACAATGTCAGTTTTCCATTGAATGAATGCTTTTGCAAGCAATGTCAGTTTGTAATTCAATAGATGTTTTTGCCAGCAATGTCTGTTTGCAATTCAATAGATGTTTTTGCCAGCAATGTCCGTTTGCAATTCTATAGATGTTTTTGCCAGCAATGTCCGTTTGCAATTCTATAGATGTTTTTGCCAGCAATGTCCGTTTGCAATTCAATAGATGTTTTGGCCAACAATGTCAGTTTACAATTTAATAAATGTTTTGGCCAGCAATGTTTGTTTGCAATTAAATAGATGTTTTTGCCAGCAATGTCCGTTTGCAATTCAATAGATGTTTTTGCTAGCAATGTCAGTTTACAATTTAATAAATGTTTTGGCCAGCAATGTTTGTTTGCAATTAAATAGATGTTTTTGCCAGCAATGTCCGTTTGCAATTCAATAGATGTTTTTGCTAGCAATGTCCGTTTGCAATTCAATAGATGTTTTTGCCAGCAATGTCAGTTTACAATTTAATAAATGTTTTGGCCAGCAATGTTTGTTTGCAATTAAATAGATGTTTTTGCCAGCAATGTCCGTTTGCAATTCAATAGATGTTTTTGCTAGCAATGTCCGTTTGCAATTCAATAGATATTTTTGTCAGTAATGTCAGTTTGCAATTCAATAGATGTTTTTGCCAGCATTGTCTGTTTGCAATTCAATACATGTTTTTGCCAGCAATGTCAGTTTGCAATTCAATAGATGTTTTTGCCAGCAATGTCAGTTGGCAATTCAATAGATGTTTTTGCCAGCAATGTCAGTTTGCAATTCAATAGATATTTTTGCCAGCAATGTCAGTTTGCAATTAAATAGATGTTTTTGCCAGCAATGTCCTTATGCAATTCTATAGATGTTTTTGCCAGCAAGGTCGGTTTGCAACTCAATAGATGTTTTTGCCAGCCATGTCAGTTTGCAATTCGATAGATGTTTTTGCCAGCAATGTCAGTTTGCAATTCAATAGATGTTTTTGCCAGCAATGTCAGCTTGAAATTAAATCAATGTTTTTGCTAGCAATGTCAGTTTGCAATTTAATAAATGTTTTAGCCAGCAATGTCCGTTTGCAATTCAATAGATGTTTTTGCCAGCAATGTCCGTTTGCAATTACATTGTTTCTTTTTCCAGCAATGTCAGTTTGCAATTCAATAGATATTTTTGCCAGCAATGTTCGTTTGCAATTCAATAGATGTTTTTGCCAGCAATGTCAGTTTGTAATTCACTAGATGTTTTTCCAGCAATGTCTGTTTGCAATTTAATGTTTTTGCTAGCAATGTCAGTTTTCCATTTAATAAATGCTTTTGCCAGCAATGTCAGTTTGTAATTCAATAGATGTTTTTGTAAGCAATGTCCGTTTGCAATTCAATACATGTTTTGCCAGCAATGTCTGTTTGCAATTCAATAGATGTTTTTGCCAGCAATGTCTGTTTGCAATTCGATAGATGTTTTTGCCAGCAATGTCCGTATGCAATTCGATAGATCTTTTGCCAGCAATGTTCGTTTGCAATTCAATAGATGTTTTTGCCAGCAATGTCAGTTTGCAATTCAATAGATATTTTTGCCAGCAATGTTCGTTTGCAATTCAATAGATGTTTTTGCCAGCAATGTCAGTTTGTAATTCACTAGATGTTTTTCCAGCAATGTCTGTTTGCAATTTAATGTTTTTGCTAGCAATGTCAGTTTTCCATTTAATAAATGCTTTTGCCAGCAATGTCAGTTTGTAATTCAATAGATGTTTTTGTAAGCAATGTCCGTTTGCAATTCAATACATGTTTTGCCAGCAATGTCTGTTTGCAATTCAATAGATGTTTTTGCCAGCAATGTCTGTTTGCAATTCGATAGATGTTTTTGCCAGCAATGTCCGTATGCAATTCGATAGATCTTTTGCCAGCAATGTTCGTTTGCAATTCAATAGATGTTTTTGCCAGCAATGTCTTTATGCAATTCTATAGATGTTTTTGCCAGCAATGTCTGTTTGCAATTCAATAGATGTTTTTGCAAGCAATGTCAGTTTGTAATTCAATAGATGTTTTTGCCAGCAATGTCTTTATGCAATTCTATAGATGTTTTTGCCAGCAATGTCAGTTTGCAATTCAATAGATGTTTTTGCCAGCAATGTCCGTTTGCAATTCAATAGATGTTTTTGCCAGCAATGTCCGTTTGCAATTCAATAGATGTTTTTGCTAGCAATGTCCGTTTGCAAATCAATAGATGTTTTAGCCAGTAATGTTCGTTTACAATTCAATAGATGTTTTTTCCAGCAATGTCAGTTTGCAATTCTATAGATATTTTTGCCAGCAATGTCCGTTTGCAATTCAATAGATGTTTTTGCCAGCAATGTCAGTTTGTAATTACATAGATGTTTTTCCAGCAATGTCCGTTTGCAATTTAATGTTTTTGCTAGCAATGTCAGTTTTCCATTGAATGAATGCTTTTGCAAGCAATGTCAGTTTGTAATTCAATAGATCTTTTTGCCAGCATTGTCAGTTTGCAATTCCATAGATGTTTTTGCCAGCAATGTCCGTTTGCAATTACATAGTTTCTTTTTCCAGCAATGTCCGTTTGCAATTCAATAGATGTTTTTGCCAGCAATGTCATTTTGTAATTCAATAGATGTTTTTCCAGCAATGTCCGGTTGCAATTCAATAGATGTTTTTGCCAGCAATGTCTGTTTGCAATTTAATGTTTTTGCTAGCAATGTCTGTATGCAATTCAATAAATGTTTTGGCCAACAATGTCAGTTTTCCATTGAATGAATGCTTTTGCAAGCAATGTCAGTTTGTAATTCAATAGATGTTTTTGCCAGCAATGTCTGTTTGCAATTCAATAGATGTTTTTGCCAGCAATGTCCGTTTGCAATTCTATAGATGTTTTTGCCAGCAATGTCCGTTTGCAATTCAATAGATGTTTTGGCCAACAATGTCAGTTTACAATTTAATAAATGTTTTGGCCAGCAATGTTTGTTTGCAATTCAATAGATGTTTTTGCCAGCAATGTCCGTTTGCAATTACATAGTTTCTTTTTCCAGCAATGTCAGTTTGCAATTCAATAGATATTTTTGCCAGTAATGTCAGTTTGCAATTCAATAGATGTTTTTGCCAGCAATTTAAGTTTGCAATTCAATAGATGTTTTTGCCAGCAATGTCCTTATGCAATTCTATAGATGTTTTTGCCAGCAATGTCGGTTTGCAACTCAATAGATGTTTTTGCCAGCAATGCCCATTTGCAATTAAATAGATGTCTTTGCCGGCAATGTAAGTTTGCAATTCAATAGATGTTTTTTCCAGCAATGTCCTTTTGCAATTCAATAGATGTTTTTGCCAGCAATGTCCTTATGCCATTCTATGAATGTTTTTGTCAGCAATGTCCGTTTGCAATTCAATAGATGTTTTTGCCAGCAATGTCCGTTTGCAATTCAATAGATATTTTTGCTAGCAATGTCCGTTTGCAATTCAATAGATATTTTTGCCAGCAATGCCTGTTTGCAATTCAATAGATGTTTTTGCCAGCAATGTCCGTTTGCAATTCAATAGATGTTTTTGCCAGCAATGTCTGTTTGCAATTCAATAGATGTTTTTGCTAGCAATGTCCGTTTGCAATTCAATAGATGTTTTTGCCAGCAATGTCAGTTTGCAATTCAATAGATGTTTTTCCCAGCAATGTCCTTTTGCAATTCAATAGATGTTTTTGCTAGCAATGTCGGTTTGCAAATCAATAGATGTTTTTACCAGCAATGTTTGTTTCCACTTCAATAAATGTTTTTGCCAGCAATGTCCGTTTGCAATTCAATACATGTTTTTGTCAGCAATGTCCGTTTGCAATTCAATAGATATTTTTGCCAGCAATGTCCTTTTGCAATTCAATAGATGTTTTTGCCAGCAATGTCTGTTTGCAATTCAATAGATGTTTTTGCCAGCAATTTCAGTGTCCAATTCAATAGATGTTTTTGCCAGCAATGTCTGTTTATAATTCAATAGATGTTTTGCCAGCAATGTCAGTTTGTAAATTCAATTAATGTTTTTGCCAGCAATTTCAGTTTCCAATTCAATAGATATTTTTGCCAGCAATGTCAGTTTGCAATTCAATAGATATTTTTGCCAGCAATGTCTGTTTGCAATTCAATAGATGTTTTTGCCAGCAATGTCAGTTTGCAATTCAATAGATGTTTTTGCCAGCAATGTCCGTTTGCAATTCAATAGATGTTTTTGTCAGCAATGTCCGTTTGCAAATCAATATATATTTTTGTCAGCAATGTCTAAAGGCAATTCAGTAGAGTGTTTTGTCATCCATATCTTTCCACAATTAACAAAACCTGTCAGTAATACATTTTTGCAAGCAATATCTTGGTCTCAGTGTAACAGACATCTGAGACAACAATGGCTGGCTTTTATTGAATAGACATTTCTTCCAGAAGTGTCTTGCTACAATTTCAATCTTTGTTTTTTAAGTAATACAAAAGGCATTTTTGGCAGCTATGTCTGGTTGCAATTAAATTGACGTTTTTATAAATAATGAAGTTTTTGCTTGCAATGTCTTGCACTTCAAAAGACATTCTTTTCCAGCACTGTTTCAATGAAGTAAATATTCTCCAGCAATATTTATTTACTCCTTCGCTAGGAGTTAGGCACAAGGCCAGTTTTATCTTACTCCCACAAGTAAGATGTGACCACAGCTTGGGTCGAGTAAGTGGGGTTAAAAGCCAGCGCTCGAGAGGTGAGCACTCTGGCCATTTAAAAATTGCCTGGGCAGCCCCGTCGGCATTCCCCGGTAGGGGCGCCTCAGACAGTAAGCAATAAACTTACTCCTCCCCAAAGAGGGGAGGCGAAGCCTGGGAGGGTGGACCTCCTAGAACTGCACAGGACAGGCGTGCAGTATCCATCGGAACAGATACTACACTTTGATCTTAGCCAAAAGGCCGATGTTGCAATTTAATAGACGTTTAAGCCAGAAATGTCAAACCAGAATTCAACGTTTAACTTAATTTCAAAAGACGTTTATTCCAAATAATGCTTAGTTGCAATTCAAGACGTTTTTTGCCCGCAGATGTTTTTTTTTTCTAAACATGTTTTATTGGTAACAATACATAATTATTTTTCTTATTCACGATGGGAATACAAAAGACATCTTTTATTTTAATAACAAATGTTTATTGCTTTTCAAAAAATATTTTGATAATTTTTTTTTTTCCTAAATGATTTCTTTGTTGTTACTTTTGACATTAAGAAAATACATTGGAAATGGCTTATAGTAATTCAAAGATTATTATTATTATTATTCCAATGATTTCAATAATAATAATGTTTTTTGGTTTTTTTTTTTCTTCTTGCAGTTCAAAAGATATTTTCCAGAAATGAGTTCCGGAAACGCAAAATATATCGTCATTTCTGTTAGCAATTCCTTTATTTGCTTTAGCAATTAAAACTTTTTTTTACAAACATTGCTTTATTTTTGTCATTTTCTCTTGATGTCTTTTTGCAATTCAACCAATTTTATATCATTTAATGACCTCAGTAGGCAATCACCTTGAGATGGTGTCTTGATGAAAATGCTGGTCTCCATCACATTATTGGGTTGGCGCCAGGAAGGGCATCCGGCCTATAAAAATCTTGCCTCAATTAAGAAAATAACTTCCAAATCTGACTAGAGAAAAATTTGGAAGTCACTTTTCTAAAAGACGTCCAACACATGCCAGCATGTAAAACGGATGGTAAATCGAATATGATGATGATGAACCAACTTTATTTCTATCATTGTCTTTGTTGTCATTCAAGATATTTTCCCAGGAATGTTTTATGCTATTTCTAATTTTCTCAGTAAAGGTTTGAGGCAATGAAAAAAACATCTTTTCTGTTTTAACAGGTCGTTAAACTTCAAATAACAATTTTAAGCAAACATGACAGGCTTGGTTCAGAAAAAAATCACACTTGTTTTAAAATAAATCATAGTGAAATACATTATTATATTGCCAATAACATGGTACAACAATAACAAATGTAAATTGGCTAGTCAAAAGCAAAGTTTGATTTGTCAGCTTAAATACTATTTGGGTTTGATTTTGAAACCCCAACAAGATAACTTTATATGTTAGATAATATATTTTCAGATCACATGATACTTTGCCTTTGACCATTCTTTTATTTTTACAATTACAAGAATCTTTCATAGGAAACAAAATAAGGCATGGAAAGAGCTATGTGCAATTTATTTTTTTGTAGGTTCACAGCAATTTAAAACGACATTTCTTTGTAGCAGCAATTGCATGTAGCAATTTAAGACGTCTTTTTTATGAGCAATTATTAAGTATCTTCTTTGACACGAAGGTTTGATTCAGTAAAGAAAAAGAGATAAAACAAATAGTCGGCCATGACACAGAATATTGGCCGTTTTCTTGTTTGTATGTTTATGGGCTCATCAAACCATGTCGAAACAATACTTATTGTGAATTATTTATTAGGTACCGTTAATTGAACGGCGATATTTTACCCCTAGTTAAGGGGACATTTTGGGTATTAGTGCATTTTTGGTCAGAATAGATCCGATAGGATTTGACCTCGGCATGACCGATTTCATAATCCACAACTGTATCCATGAGACCAAGCCTGCACCGTCCCAAAATGTCTGGTCTATTAAGAAACACTTAGATAACACAGAAATAAATAGGTCAAAGAATAAGAAAACAGAGAAAAAAAAAACAATGTCCTCCATATTGGACATGGACCAAAAAACTGTCAGAGACACTACAATAATGGTAGAACACAAAATGAACCTGACATATTTAAATCACTCAGAAAAAAAAGGACAGAAAAATGGTATGAATTTCATAGATTGACCAGAATGGCCAAAAACCATGTTTACGACTAACGACTATTTTGCCTTTAAAGGAAGAGTGGGCTCATAATTTCCTTGAACCACATAAGCAGATCTAGAAGATCCGACTGGATGCTACCTCGGTTTAGAAATAAAAATGTCAAAGCATAATAAAGCAGAAAATGTTTTCCATCTTAGATATGGATCAGAAACTGCCAGAGCCACTACGATATAAACTAAGAAGCATATAGTCAACCATAATTGATTGCCTGTTGGCCATAAGCTACAAAAATCCAGAAAATTAATATGTAGGCAACAATCTACTTTGTGGCAGAGAAGGTTGTCTGTTGGCAATAAAACAATAAATTGTCAACTCCTCTTCTTTTCAAGAGAAGTACATGCTGTAGAAATAAAGTTAAAAATGGCCATCCCTACTACAGGCCAGGCAATCATGCAACTGGGGTCTTTTACTGGGGGCCATGTGAATTTTCTTAAATATTCGATATAGAAGTTGCAAACAAAGGTAAAATTCCTCTGTGAGATTAGTTTGATGTTTTTATGTGTTTTACATACCAAATAATAAGAACCACAATGAGCTAATTGATAAATTTGACAATTGACAAATTCCTATAAATGAAGAGACAGGTAATTTTGAATAAACAAAGGCAAATGCATATTTCAATGAAGAATTTTTATTTCAATGTTGGATTTTTTTTAGAGATTTTGTACTTATGTCAAAAGATCATTACTTGTATATTGTGGTTAAAAAGAAAAAAAGGATCCGCACCAGTTGATGATATAGTTTGCAACTTCTATATCGAATATTTAAGAAAATTTACATGGCCCCCAGTAAAAGACCCCAGTTGCACGATTGCCTGGCCTGTAGTAGGGATGGCCATGCCATGGACACAAACTGGCAGAAGAAACATCAATGACCTACGTTAGTACAAAGAACGTTGTCTATCGATAATGGATTGCCAATACCCACCACTACAACAAAATAGGTATATGGAATACAAAGCCAAAAGAAATCGATTGCATATTGCAACCCCCTACGATGATATGGACATGTTGAACGATGATGAAGCAGAAAAAAAGTCAATGTTTTCCATCTTAGATATGGATCAGAAACTGCCAGAGCTTCTACGATAATCGTATACGAAGGAATACAAAATGAAGATGAATATAAACAAGACACATTTAAATCACTAAAAAAAAAAAAACACAAAAAAATTGCTGGAATATTAGAGATGGACAAAAACAGCCAGAAAACCACATTTAAAATTAACTACTATTTTGCCAATAAATGGGGTCGGGGGAGTTCATACCTTGCCTCAAGTAAGTGAATCTAGAAGATCTGGCAATTCTTTAGTTTGCATCAGTAACAAAAACACTGATAAGCTACCATGCGAATTATGGAGAAAATTAATGCATGAAGACATTGCCATGGCTGCTGCAAAGAAAGTGGGCTTCTTACATCTTACAGTATCCTATATCTCTACAGAGCCACCATCCGCCATGCATGGAGTATTGTTGTCACATCTGGACTGGTGCATCATCGACTAATCTCTCCCTCTTAGACAAGGTCCAAAAAAAAGAGTCGGCAACTTAATAGGCCCATCACTATCCACCAATCTCCAGCCCCTGTCTCATTGCCGCAATGTTGCTTCCTTGTGCCCGTTTTACAAGTACTTCAATGGATTGTGCTCTGATGAACTTGCTGCACTAGTGACCCTCGGCGTAAATTCACTAGACCAACCCGACAGTCAGCCAAATCCCATTCATTCACTGTAGAGGTCCCCAGATGCTGAAGAGCTTTTTACTCCAATAGTTTCTTTCCTCATACTGCTGGCCTCTGAACTCCCTTCCTGCTCCCCCAACTGTACTGACATGCAGAAATTTAAAACTAATGTAAACAGACATCTCGCTGCACAGTTCTCAACTTAGGATGACCCCCAAAACCTACACCATATTTCTCAGTAGCCCCTTACGTCTATAGTGGCAGCCTGCCTTGTTTGGGGTGAACTAAGTTAAAAAAAAAAAAAATTAAAAAATGACATATAGATAATGGATATAAACTACCAACATTGATATGAGAAAAATTCTGGTTGTCCGGAAAGTTTGTGCTGAATTTTAAAGGAAATGAAAATTTTTAAAAATATATATGCCATGAAATATTTAATCAAATGCCTATGAATTGTGGATTTTGATATGTCAAGCCTTTCTGCTAATTCTCGTGCTGTAATGTGGGTTGTTCTCAATTAATGTCTTGATTTTGTCGTCATCTGTAGAAGATGGTCTGCTGAAGTGTTCTTTATAATCAAGGCTAAAATATCCAGCTTCCGTAGAGTTCTGTCAACTAAATCATCTTCACCGTACACTGCACATATCTTATTTGTTGTTTGTGAGGCATTCTTGCCTTTATGGAAATAGAAAAGCATCAAGAACCTAAAATTGTTCTTACAATCTTCCATTTTCAAAGGGCTCAAAAATTAGCACAAGTTAAATAACTTTTAACTTTCTTTCTCAAGAGATAGCTTGGAATATGCTCTAACCGGAAATGTAAGTATATTACACCCGTTAATAATTTAGCATGTTCTAATGTGTCTAAAAGTATTTTATTTACTTCCTCTCCAGAAGATTAGACACAAGGTCAGGTGTGGATTTTGATAAAAGTGTTTCGTGGAATGAACTGGATTCGAACCCGGCACACCCAGGACCTCAACGGCGTCGTTAACTTATGCTCTAACCAGAAATGTAACTATACTATATCTGTCAATAATTTAACATGTTCTAACGTGACGAAACGTGAACTACTAAAAACCGACACAAACTTTTTGAATAAACTAAGGAGTTCAAATTGGACATGGATCATAAAATGCCAATGCCACGATAATAATAGTGGCATACATAGAACACTTAATGAATGACTGACCTATTGATCCTGGATATAGACAATGAAGACAATTTTAAAAAAATAACAGTATAAAACAATGGTTGGAATGACGAAGATGGACGGACCTGAACGACCAAAAACTACTAAAATAATAACACATTCCAGATGCATCACTAGATCTCTGGTTAGGAGAGTTGGGTTCATACCTTTCCCCAACAGTAGTAAGTGAATCTAGTAGATGCAACTTGATTATTCTGCGACTTACCGATTCTTCCATACTTTGGCATCAGTAACCACTACAACACTCACAGAAACCTACATATGAATTACGGATATACGCGGAAAATGAAAGAAGTAAATAGACACCCTTCTTATCATTTATAATGAAGACTGCTGTCAGAGGTCCTGATGGACCTAGGCAAGATAAATATTTATTATCTTCCCTCGCTGATAAATTAGACAATCAACTGGTTAACAGTGGAAAGTGGAATCCCGAGGTTTGCAGCGATTTGACGCTGATTAAGTCCACCTTCAGAATAACCTACAATATGGCTCCTCTTAGAATTCTAATGCTTCATTGGCCTTGTGCCATACTTAAATGGCGATATATGATTGGTATACTGATATCTGAAACACAAAAAAAATGTCAGTTAGTATAAAATATCAATGTTTTAAATTTTTACCGCCGCCCTGTACGGTCTTGAGTAATGGCTGCCGCTGAAGGAAGCAGAAACTTTACGCATGTTTTGAATTATATTTGTGGGTCTGTCTATTAAATTCTTTCGCGTCTGTGTACGTTATGAAAAGCCTCCTGAGTAATATGAGATATTGTTAAAAAAAACTGGCAATAAAACGGCTATAACAGAAAATCACAGCATAGAAAGAAAGGAACACAAAAAGAATGCCTTCCAGTAGGGGTGGGACGTAATGGGTGAAAATTTCAGATTCATGCGAGTAGTATTTTTTTGTGTTCATTTATGCATAAATAACACTAAACAATCAAACATTTTGAAATTTTTTGCAAAATTCAGAAGGTGCAGGCCACTAGTTTTTGGCTATTTAACATTCATGAAAACCCTTTCACAGCCTGAAAATGGTCCTAAATTAAAGTACTATATCAGATTTAACCATCTATATCCATTCATAGCTTTTGAGAATGTTTTAGGACCTGCAATGTCGCATGAAACCACTTTTTCACCGAAAAATGATGGATTTTGAGTTCCGTGGAGCCCTAACGGCTATTTTTGGCCTGCACCTTCTGAATTTTGCAAAATTTTCAAAATGTTTGATTTTTTAGTGTTATTTATGTATAAATGAACACAAAAAAATACTACTCGCATGAATCTGAAATTTTCACCCATTACGTCCCACCCCTACTTCCAGATAGAATGTGGATCAGAAACTGCCAAAGCCATTGCGATAACGGCATATATATATAGAGAGAGAGAGCCACAAAAATGAATGGTTGACCACCTATTGACCATGGAGATATATCAGAAAAGAAAATGCAGATCATATGAGAAAGAACAGAAGAAACAAATGGCTGAAATACTGTAAGTGGAACAGAACAGAAATAATAGATCATGACATATACAAAACGAAGACATACCTGTTTAGCAATATATGACTCTTTTTCTAAAGGGCACAGCTCCGAATATTAAGGGAATACCCTTGAAGGGAGGGAACTCTGTCATCCCTACAAGTCAGTTGTAAGACTGCATACCCTTGCATGACAACGTAAGGATGGGCCAAAGTCTTATCTGGGCCTTACTTCTCCATATTGTATGAAGTATTCCCGATATTATGCCATGGAAACGTTGATAACTCTAAAACTATTTATCTGATCAGGCTGAAATTTTGCATGGGGGTTACTTTTATCAAAGAGCATCAGATCCATACATCAAATTTGGAAAAATCGGAAGTTGAAATTCTGTTCAAATTTCGACCCTGATCGAACTTTTCATGGTCAAGGGCAAATAATATAAGATGTGGAACTTCACTGGCTACAATATGGGCCAAGTAGCGAGTCTCTATGATAGAACAGACAGAAGCAGTCCGAGGAAAGAAACTATTAGAATAAAAAAGTCCTCTTGCATCTGGGAACCTCTACAGTGAAGGGGTGGGATTTTGCTGCTAGTCAGGTTGGTTGGATGTATTTACGTTGAGGGGTACAAGTGCAGTAAAACCCAAATTCTTGAAAGTTAAAGGTCATACAAGATGCAGAACTTCATTGGTTACAATATGGGCCAAGTAGTGAGTCTTTACGATAAACAGAACCGATGCTGTCACCAAAAGTGTGATCTATTTGTGACTGTGACCTACATATCCCAAAATCAAATCAGTTCTAAGTTAGACCGGGACTGATATTTTGACCAAGCGATAGAGATGCAAGGATGTACACAAATAGTGACAAATCCGACCGAAAACATAACCCCCTTGGCAGAGGTAATTAATGGGTGACTTATTAACCATGCACATTGGCTACTCTGGTGCCCCCTCGACGTAAATTCACTAGACCAACTAAACAATCAACTAAATCCCATCCATTCACTGTGGAGGTCCCCAGATGCCAGAGAGCTTTCTACTCAAGTAGCTTCTTTCCTCGTGCTGTTGGCCTCTGGAACTCCCTCCCTGCCCCCTGTTTCCCCGACAGTACTGACATGCAGAAATTTAAAACTAATGTGAACAGACATCTCGCTGCGCAGATCCCAATTTAGGTTGAACCCCCCCCCTTTCCTTCTCAGTAGCCCCTTACGTCTACAGTGGCGGCCTGCCTTGTTTGGGGTGAACTATGTTAAAAAAAATAAAATAAAATAAAAAACTACCAATATAATTTGGTTTGCCCGTTTTGAATATCTCAAGATTTTGGGGGTCAATTAATACACATTGGCACACGGTATAATTACGTTGACCCACCGGTTCTCATTAGATCACTGAAGTTAAGCGACGTTGAGCCTGGTCAGTACCAGATGGGTGACCATTTGGAAATACACGCCGCTCGTCATCTCCTCTGATCAGATAGACATACGACTGGAGACAGCTTGTGAATTTAATATTACATAGAAATTTCTTCTTTTAGAGGAAGCCGACTCAACCCGCCCAGGGTGAATGTCACACGAGGTACCAAGGGAGTAGTAATACCTATTGAAATCGATTCATTGTATACAATTAATTGAATATTAGTGGTTATTTTACCCATAGCTGGGAAGGGGGGGGGGTCAATTTCAGGTTAATACCTTTCCCTGTGGAATTAGTGTGTATATGACCACGATAGATTGGATTGGATGTGGACAGCATAACTGATGCCATATTCCACAACAATATCCATTAGACCATTAACGCACACCTTCTTTTAATTGCCAAGAGAGCCTGATACAAAAGATGACAACACAGAAAGCAACACAAAGACAATGGCTTCCAAATTGGACATTTAACAAAAAACTGCTTTTACAAATTAACAATCAACTAAATGCTACGAAATGTCATAGCGAAAAGGTCACAGCATGTAAATAGAAAAGCAGTCGACAATAAGCGACAAAAGGCGACCACTAACATACGACAACGCACAGACGAAGCAATAACGAATGGATGACCTATTAGCCATGAGCTTAAGCTGTAAAAAGTTAGAAAATTAATATGTAGGTCATGACCTACTTCATTATAAAGGTTTCCGATTGGCAATATGTTGCCAACGGCCCCCTCCCCAACTACAGACATTTATACAATAGAGCAAATTGCTTGCATATTAACCATAAACATAAGATAAAATGTAGAATATTAATATGTTAGCCATGACCTTTGTGACAAATAATTTGTCTATTCGCAATAAGCTACAAAAATCCATGAAACTTATACGTAGGCAACAACCTACTTTGTTACAAAGAAGGTTGTCTATGTTGTCAATGACCCCATCCACAACAACAGAAAGTGTTAAAATTATCACTGTTTATTCGCTATTCAGCAGTGGCCCAATGGTTCTAGATGTTGGGATTTGAGTTGTAATCTATGCAATACAAAGCCAATTACATATTAACACAAGATAAAAATGGAGAATATCAAATGTAGGCCGTAACCTTGGTGACAAATAAAATTTGTCTATTTGGCAGTAAGTTGAAATACTCCGTCCCGTGCAACAATCAGAATTAAAGCTATACAAAGTCAAACATAATTGCTTGTCTATTGGTCATAAGCTACAAAAATCCATGAAACTTATATGTAGGCAACGACCTACTTTGTTTCAAAGAAGGTTGTCTATTGGCACTATGTGTCAATGACCTCATCCACAACAACAGAGATCTATGCAATACAAAGCCAATTGCTTACATATTGACATAAGATGTTGGCAATAAGACTAGAATCTTGATTTGACTCGAGTCATCCATCAATTAATAGTGAGACATTCTTTTCCTTGAGGCTATATACGACATATATACGGTATATGCGACACGCCAAACCTGCGTATAGTGCATGGTACTCCCACTAACTGGAGCAGTTATGCCGTCCCATTGTCAAATATATGATCATCTGTAAAGCCATGCTATTCTCAGAACCAGATCAGAAGTTTGTCGATGAGCACAACTAAAACTACTGCTACCAGGATTTTTTTTTGTCATTGTTTACTCCTCTAGGTCCAGTGTTCTGTCTTTGCCCATGTATAATTATAGGATAACCTCGACAAGGATGTGGCACCTCATCACGCATGAACGATCAAACAGGGAGCAGGGAGGGAGTTCCAAAGGCCAACAGCTTGAGGAAAGAAGTTATTGGAGTAGAAGGCTCTTCAGAATCTGGAGACCTCCACAATGAATGGATGGGATTAAGCTGATTGTCGAGTCGGTCGAGTATATTTATGCCGAGGGGGGGGGGGGGGCACCAAGTTTACCGGAGCACATTCCATTGAAGTACTTGTAAAACAAGCATAAGGATGCAACTTTGCGTCGATGAGAGACAATAATAATAAAATATTTCAGATTTGCATGAAATGAGATCCATAGTCATTAGATAAACAATTAAACAAGATTCCCTGAATTTCAATTTCTTCTTAAGACTCCTTAAGCCTAAAATTTTAGACATTTTATAGAATCAAAATCATGCAATTGATTTGGATCAAAATTGTAATAAGGATTCGTAACGCAAAGTTTAGTATCATTATATTTTGATTTCAATCTTCATAAGGGAACATAAAAGTGGTGCAAAACTGTTCTGGGAATTAATTTTATCTATCCTGGGACGGGTATTCTTCTAGTAATCATATAATACTCATTGTGTTTGTAAACATTGTTTTGTAACATTTAAAATATTACAATATAATGTATTACAACATACACAATAGTTAAAAAAAAATTCCAAATTTAAGTTTTGCACCTACTGGGAATAACCCCCCACCCCCCACCTCATTTGAGAATCCCCATATTAGGGTAATCCCCCTCTTCCTAACTACGAGTAGTAATTTCTCGGCGTTTTGACCGGGATCAAAGTGTAGTATCTGTTCCAATGGATACTGCACCCCATAGACCGGTATTGTCTTCGGGGCTTGATTTACGCCGGTCTATGGGTTTGTCCTGTGCAGTTCTAGGAGGTCCACCCCCGCAGGCTTCGCCTCCCCTCTTTGGGGAGGAGTAAGTTTATTACTTACTGCCTGAGGCGTCCCTACCGGGGAATGCCGACGAGGATGCCCAGGCATTTATTGTAGGCCAGAGTGCTCACCTTCTCGGGCGCTGGCTTTTCAAATCCCACTTTCCCGACCTTGTGTCACATCTTACCGCCGTGGGAGGTAGATAAATAACTTGAGATGAGGATTGATTATTTGTATGATTTTGGTTATTCGGACTACATGAATCTAGTCCGAATCACCAAAATTATACGAGTATTAAATATAAACTAATGTAGTCATTAAGAGGTCAAAGGTTGAACAACTTGATTGAAATTATCTTAAATATGATAACTTCAACTTTGATTATGAAGAAATGTTAACTGAACATTTTTCTTAATATAATCTCAAACCTAAACTTGGACTTCGAGGGGCACTGATGAAAATCTAGAAGGTGACAGTTACAGCACCCGAAGACCTTGGGTCATTCTGCCTGTACATTTGTGGATAATCTACGGCAAACAGGACGTTTGCCAGGGTTAGTGTTAGGGTCGAGACATCCCAAACAAACTATCTACCCACCCACATTTCTTAGTTACGCTTGAAACTGTCTGAATAAGTGTACGAATAAAAAGGAACTTTCACATTGCTTCAGGAAATGAGTCACAACATAAACCAGACAACCTCTTAAATTTGATTATAGTGTGTCATGCAGTGTTGAGGACAAGCCCAACTCTCTCTACACCAGGCAATGTATTGAGCACTATTGAAATAAATACTGAAAAATCCTTAAAATTTTCACATATTATTAGGATTTTATATATCTCCAAAATCCTAATAATATATGAAAGTATATTTTGGCAGGATTTTTCATGTAATGTATGTTTATTAAAAATTAGAATAATGATTCTAGACATAAGGTTTATTATTATTATATTTTGATTTTAATCTTAAAAGTTGTGCAAAACTGTTCTGTTCAGGGAATTTATTTTACTCATTCAGGGATGGGTATTCTAGGATTATATATATACAGGGTGGGCAAAAATAAGGGTCCTATTTTTAAAAATTCATAACTTTTTTATTTATTGATTTTTAAAATTTTTTTTTTTTAGAATAAGTAAAGGACCCCTTCCGAAGCAAGCATGAGCCGTATTAGCCCTAAGGAACGTACCCTCATTTAGAAAACATTATTTTTGCTTAAAAAACTCAAAACAGTGTAAAAAACAATACTTTAGTTTTTGTAAGTTTTAAGAAGTGTTTTTCGGCTAAAATTTGTTTTGTTTATTTCAAAAAATCTCGGAAGGGTCAGTCTACACACACATAAAGTTTGGTGAGTTTAACTTTTATTTTGTGGAAGTTATTCAAATTCAAGTTATTCAAATTTAAAGATAGGACCCTTATTTTGGCCCACCCTGTATATATATATATATATATATATATATATATATATATATATATATATATATATATATATATATATATAATACTAAAATATCCACCCCGAATGAGTAAAATAAATTCCCTGAACAGAACAGTTTTGCACAACTTTTAAGATTAAAATCAAGATATAATAATAATAAACCTTATGTCTAGAATCATTATTCCAATTTTGACAAACATCCATTACATGAGTTTAAGTCTAGAAAATGTCTCAAATTTAAGGCTTAAGCTTAAGGGGTATTATGCCCTTAAAAACTCTTTAAAATACCCCAAGAAACTAAAATTTTGAGAATATTTATTAATTGATGTTTAATACCTATTATTCAAATTTCAGTGAAGAGTACAACCGAAACATGTATGCACATATGTAACCAATAATGGTTGTATAAATAAAAATTTATACTTAAGAACAGCTCTACCTGTTATTGAGCACTTTTTTATAAACACTTGAGTTTCAACCGATTTTCATCTACAGAAACTAATACAATACATGCATATATATATATATATATATATATATATATATATTTTAAAAGTAAATATTATTATTTTTACCTACAGACATCAATGTTTCATGCTTACGCAATCTTCAGGGGATGTTAATTCACGTCGATCGGAGGGCATGAACCCGGTTTACAAATCGCCACTGATTCGTAGTCGGGTGTCTTTCCCTTCGGCCAGCGTCAATTCACATGACAATTAGGAAGGATTTAAATCTATATATTTTAATCTATAATATCTATACATACATACATACATATATATATATCTATATATATATATATATACAACACACTTGGCCACTTTTATCTTAACAACATAACATGCAGTTTACATGACTGCGATTCAGAACAGCGTAGGCGAATTATCTTATCTAAATTTATAAAAAAGGAAAGAAAAAAGAAAAAAAGAAAAGTGAAAAAAAATTTTTGAAAAAAATGTTATGCTTGGCTTTCACATTTAGCTGAACAATATCACTGGCAATGTAAGCCCAAACCTAATAAATAACTTGTAATAGCATTGGGCACAATTGCATTGGATATATATATATATATATATATATATAAAATAAAATAAAATAAAATAAAATAAAATAAAGTAACACGGAATCACATAATCACCGGTGAAATAATTTATTTTGACTCTACGGCCTTTTCAAACATCCAAGCGAGGTGATTACATTTTTTAAATGGATGCTTGAAAAGGCCGTAGGGTCGAAATAAATTATTGCACCAGTGATTATGTGATTTCGTGTTACTTTATTTTATTCTTGCTCTGTTTATTACATTGAGCTCTCATACTAGGATTTCCTTCTGGAATTTATATAAATAAAAGTTTGATAATATATAAATTCAAATGTCAGTGTGAAGCTGACTATGTTGGTCGTACTCTTCAGCGCTTGGAAGTCAGAGTGGCCCAGCGTATCCCTGCATGTTTTCGCAGATCACGTGTCGTAAAGAGGAGTATATCGACGGACGCATCCGGGCGTTTACAGAGTACATTCGGGCGTCCACAAGTCATCCTTTGGACAGCACTTGTATGATAATAAAAAGTGCGGTGAGGCGTACTCCGATAGATGTTTTCGCATTGTATACAAGGCCCGTTCCAAACACCATCTCAAGGTTTTGGAGGCCCTGAGTGTAACAATGCGAAAGCCATCGCTCTGTAGGCAAAAAGAGTTGCCTCACAAATTGGACGTATTTAGAGACTTCTAAAAAAATAAATACTTTGCCTATTACGTCCATATATTCCTTTTCGGTTTATAATGGCGATATTCAATCTCCCAGTTTTTTTTTCTCTCCACGTTATTCTTTTCCCCGTTTTTAAGCGATATTCACAGACGTTTCCCTTGAAAATGTGTCGGTTGAAAGGTACCTTGGGATTTAGTTTGTTAATTTTAATCGATCTTTTTTATTCTTTTTAAGTTTTTAATCAAATGTCTTCCGACGATTAAATATATTACTATAATTTTCCTCTCTTTTTTCTTGTGATATTGTCCTCGACTCGCTATGACTCCGTTCATCCTATTTTAAAAACTTGATAAAGTTCTGTACCACCAAAAATCTGTTAATATATATATATATATGAAAAATGAAAGAGGAAACATTAAAATTATTTATATATTCATCAACGTTTCGTCTTTATCAAGATGATCGATTTGAAGAAATAACATAAGTACAATATTTGAAATATATATATATATATATATATATATATAGTAAGCTATGAAAATATATTTATATCAATTAAGCTACAGAGGCTCCCGCGTTTCATCCCCGGGAGGAATCTTCAAGCTAAAATGCATTTTAGCCTGAAGATTCCCCCCGGGGATGAAACACGGGAGCCTCTGTGTAGTTTAATTGCCATAGATATATTTTCATAGTTTACTATCTAGCTCTATTTACGTATCGAGCACTGTTGAGAGTAAATACTGAAAATTGATACATAAAAAATTATATCTCCTTATAAAATTTTATGTGGATACATGAAAAACTAAAATTATATATATATATATATATATATATATATATATATAAAAAAACGTTATTACTTTAATAACTTTTATTTTTATCTTATCTATCTATAATACTCAGACTTGTTTGTCGTTGCACATTATTTTAACGTCATTATTTCTTTTGCAAACAAGTTAGCCATTTTAATTTATTAGAGAAAAAAAGGGGGGGGGTAAAAATTTTGAAAAAAAATGTTATTTTTTCAATTTACTATATTAGGCTATTCATAAAAAAATAAAAATATTTATTTTAAAATTCTATCTAAAAAAATAATTAAATTAAAGTAAATCCACCACAATACATTTTGGTTTCTTCGCAAACAAGTTAGACATTTTAATTTATTTATAAAAAAGAAAAGGGAAAAGAGAAGAAAAAAAAAGGGGGGGGGGGGTAAGAATTTTTGACAAAAAAATGTTTTTTAATTTATTTTTTTATTTACTATTAATCGGTTATTTATTTTTAAAAAAAGTTAATTTTAAATCCTATCTAAAAAATAATTTTATTAAATTAAAAACCACAATATATTTTGGTTTCTTCAAACAAGTTAGCCATGTTTGTTAGTAGTTGAAAAAAAAAAAAAATATGAATTACTTTGTGACTTTTGCAAATTTGAAAGTATTTAAACTGTCGAATAGAAAGTCATGTGATCTAGTTTTTAAATTCTTAGCAAATTTATTAAAAAAAATTCAAAGTTTACGAAGCTATTTATATCCGATCATTTTATGAATAGAAAAGATTAAAACATTACATTAACAGCATTTGCTCCAATTAATCATTCAACGATGAAACAATACTGTGATAATTAAATTTAATTTTCAAAATCCTATTTAAAACAAAAATAATAATTTGGTAAAAAAAAAAAAAAATAAATAAATGTCTGAAAAAAAGAAGAAAAAAAGGGGTGGTGGTGGTGAAACAAAAATAAAAATACTTCCGAGCAACGCCGGGTAGATACAACTAGTATATAATAATGGGTTGGGTTAATTTTGTTTAACGGCATATCAATCTTTATCGTTATTTCATGCTGGGGACCATTTTCCTAAACAAAGGTCAGAAGAACAATAGTTGTACTATCTAACTGAAAAATAAGTGGAATGAAGGAATTCATACCTTTTTCATTTGATACCCAAGTAAAACTAAGTAGATCTTCTAGTATATATATAAAACTCAATGTGTGTGTGTGTGTTTTCCCTATAGAAAGAAAGGTTAGAGAATCTACATAAAATCT
>OY744552.1:10249401-10259401 GCA_963556195.1 Sepiola atlantica
CGTCTGCCAGTTTTTACCTCGTCAACTCTTGGACGCTTCCGAGATCTGTCTGAACGTTGACAACGCAAAGTCATGGGAACGCGGTGCATTCTCTATAAGAGTACCAAGTTTTCTATCGACTATAAGATCACACGTTCACAAAATTAAATTGTCAAGAAAAAGAAAAAACTTTTTACTTAACGGTAATAACTCAAGATGAACGCGCATACGTAGATATTAACAAGAAAGAAATGTAGTTAGCGTAGGTGACAGGGCCGGCGGGACAGTTATAAAAGTGGGGGGGTTCTCCTAAAAAGTGGGGGGCTCGGTTAAACACATGCATATCAACTTAATTATTGATGACCGTAAAGTGTGGGGGGGGGAGCACGTAAAAAAGTGAAGGGGCTTGATGAAACGCTGGGTGATGAAACGTTGACAAATTCCAGGTTCCAGAGGTGGTGTTGTGATTTTGTCATATTTTTTTCTAATGGCTAGATATGTATACGGATCGCCACACCTTTATATGCATACAACGCCTGGTCTTCCCAAATGGTCACCCATCCGGTACTGACCAAACTTAACGTCGCTTAACTTCGGTGATCTAACGAGAACCGGTGTGTCAACGTGATTATGCCGTATATAGAACAGCTTACAAGAGGTAGTGACGATGGCTACCATACGCAGGATTAAAGTCGCTTTGGACAAAACATTCAGACGGTATATACACATCTAACTATCATTCTGCATGGCTTGTTGCACTTCGCTATTTTGTTTGCCAATAAACTTGAGCGGCTTTTAAATATATATAAATTCTAAAATAAAACAATTCAATTTATTCTCTTTCATCAAAACTGCTTGTTAATGTGAAAGATTGTTGAACCACATCATTTTAATAAATGGCGTCATTATGCACGTATAAGTATGGTTAAATTAAAAGGCACATTTCAGGTTGAACGACCAAAGAAATCTACAAACATAGAAACGATTGGGAATCATATAGATAATAGGGAATCATGTAGATCATAGGGAATCATGTAGATCATAGGGGATCATGTAGATCATAGGGAAACCTGTGGATCATATAGATCATAGCAAATCATAGGGTATCATATAGATCATATACATCATAGGAGATCATGTGGATTATAGAGAAACACATAGATCATAGGGCATCATAAAGATCATGGGGAATCATATACATCATAGGGAATCATATAGATCATAGGGAAACACAGATCATAGGGAAACATAGATCATAGGGATTCATGTAGATCATAGGGAATCATAGGGATTCATATAGATCATAGAGAAACATAGATCAGCGGGAAACATAGATCATAGGGAATCATATAGATCATAGGGAACATATAGATCATAGGGAACCATATAGATCATAGGGAACCATATAGATCATAGGGAGTCATAGGGAAACATAGATCATAGGGAATCATATAGATCATAGGGAACATATAGATCATAGGGAACCATATAGATCATAGGGAGTCATAGGGAAACATAGATCATAGGGAATCATATAGATCATAGGGAACATATAGATCATAGGGAACCATATAGATCATAGGGAGTCATAGGGAAACATAGATCATAGGGAACCATATAGATCATAGGGAGTCATAGGGAAACATAGATCATAGGGAACCATATAGATCATAGGGAACCATATAGATCATAGGGAGTCATAGGGAAACATAGATCATAGGGAATCATATAGATCATAGGGAACATATAGATCATAGGGAACCATATAGATCATAGGGAGTCATAGGGAAACATAGATCATAGGGAATCATATAGATCATAGGGAACATATAGATCATAGGGAGTCATAGGGAAACATAGATCATAGGGAATCATATAGATCCAAATTTGTAAATGGAAAATCGAATCAGCAGTTTTTCATTTTCGAATCAATTTTCTAAACGAGGTTTAATTCACGCAGGAACTGATTGTCGAAATAATCATGTATAATTTTGTCCAACTCCAATCATTTACAAGAATTTGTAGCCGCTTCAGTTACACGTATTTTCGACAATTCGCATCAATGTGTCAATATTACTAACTGAAAACTAAACAAGCGAAGATTCAGTTGAAAAAATATCTGACTTCTTAAAAAAAATCCAACTCAGATTTCAAAAATTGTTAATTGCCCACCTCAGACATGAGCAGTCAAATAAAAAAAATAAAAAAGATCCGACTCTCCGCACGGAGAAAATTGCGCAGACATTATTGAAAATGGGCTCAGCAAATTGAAAGTATACATGAATATTTTAACTGTGAATTTAAGACAGTTCTTGCATAAGTGGAAACCTGTTGCGAGAAGACACATTAGAAAACAAACGTTCAGTCTTAAGAGACAATGGATACCCCCTGTAACAAACGTTTAGATAAAGAAATCAAGAAAATAAAGGTTTGAATTTTTTTTTTTATATATGCATCACATGACCTCCATTCAGTTTTGAGAGACAATGGATACCCCCTGTAAGGGTGGCTACGCGTGTAATTGTGAAGCAAGGGTTGCGCAATCCCTAATCAAACTTATCCGGAGTCGGCACTTCTAGATTCCAAGACGACTGGAAACAATGTCGATATAAGTGGAGAACACATACAGCACTTGGTATACAAAATGGTTACCCATTTTAGTACTGGCCAGGCTCAACGTCGCTTAACTCCAGTGATCTAATGGGAACCGGTGTGTCAACGTGATTATGCCGTATATATTTATATGATGGCATCAAATATTTAACTAAACAAATCTTGTTTATTAGAAATGGATGCTTCATACAAGTTGCTTATTTTCATCAATTTTTCCAGGAATCTCCGAGAAATTTTCTCAATTCTTAAAATAGCGAATAATGGAAACATCCAACATTCATTGTGTGGGGATTTATTATTAGCAAAACCTTTGACTAACTGTTATGGTGCGATAGTGATCTACCCTATTTCAGGAATATATGGACTCTTCCAGACACTATGTATAGAGCTACCGATGAAGTGTTGTGAACCTCCTCGGCCTTTTGGCCAAGATCAAAGTGTAGTATCTGTTCCGATGGATACTGCACGCCTGTCCTGTGCAGTTCTAGGAGGTCCACCCTCCCAGGCTTTGCCTCCCCTCTTTGGGGAGGAGTAAGTTTATTGCTTACTGCCTGAGGCGCCCCTACCGGGGAATGCCGACGGGTCTGCCCAGGCAATTTTCAATGGCTAGAGCGCTCACCTTCTCGGGCGCTGGCTTTTCAAATCCCACTTTCTGACCTTGTGTCACATACTCCTATTGTGGGTAGGAGTTATATAACTCTTGGATGTGCAGTCTTTCAGCAAGTCCTGGGAACAGTCGGAAATAAGTGATACGCTATCCACTATGACTATGCAATTCTTTACAGCTAGATAGCTAGAAAATGGAGCTGTTAAATCTGACATAGTCTAAATTGGGATCTGCGCAGCGAGATGTCTGTTTACATTAGTTTTAAATTTCTGCATGTCAGTACTGTCGGGGGAACAGGGGGCAGGGAGGGAATTCCAGAGGCAAGCAGCACGAGGAAAGAAGCTATTTGAGTAGAAGGCGACCTCCACAGTGAATGGATGGGATTTAGTTGATTGTCGAGTTGGTCTAGTGAATTTATGTCGAGAGGGCACCAGAGTAGCCAATTCATCGGAGCATAATCCATTGAAGTATTTGTAAAACAAGCACAAGGATGCTACATTGCGGCGATGGGACAGGGACTGGAGCTTGGTTGACAGTGAGGGACCTATTAGGTTGGCGACTAAAACATTATTCTTGCATCACTAAAAACGGTGCTTGTGTATTATCGCAACAAAATGACGACAAACAAAATGGCGACTTCCTTATTTCTCGAAGAGTGAATCGAAAGGGGAGATAATTCGAATTATTTAAAGTGTCTTAATTCTTTTCTTAATTTTTCGAAAAATGGACGTCAATGCGTTAAATCTTGAAGACATTTTATTAAATTAAATATATTTTATATGGTGTCAAAGTTACTCAAATAAATGTATTTTATTTCCTTTTTAATACCGTTTCTTAACGTATTTTATTACAAAAATACTGTTTTTAAATGTTTCTTCTTGCAAATTCTCGTGCTTCTCTAGCTGTGTTACGGTTTCCCCGTTTTATTATGAGTAAAAAAAATAATTCGAATTATCTCCCCTTTCGATTCAATCCTCTAGAAATAAGGGACGGAATTTTGTTTGTCGCCATAATGCAGAAGCACCCTAAAAACAATATATCTTTTGACTATATTATTATTATGTATTCTTATACTTTTTTTTTAATGGAAATCGCTCCAGACAAGGCATGAAGCCACTTGATGTAAGGAGCTAACAAGAACAAATATGATTATCGCAAAGACAGTAGATGCCTATTGGCCTTAGTCTTGAAAACACCAAGATTATAGGTAGGAGGAAAACAGTCAGCAGGAAAAGAGTTCCGCAACCCTGCGGTTCTTGGAAAGAAGCTACTGGAATAGGAAGCTGTATTACAATGAGGTGTCAAAACAGCAAATTGATGGAGACCACTAGACCAACGAGTCAAACGAGCTGGAACAAAGGATGCAGGGAATAGATCACATAATTCTGAAGAACACTAGTGTACACCCTCCGTCAAAAATGCAGAAAAAAGAATTATGCTTTGCCAGTGTTTGCATCACGTTAGTAATTTAATTTTTCAGTTATAAATTATTATCATTTCTGATGCCCTTTTTATTTAGAGTGGAAGATTTCTTTCCGAATTCATTTCAAGCGGTGGGGGTTGTCTTACTTGCTATTTGCTCTCTCGCTTCCCCTCGCCACATGAAATGGTTTTATCGGGAAATAGAAAAAGGCATGCTTTTTTTTTTACTCACTAACTTTTGTGTGACAGGACGGATTTATATTTATTTATGGTCTTTATTATAGAGTGAAGGATAGTATTATAGAGTGAAGGATAGAAGTAAAGAGACTTAATATTTTGCTATCTAATTTACATAAGTGTTTGACACACATATGTAGATTAGATGGCGACTCTAAAATTAAAAAAAGAGTCACTCTTTCTTTAAATGCTCACAAAGACATTAAGAAATATTAGAGAGTGGTTGAAGCAACATAGAGTGAGAGGATGACAGAAATATATAAATAGCTAAAGGAGAGATAAGTGACTTGTTCAGTTAATTACAAATCACAGCTAATTGAAACAGATTTTCTTTTTCAAATACAACTCAATCCTACAGTAAAAGAGTACCGATTTTTTTATTGTTTTATTTTAGGTACACCTTTTCTTCCGATTTGAAAAATACGGTTCGCTGTATTTAGATTTTTAAATTGTTAGTTTTAACAAATTTACTGAATCAAATTGTTTAATTAAAATAATAATTGATTTAAAAATTAGTATTTAAAAAACACACACATTCTAATGAATTTAATTTAGGTAAACTTTTCCTCGAGAGCATTTAAATAACTAATCGTGTTCGCTGTATTTGATTTTTTAACTGTTTTATTTTAGGTACACCTTTTCTCCGATTTGAAAAACTTCCAATAGTATAATTTTTTAACGACCTTAAGTGTGTTTAGGATTTCGGCTTTACCTTTTACGCCGTAAAGCTTTCATTTACAAACTGTTTTTATTATCAATGTCTAACTACCCAATAAATATGACTGGGGCTCCATCGGTTTACGGGTGAGCGTTCATTTCTGACGCGACAGCCTAGCAAAAATATGCTCCCTCCGGTTGCATATATTTGCTAGTATAATTTAATAGTAATAAAAAATATATACAATCAGTATGTGAGAGACCATTTTTGATTTTCGCCAGGGTGGTTCTATCTGGTTTACATTTTTACTGATGCAAGATACAAAATGACCGGTCGTTTTTTTGTTTAAATGCTTACTGATACATTATGGTCAAATATATATTTTTTCTTTTAATTCTAAAAAAAAAAAAACAGTTGAATATTTAATTTTTTTTCGGAAAAATAAAATTACCAAATTTGTAACACTGAAATGTGTCCGAAATAGGTCTAAATTCTAAAACAGTATTTTTTTAAAGCTAACTCTAAAATTAATGTTAACCCAAATTATATATTTTACAAGAATTTAATTAATTCTTAGAAAGTGTAAATTTAAGTAATCTTATACAAGTAAATTTAATAAATAAATAATTAAATATCTCTATAAAAAAAGAAAGTTTTTTCCAAAAACAGACATAGGTATTTTTTTGTTTTAGTAATGTTGCAAGCTTTATTTTTTAAAGCAGTGAAACAAAAAAATATACTTTTACTAAATATTCAATGCTAGTATAATGGGTGACAGGAGTAGTAGATGTAAATCAGAGGGTGAAAATTCCTCCCTCTTTTATACTAAAAAGTTATTCCAGTCAAAGGTAGAGAGATATTTACTTTATATATAAGCTAAGTAATACAAGTTTTCAAATTTAATATAATACGCTAAGGTGTACGTACGTGTGTCACGCTCCTAAAGAAGTTCAATAAATAAACAACAAATAAATTGGACGGAGAGACTTGGAATCGAAACCATAACATCTAGCTGAAAAGCGGTGCCTTTATCACTGAGCTAACTAAATGAAGTTGTTAAATAGATCAAAATTAACTTGATTAAACCATTAACTGACCCCGCTCGCTACTGTCGCTTCAGCGTGGAAGGAGGAGGATATTGTGGAAGGAGGTGGAGATGCAGAAACGCTTACCAAATGGGTCGGTTTCAGGCTTACGATATTTATTTATTAATTATTTTTTTAATATTTAAAATTTCTTCTTCTTCCTATTATTATTATTATTTATATATTAATCGATAGAGTGTGTTATTTATTTTGTGCGACACAATCTGACACTCCTATTTAAGATTTGCCCCTGATAATGGAAGGGGGGGGGAGGGAGGGTGCGAGTTAGAGGGGAGTCGCGACCGATGGTGACTGCTGAAGAGACAGCTTTGCCCCGGCAACCGAGTAATATAAATAAATATATATACTTCCATCCCGTCACGCAACATTTTGGTGAGTAAAATATGTGCATATTTCTAGCCACTGGAGAATATTATTAACAGATTGATGTAGAAAACACTGTGGAATTTCCACAGGGTCCCGCTAGTTTAACATAATTACGATTTTCAAAAGAGTGAAAATTTAACGGAATTTATGTTTGGCCCTGATTAACGTACACGCAGAGTAATGTTTTTTTTTATATATTGTATATACATATTTGTATATCTTCCCTCTCTATGTAGATTTAAATCTATTATACCCCATCACTATATATATTCCTCAAAATTATAAATCTTCTCGTTTTTTGCCACTTTTAATTTTTTCTCTCTTGATAAAGCCCACACAACAGCTGGGCGAAACGTTGAGTTTTAGGTCTTCCGCTTTTCCCTTTTTTTAATTCATACCGTCGGATTTATTTTATCCTATGATTTGTCATATATTGTTACTCTTAAAAGCGCCTCTATGTCATTTTCCATGACATTTAAACAGAGGGAAAAATAAAATGAAGGAGGCCTCCAGAGCATTGCTGAAACCATCAAGGTAGAGTAAGAACTCTCTATTATCACTAATATTATTTTAGTTTTCATCTAAAGAATGTGATACAGTGGACCCCCCGCTATTTGCGGGCTCATCATTCGCGGTTTCACAAATTTGCGGACTTTCATCATAAACATTGACTTAACATTTTCTTCATAAATTTGGTAAAACTTACAAATATGATAATCATTTAAGTCCAACTAAGGCCAATATGACAAAAAAAATGCAATTAAAACCGCTAATTATTCCGTAGGATTCATATTAAATGCTAATCATACAAAAGCATTTGTATTACAAATTTTCGCAAACTTTATACGAAACTAAAATATTTTTTAAAAATACACCAACTTACAAGCAAGAAGGTCTAATCTATGTTAATTTGGTGGCTTTCATACAAAAATTTTTTTTTTTAATCTATGTTAATTTGGTGGCTTTTATACAAAAATTTTTTTAATCTATGTTAATTTGGTGGCTTTTATACAAAATTTTTTGTAATCTATGTTAATTTGGTGGTTTTCATACAAAAAAATTTTTTTTTTAATCTATGTTAATTTGGTGGCTTTTATACAAAAATTTTTTTTTTAAATCTATATTAATTAGGTGGCTTTCATACAAAATTTTTTTTTAATCTATGTTAATTTGGTGGCTTTCATACAAATTTTTTTTTAAATCTATGGTAATTAGGTGGCTTTCATACAAAAAATTTTTTTTAATCTATGGTAATTAGGTGGCTTTCATACAAAAATTTTTTTTTAATCTATGTTGATTTGGTGGCTTTCATACAAAAAAAAAATTTTTTTAATCTATGTTAATTTGGTGGCTTTTATACAAAAATTTTTTTAATCTATGTTAATTTGGTGGCTTTTATACAAAAATTTTTTTTAATCTATGTTAATTTGGTGGTTTTCATACAAAAAAATTTTTTTTAATCTATGTTAATTTGGTGGCTTTTATACAAAAATATTTTTTAATCTATGTTAATTTGGTGGCTTTTATACAAAATTTTTTTTTTAATCTATGTTAATTTGGTGGTTTTCATAAAAAAAAGATTTTTTTTAATCTATGTTAATTTGGTGGCTTTCATGCAAAAAACACATGCTAATGTACAAAAACCTAGTTTTTAGGGAAGTTTGAGGTATCAAAATCTATTCTGCGGATTTTCTGCTATTTGCGGGCATTCCAGGCAGCCCAGCGAATAGCGAGGCCGACTGTATTTACCAGAGCGTGACTGACCACAAGTTTCCCTTTCAAACGAATGTGTTTAACAGGAAAAAGACAAAAAACAAATAAAAGACAAAAAAAGAAGAAGAAAAAGAAACAAAAGAAAAAAGATGTCGGAAAGAAACGAAGTAACCAAAGTAAGACGTTAAGACGAGAAAATGTTTAAATGAATAATGAAGAGAAATGATGAGAATTCTTATAAAAATAGAAAGTAATGATGGCAAAAGAGAAAAGAGAGTGAGAGAGAGAGAGGGAGAAAAAGAGATAGAGAGAGTGAGAAAAAGAGAGAGAGAGAGAGTAAAAGAGAGAGAGGGTGAGAAAAAAGAGAGAGAGAGTGAGAAAAAAGAGAGAGTGAGAAAAAAGAGAGTGAGAAAGCGAGAGAATGAGAAAGCGAGAAAGTGAGAGAAAGAGAGAATGAGAGAAAGAGAGAGAGAGAGTGAGAGAGAGTGAGAAAGAGAGAGAGAGAGTAAGAAAAAGAGAGTGAGAGAGAGAGTGAGAAAAAGAGAGAGAGTGAGAAAAAGAGAGAGTGAGTAAAAGAGAGAGAGTGAGAAAAAGAGAGAGTGAGTAAAAGAGAGAGAGGGTGAGAAAAAAGAGAGAGAGGGTGAGAAAAAAGAGAGAGAGAGTGAGAAAAAAGAGAGTGAGAAAGCGAGAGAGTGAGAAAAAAGAGAGTGAGAAAGCGAGAGAGTGAGAAAGCGAGAGAGTGAGAAAGAGAGAGAGAGTGAGAAAAAGAGAGAGTGAGTAAAAGAGAGAGAGGGTGAGAAAAAAGAGAGAGAGTGAGAAAAAAGAGAGTGAGAAAGCGAGAGTGAGAAAGCGAGAGAGTGAGAGAAAGAGAGAGAAAGAGTGAGAAAGAGAGAGAGAGTGAGAAAGAGAGAGAGTGAGAAAAAGAGAGAGAGAGTGAGAAAGAGAGAGAGTGAGAAAAAGAGAGTGGGAAAAAGAGAGTGAGAAAAAGAGAGAGAGTGAGAAAGAGAGAGAGTGAGAAAAAGAGAGTGAGAAAAAGAGGGAGTGAGTGAGAAAGAGAGGGAGAGAGTGAGAAAAAGAGAGAGAGAGTGAGAAAAAAGAGAGTGAGAAAGCGAGAGAGTGAGAAAGCGAGAGAGTGAGAAAAAGAGGGAGTGAGTGAGAAAAAGAGGGAGTGAGTGAGAAAAAGAGGACAGGGTGAGAAAAGGAGAGAGAGTGAGAAAGCGAGAGAGAGAGTAAAAGAGGGAGTGAGTGAGAAAAAGAGGGAGTGAGTGAGAAAAAGAGGGACAGAGTGAGAAAAAGAGA
>OY744552.1:10266901-10299401 GCA_963556195.1 Sepiola atlantica
ATCAGATGTAAAGATACATACTAGCAGGGACACCTGGTGTTGCCCAACAAACAAGCCGCGCGTGGTTCACATCTGTATGTGACTCGATGTGGCGAGTGTAAAATGCAATCAATTTGGGCAATTTGGGGCATTTTTGACCCCCTGGGGGCGCGAACCAGAATTTTTCTGAAGTCAAGGATGCTCATTTTATATCCAGAACAATTGCCTCTACATTTTGGCCAAGTTTCAGAAAAATTGAATGGATGGATCGAACGTTATGGGAGGAAAGGGTCATTTTTTTGCCATTTTGGGGGCTTTTGACCCCCTGGAGGCGCGAACCAGATTTTTTCAACGTCAGCGATACTTATTTTCTATTAGGAACAATTGCCTCCACATTTTGGCCAAGTTTCAGAGAAATTGAATGGATGGATGAAAAGTTATGGGGCAAAAAATGGCTAACCAGATTTTTTTTTTTAATTGGAGAATGTCACTTTCTAACCTGACCAAAGTTACAACTTCATGCAAAATTTCAGAGAAATTCAATGGATGGTTGCGGAGAAAAATCCGGACGGACGGACGAACATGCCTCAAAACATAAGTCCCCGATTTTATAAATCGGGGGACCAATAATAAGAACCTGTGTACTCCTGCTCCCAGCCCTGAACCCCATATAACTACTTCCATTTTTACCTTCTATAATACTCAATTTTCACGCTATAAAATACGGTAAAATGTCGTCTTTGATGTTTATGGATGCTCTGTGAGAACACAGACACATAATAGTTAAAAGCTTTAATACAAAATGAATACAACTATTGCCAATCTTCTCGACAGATTTGTATTTCAACCGATCGCTGTGGAGACAAGTGGAGTGATTGGCTCTGCCACACGTGACTTCATTGGCAGCCTTGGTCTATTAATGACGCGCAACACTGGAGACAATCGCGAATTGTCTTGGCTTTAAGAGCGCCTCTCTATCGCCATTATTCATGGAAACGTCTTCAATCTGTTCTCGGCCTGCCAAGACAGCCGGACATTCGAAGAAAACTATGGACTGTGATACAATTATATACAAGGAATCAGGATTTCTCGATATTGAACTATCTGTAGAAAGGGGTGGAATTTTTACGAATTCAAATTTAGAAAATGAAAATATTTTATAATCTGTAATAAATAAAATTGTTCAAATGAACTTATTTAAAAAAAAACAAAAAAACTATTGGATTCCTTATAAAATTTTACTTGTATCTACTCTTGGTATAGGGCCTAGTTCTAATTGCATTCCCAGACAGAAAGCTATTTTATACTAGTATAGTCAGGAAATAGTGTGAGTGCAGTTGTTACTTTCAACAACTGCGGACTTAGTTGCTATGTACGATCGGTGTTATTGCATCAATTTTACTAACAACGATCGAAAAGATAGACATCCACTTCTACCTCAGTTATCGGTGATATAATAGGACAGACAGGACTCTCAAACCTTAGTAGGGCACTAATCTGGGAGAAGGAAAATTCTGAAATGACATCTACCTTCAACTATAGATTAAATAGTCTCGAAGAAGGCAACTAAAAATCATGAAAAAAAACAAAAAAACAAACAATTCTGCATGATTGACAATGTCTGTCATAAGTCTGGCACTTAATCCAGGATGTGTTCATAACAATGAAGCCCATTCGGAAACTTTGATAAGGGTCAAGAGACCAGACACCAAAATACTTTAAATTGGCTTGTCAGAAGCAAAGTTTGTTTTGTCAGCTTAAATGCTATTAAAGTTTGACTTTAAAAATCTGACAAGTTATAAGTAAAGTCAATTTCCCCTATTTCTTTGACTTAAATAGCTTGTTAACAAAAGGTACATACTTAAAACTGTTCAGTCAGTTTGTTTTTAGCAAACATTGGTCCGTGTTGTTAAAAAAAAAAAAAATTTTTTTTAAATCGATTTCATCTATTTTCATATTTAATCCTGATCAAGATTTTATTTTTTTTAGCCATGAATAAAGGAAGAGGGAAGGGTTTCCATTCACTAATTCAGATGTACTCCTATTCTACCCATTCCACATAGATCATAGGCAAGTTTTCCACTGTATTTTTATCAAAAGCTTTATCACTAAAAGTTACATAATAAAACTCTGTTTCGTCAGTCATATAAAGCAAATATTAGCTTGCATTTTTAAAAAATATACTTTAGATCGATTTTAATATTTAATCCTGATCGATATTTTATTTTTGATTAATCATAAATAGAAAAAGGAGGAACTTTTACCCCCACACTAAGAAGTCTTAATACTGCCACCCATGACACTGGAACAAATTCAATAACAATTTTTTTTTTTTAAATATTCACCATTAATTTGAAAGAGAAAGAAAATGACAGAGAAAGAGAGTGCCAGCAAGAAAGCGGGGTTAGGGAAATTGCCTATTCTGGTTTTGACTTGCATTCGACTGTAGAGAGACCGGGGGGGGGGGGGGTAGTGAAAGAGGAAAAAGAAATCATATTTATTATGTTTGTACTCCAGACAGCTTTGTCACATTCTTTAGAACAAAATTCCACCACTTATCAAATTAAATTCAGAGGAAAATGTTAGTTCAATATGGAGTCTCTTTAAAAAAGAAAAAAAAGATAAAACTGACTCCTTAGGACAATCTGCATAGGTAAGGGATAATTCCTAAAAAATTTCACTTTTGTTGGTCTAATAACTTTTTAAAAAATTAGCAGTGAGAAAGACAATGTTAATCTTTTTTTTTTACATATATATATATACAAAAACTATCAAAATAAATGTAAAATATTCTCGTGTTTTCAGTATTTTAGTAGTACAAAAAAATGCAATATATTAAAATAAAAACAAGAATATAAGTCAGTTGTTAGACAATGTAAAAGTCGTGCAAAATCTTATCTTGGACTTACTTCTTGATATTTTATGAAGTATTACCAAAGTTATGACATGGAAACGTTTATAGCTCAAAACTATTAATCTGATCAAGATGGTTATTGTTATCAAAGAACATCAGCTACATATATCAAATTTGAAAAATCGGAAGTTGAAATTCTGTCAAAAGTTCTATTTCAAGCTCAAGGTTATATAAGATGTGGGACTTCATTGGTTAGAATATGAACCAAGTAGCGAGTCTCTACGATGAACAGAACCGAAGTTAACTACTAAAAATGTGTCTTCTAGTAGATCATATAAGATGTAGGACTTCATTGGCTATAATATGAACCAAGTAGTGAGTGTCTACGATGAACAGAACCAAAGTTAACTACTATAAATGTGTCTTCTATTAGATCATATAAGATGTGGGACTTCATTGGCTATAATATGAACCAAGTAGTGAGTCTCTACGATGAACAGAACTGAAGTTAACTACTATAAATGTGTCTTTTTTAGATCATATAAGATGTGGGACTTCATTGGCTATGATATTAACCAAGTAGTAAGTCTCTACCATGAACAGAACCAAAGTTAACTACTATAAATGTGTCTTCTATTAGATCATATAAGATGCGGGACTTCATTGGCCATAATATGAACCAAGTAGTGAGTCTCTACGATGAACAGAACTGAAATTAACTACTAGAAATGTGTCTTCTATTAGATCATATAAGATGTGGGACTTCATTGGCTATAATATGAACCAAGTAGTGAGTCTCTACGATGAACAGAACCGAAGTTATCGACAAGTGTGCCTTTTATCTTTTCCATGAACTTGCCCTAGATATTCCAAAATTAAATCAGTTAGACCATGACCGATATTTTTTACTAAGTTTGATCACAACTGGTTAGACCATGACCGATATTTTTTACTAAGTTTGATCACAACTGGTTAGACCATGACCGATATTTTTTACTAAGTTTGATCACAACTGGTTAGACCATGACCGATATTTTTTACTAAGTTTGATCACAACTGGTTAGACCATGACCGATATTTTTTACTAAGTTTGATCACAACTGGTTAGACCATGACCGATATTTTTTACTAAGTTTGATCACAACTGGTTAGACCATGACCGATATTTTTTACTAAGTTTGATCACAACTGGTTAGACCATGACTGATATTTTTTACTAAGTTTGATCACAACTGGTTAGACCATGACCGATATTTTTTACTAAGTTTGATCACAACTGGTTAGACCATGACCGATATTTTTTACTAAGTTTGATCACAACTGGTTAGACCATGACCGATATTTTTTACTAAGTTTGATCACAACTGGTTAGACCATGACTGATATTTTTTACTAAGTTTGATCACAACTGGTTAAGCGATGTGAATACTAGACTGTACACAATTAAACCAACAAACTCAACCAAAAACATAACCTCCTTAGCAGAGGTAATAATGAAGACAAACCGAATAATGTTTCATATATTATTGGACTTTCCTTCTGAATAGTCGCACTTATTGAACATCCAGGATATATAACTCTATATTATGGTCTTTCATGTGTTGACGAAATGGCTCTTCAAGTATCTAGGTTTCTTTGGAAAGGTGAATAAAGACATGACTACTGGAATCGAACTTCCTATTGCTTACTTATACAGGGTGTCTCAAAAAAATGTACTCACTCGTAGAATGACGAGAAAACTTTTATTTATGAACATAGAGTGAAATAAAATAGCATCGAATACATGAGACAGATGTAATTGAAGAATCATGTTCGCAAATGTTCAAACTGATGACCATTATTGTTCAAACAAAGCTGATAACTATGTTCATAAATAAAGGTTTTCTCGTCATTCTAAGAGTGAGTACATTTTTTTGAGACACCCTGTAGATGCTCTGGTCTTAAAAAAATAACACCCATTGAGCTTTAACCTTGAAAGTCTATTAATAAACACACACCCATATATATATATATGTGTGTAATTTTATTTATACAAACATCTGGCTACACGTGATGACACGTTTCAACCGGAGCTCTTGTAAAAATAATGTGTCATGAATACACTAATAATAATAATAATCATACAAATAACAATAAGGTTTGACAAAAAGTCTTTGATTTGATCATTAAATAAAACTTGACTGTCAAGTGTGGTATTAATTCTCACAGCCCAAAAGAGATTTCATTTAAGTCTCTGCAGTCAATGTTCAATGGCATATGTCCATTTGGTAGATAACACCTTTAAGGTATTGATTTACTCCTCTCCAGGAGTTAGGCACAAGGCCAGTTTTTATCTTACTCCCACAAGTAAGATGTGACCCAAGGTCGGGTCGGGAAAGTGGGGTTTAAAAATTACCTGGGCAGCCCCGTCGGCATTCCCCGGTAGGGGCGCCTCAGGCAGTAAGCAATAAACTTACTACTCCCCAAAGAGGGGAGGCGAAGCCTGGGAGGGTGGACCTCCTAGAACTGCACAGGACAGACCCATTGACCGGCGTAAATCAAGCCCCGAAGGCCAAGACAATACCAGTCTATGGGGTGCAGTATCCATCGGAACAGATACTACACTTTGATCTTAGCCAAAAGGCCAAGATAACACCTTTAAGGTAGACAGTACCTGTAATTGATCATTTATCAAGGATAAAAACAGTCCATTGAAATTCAATGTTAATTGACTGTGGATACATTCACGTACCCCCAGACTGTAAGCACTTGAAACTTCGAAGTTTAAGGCTTTGTTTTGTTTGCGAGCTGCATCTACCTGGTGTTGCCCGAGATGCAGTTAAGTAATTTCAGTTTTTTAATTTTTATTTGTTTGAACATTTTAAAACTTAAGGTAGAAAACTCCTATTATATTCTTCAATTTAAAATGAATTATCCCCCTTGCCGATTTCTATTTTTAAGTGATTATTTAAAATGTTTCATACTAGCAGTCACCATGGATGGACTAAGTTTTTTAAATAAATTCTAAGTACGTTACGATATTGCCAATAACACAGCACAACAATAACAAATGAAAATTGGCTAGTCAGAAGCAAAGTTTGATTTGTCAACTTAAATGCTATTAAAGTTTGACTTTAAAAATCCGACAAGTTATAAGTAAAGGCGATTTCCCCTATTTCTTTGACTTAAATAGCTTGGTAACGAAAGGTGCATACTTAAAACTGTTCAATCAGTTAGTTTTATCAAACATTGGTCCGTGTTGATAAAAACAAAATTTATTTTATCGATTTCATCAATTTTCATATTTAATCCTGATCAAGATTTTATTTTTTAGCCATGAATAAAGGAAGAGGGAAGGGTTTTCACTCCCTAATTCAGATGTACTCCTACTCTACCCATGGACACCGGGTAAAAATTTGGACAAATTTTTAAAGATTCACTGGTGAAAGGAAGTCTTGATTTGTCCTTTTCACTTTGGCTGAGAAGGGGGCGGAGGAGAGAAAGTAGAGAGAAGACAAAAGACAGAAAGAATGCTGCCTGTTCTGGTTTTAAAAGAGGGAAAGGTTTTTCACTTTCTTTTCTTTTGGCACCTTTGACTGATAAAGAGAAAAGGAATGTTGCCTATTCTAGTTTTAACCAACATTCAACTGTGTATGTGTGAGAGAGAGAGAGAGGGGGGGGGGGAATTGATACAGTGGTTCAATCAATTAGCAAACCGTACTTAGAAGCAGAGGTCATGGGTTCGAACCTCACCCGGGGATAATTTTGTCCTAAAATGAACTTAAACATTTCACATTACAATACTATGCAGACTGTTTCGTTTTACTTTTTTTCTGTAATGTACGTACTTTACAGAAATTATGACCCCGGGTGATGCCTGGTAGCCCTTCTAGTGGTAAATAAAGCCTTCTGTGGTTATTCAATGCTGAAACACTATTTATTGAAAGCAATTCATTACATATGATTAATTGAACACAAGTGGCTATCAGGTTTGCAAAGTTGGAGGTTTGGGAAGGAGTCGGAATTTTCAATGTTCAAAGACTCAATAGACAATCTGAATGTTGGAAGACTTTAAAAATAAGGAGTCAGAGTCGGACGTTTTAGAATTAAAGAAGTCGGAATCTGACGTTTTAGAATTAAAGAAGTCGGAATCTGACGTTTTAGAATTAAAGAAGTCGGAATCAGACGTTTTAAAATTCAAAGAGTCGGAATAAGACGTTTTAAAATTCAAAAAGTCGCAGCCAGACGTTTTAAAATTCAAAGCGGCCAGAGTCAGACATATTTGAATTCAAGGAGCCAGAGTCAAAGATCTAAGAATTCAAGGAGCCAGAGTCAAAGATCTAATAATTCAAGGAGCCAGAGTCAAAGATCTAAGAATTCAAGGAGCCAGAGTCAAAGATTTAAGAATTCAAGAGGCCAGAGTCAAATATCTTAGAATTCAAGGAGCAGAATCAGACATCTTAGAATTCAGGGAGCCAGAGTCAGACATCTTAGAATTCAGGGAGCCAGAGTCAGACATCTTAGAATTCAGGGAGCCAGAGTCAGACATCTTAGAATTCAGGGAGCCAGAGTCAGACATCTTAGAATTCAGGGAGCCAGAGTCAGACATCTTAGAATTCAGGGAGCCAGACATCTTAGAATTCAGGGAGCCAGAGTCAGACATCTTAGAATTCAGGGAGCCAGACATCTTAGAATTCAGGGAGCCAGAGTCAGACATCTTAGAATTCAGGGAGCCAGACATCTTAGAATTCAGGAGCCAGAGTCAGACATCTTAGAATTCAAGGAGCCAGAGTCGGACATCTTAGAATTCAAGGAGCCAGAGTCGGACATCTTAGAATTCAAGGAGCCAGAGTCAGACATCTTAGAATTCAAGGAGCCAGAGTCAGACATTTTGAAATTCAAAGAGCCAGAGTCAGACGTTTTGGAATTCAAGAAGTTGGACTAAGACGTTTCGGAATTCAAGGAGCTGGACCTTATATTTTTTGACTCCACACCACTGGTTGCTAGTTTAGCCATGGCCGGGGAGAAAGTGTTGTTTCCCAATAGTATTAGTGCATAAATAATGACAATAAATCAGACTTGGATTTGAACCCTAACCCTGGCATAGCTGATTCCGTAGGATGTGACTGTATTAGGTTTGGTTTGGTATTAGGCCAATCACTGAAGCTGAGACACTGCTTCATGCATCAAAGGACAAAAACAATCTTCTAACGCAAAATGCTTATCAAGTGTGATCTCAAAGGCTGTTAGCAATTGGACATTTACCGCGAAATTGAGGGGAGATTTCAGATCTGTATCATATGATATCGAAAGAACAGAAACTATCTGTGTCTAATCCAAAACATTTAAGGGTTAAAATGACTAGATGTTTACCATTATGGCTTTTTGGGTGATGGGCAAAGCGTAGTATCTATTTTGATACATTTTATCTTTTCTGTTCTTGATCAGTGAAGGAGAAATCATTCTCGACTGAAACAATTAAAATTTTTGTCCCAATCCAGAGTGTCCCCTTTTGTGGAGCTTGATTTTTCTCCACATTAAAAATTGACCTTGTGTCTAACTCTGCCATCTATTAGATTGCTCAATATGTTAACCACAATATGGCCAGAAAAAAAATTCTTCTATTGCCATGTTAGTCCACTATGCTTTTTTAGAAACTGGACATTACTAAATCTATTACCGTTCTGTGTATCTATCAAGCTACCAAAGGACAGAAACCGGACATTACTAAATCTATCACCGTTCTGTGTATCTATCAAGCTACCAAAGGACAGAAACTGGACATTACTAAATCTATCACCGTTCTGTGTATCTATCAAGCTACCAAAGGACAGAAACCGGACATTACTAAATCTATTACCGTTCTGTGTATCTATCAAGCTACCAAAGGACAGAAACTGGACATTACTAAATCTATTACCGTTCTGTGTATCTATCAAGCTACCAAAGGACAGAAACTGGACATTACTAAATCTATTACCGTTCTGTGTATCTATCAAGCTACCAAAGGACAGAAACTGGACATTACTAAATCTATCACCGTTCTGTGTATCTATCAAGCTACCAAAGGACAGAAACTGGACATTACTAAATCTATTACTATTCTGTGTATCTATCAAGCTACCAAAGGACAGAAACTGGACATTACTAAATCTATCACCGTTCTGTGTATCTATCAAGCTACCAAAGGACAGAAACCGGACATTACTAAATCTATCACCGTTCTGTGTATCTATCAAGCTACCAAAGGACAGAAACCGGACATTACTAAATCTATTACCGTTCTGTGTATCTACCAAAGGACAGAAACTGGACATTACTAAATCTATTACCGTTCTGTGTATCTACCAAAGGACAGAAACTGGACATTACTAAATCTATTACTATTCTGTGTATCTATCAAGCCACCAAAGAACAGAAACTGGTCATTACTAAATCTATTACCGTTCTGTGTATCTATCAAGCTACCAAAAGACAGAACCTTCCTTCCAGCCATACATGGTGATTAAGCATCCTGTAAGGAAGCTGGTAGATTCTTACATGAATCTATGACGCAATGTCCAAAACACAGAAGTCATCTTTCAGTTCAATATTGGTCATGTTAGCTCTTTGAATCTTATCGTGAGTATTGATTTACTCCTCTCCAGGAGTTAGGCACAAGGCCAGTTTTTATCTTACTCCCACAAGTAAGATGTGACCCAAGGTCGGGTCGGGAAAGTGGGGTTTAAAAATTGCCTGGGCAGCCCCGTCGGCATTCCCCGGTAGGGGCGCCTCAAGCAGTAAGCAATAAACTTACTCCTCCCCAAAGAGGGGAGGCAAAGCCTGGGAAAGTGGACCTCCCAGAACAGACCCATTGACCGGCGTAAATCAAGACCCGAAGGCCAAGACAACACCAGTATGGGGTGCATTATCCATCGGAACAGATACTACACTTTGATCTTAGCCAAAAGGCCAATGCTTATCGTGAGTAGACATCAATCAGAAAACTTGAAAAAAAAAAAAGTTCTTGTTTCTCTGCTACGAAATATCCAAATGAAGAAACCTCCAAGACCCATGTTGGCCAATTCTGTATTTTGGTTGTCTAACTGTCAACAAAACGATCCGTCAAGATCCGAATATTTCATTTTTAATAAATAAAGACATTCTAACTTTCTATCGTTTATTTATACATACTCTGGAGTCAGAAAATTAACATCTATTGAGCTTAAATCTTGAAAGTCTGACTAATTGTAATAAATGTATATATTAGAGTTGGGCGGTTTTGAAATTTTGGTTTCGGTATCGGTTTCGGTTTTTTCCCCTTAAAACCTCGGTTTACGGTTCGGTTTTTCGGTTTTTTTGAAACAGTTACGGTTTAAAAAAAAAACGATTCGGTATGGAGACGAAACCGAAAAACCGCGGTTTTTCGGTAAAACCGCCCATCTCTAGTATATATATATATATATATATATATATAAGCAAATATGATTAAACACAATAGAATTCTCCCGCTGATTATATACCTTTTCAGATTTTTTCGATTTTCTTAATAAACATTTTAGTTTCAACATCAAAAAGTTTAATAAATGTTCCATATGTGTCCCAAGTCTTTTCGATTCAACATCATCTTACAGAAATTCATAGACTATTTCAAAACACTAAAAGATCAGAAAACTTCTTCTGCCCTTCATTCTGAAATGATAGAACATCTACCAATTACAACTGGAAGATATTTTCATGTTTATCACAGAACAGGATAGAAACGATTTTCAAGCTCAATGTTGGCCATGTTTGTCTCCAAGACTTGTATTGGTTGAGAATATACTACTAACACTGACTGAGTGTTTCATCACATGATAAACAAATCGCAGAAACCTTCATCAAACCCATGAATTTTAATGGTTTGCAGAAGATTCCTAGCCGCCATGACCATTTTATTTCTCAATTCTACCACCGAAACCGTTCTTTTCAAGTTACTTCATGTCAAATCAACAAGGATCAGACAATGACCAAGACAGATTTTGGTACTTGTAGATCCTCATAATGCAAATGGCGTCGATTTTACATTTCTAAGTCAAAGAGTTCTGGAGATATGACCTTTGAACATTTACCAAAATTTCAAAGAAATTTACACTTTGGAATAACTTTTTTTAAGACACTGAACAGAACAGCTCAGTCCGACAAAACAGAGCCAGAAGAAACCACAACGGTCCACTCTCTGTCGAACTCATCGCCGATAACGTATTAACTTAACCCTGACTGGTACTAACACAGCTACTCAGGCTGTGCAAGTTTTTTTTTTTTTTACTTCAGTGTAAGTTCTCAAAGATCAAGGCGCCCCTTCCTATATGAGATAGAGAGTCATTTGAGTGTTCCAAATAAACATTAGTCGATCTTGCTCTTCAAGAACTATGGTGCATCGACATGTAACACTGAAGATCGGAGATTCTTCCATATTTCTACCATTTTCTAATAGAAAATCATAAATCATTGATAAAACGAAACGGCCCCAGCTTTCAAAACAATGTCTGACGACAACAATTAAGCCAAAAACTCAGATTAGAAATATTTGAAAAAGTATCAAGGAAATGTGGGCCACCATGGTTCGTGTTATGGTGCAAGTCAGAGAAAGAAGCTGGCTCAACCCAACCAGGGTGATCGCCATTGCAACAACAACAACAAACACTAATATCGTATAAATACCAAGATTTAAGAATACCAAGAAAAGCAATCGTCATTCATAAAATATGCTAACCCAACATATTTATTTCTCTACATAGAACTTTCATGTAAATATACTACCAATTTGTCTTGGAACAATCATGCAAACATTGGGGTTAAACCTTTTAAAGACCATGTTACACTGTGAAATAGTAAAAAAAGATGGATCTTCCGTTATGTGGTTAAGCCGTTCTATAGCATATCAATTATTGTAAACAATGCACATTAAATATTAAATACATTGCAAAACCATTGTGAAATGCATTGTACAGTGTCAATGCAAATAAGCTGTAAACATTCAATGC
The DNA here is from genome assembly GCA_963556195.1 of Sepiola atlantica. Lineage (NCBI taxonomy): Eukaryota > Metazoa > Mollusca > Cephalopoda > Sepiida > Sepiolidae > Sepiola > Sepiola atlantica. The sequence continues at coordinate 10,278,719 of OY744552.1, forward strand.
AAAGAATTAACTGTAGATGAATTCAAATAATGTAAATGAACAATAGACAGTAGACGGCCATTGCAAACAAAACATTTGCAGGCAGCCATCGCCAGCAAAATATTTTCATACGTCAATTGAAAACAAAAACATTTGCAGACGGCCATTGCAAGTACTAGATTTGCATACGGCCATTACAAATATTACACACCAGGCGGCCATTGCTAGCAATACATTTGCAGGCGGGCATTGCCAACAATATACTTGTAGGCGGCCATTGCCAGCAATACATTTGCAGACGGCCATTGCAAACATTAAACTGCAGACGGCAATTGCCAGCAATACATTTGCAGGCGGCCATTACCAGCAATACATTTGCAGACGGCCATTGCAAACATTAAACTGCAGACGGCAATTGCCAGCAACACGTTTGCAGACGGCCATTGCCAGCAATACATTTGCAGGCGGCCATTACCAGCAATACATGTGCAGACGGCAATTGAAAACAATACATTTTCAGGTATCCATTGCCAGCAACACATTTGCAGACGGCCATTGCCAACAACACGTTTGCAGACGGCCATTGCCAGCAACACATTTGCAGGCGGCCATTACCAGCAATACATGTGCAGACGGCAATTGAAAACAATACATTTTCAGGTATCCATTGCCAGCAACACATTTGCAGACGGCCATTGCCAACAACACGTTTGCAGACGGCCATTGCCAGCAACACATTTGCAGGCGGCCATTACCAGCAATACATGTGCAGACGGCAATTGAAAACAATACATTTTCAGGTGTCCATTGCCAGCAACACATTTGCAGACGGCCATTGCCAGCAACACATTTGCAAACGGCCATTGCCAGCAACACATTTGCAGACGTCCATTGCCAACAACACATTTGCAGACGTCCATTACCAACAATACATTTGCAGACGGCAATTGGCAACAATACATTTTCAGGCGTCCATTGCCAGCAATACATTTGCAGATGGCAATTGGCAACAATAAATTTTCAAACGGCAATTGACAACAATATATTTTCAGGCGTCCATTGCCGGCAATACATTTGCATACAACAGTTGAAAACAATACATTTTCAGGCGCTCATTGCCAACAATACATTTTCAAACGGCAATTGCCAGCAATACATTTTCAGGCGTCCATTGCCAATAATACTTTTGCAGACGTCCATTGCTAACAACAAATTTGCAGACGGCCATTGCCAATAATAAATTTGCAGATTCTGAATTAAAACAAGACATTTTTGATAATCAATTAACTGCCACCTATTGAAAACATCTTATGCACTTGATCAAAACATATGTCATTGCATTTGAATTTCACCGACCACAGCGATAATCAACTTCCTAATTAATATTGGAAGCAATTCACAGTTTCAACCAATTTACATTATACCAGGTCGCATATAAAGGTTCCTATAATATTCAATTGTACTCATGTCTTTCACAAACATCTAGAACTTTGTATTCCTTTACGAATATTTTTTTTCTCATCACAAATTTGAACACAACAAGCTTATATATAAAAAAAAAAATAAATGAATAAAGTAATCTTGAGATATATCAATTTTTTTTTTTTAAAGACATTTAAAGATCTCAAGTAGTTCCAAGTTCTAAACTTTCATGGTATTAATACAGAAGACAGAATATTTCTTCTGGAAATTCTAAAGTCCGCGAATCCTACAAAGAATATGGATGAAGGTCGCCATTGAAATTTACTGAGACTATTCAAGCTGGTTTACTAGTCTGGGTTTGTTATCGTCACACAGTTTCAGTCGTTATACGATTTCACCTTTTTCAATTGTTGATCAGTGTTGGTAACCTTTCTGTGAAATTCAAACTAAACCGTTGATGCTTTACCTATTAATAATCATTTTCACGTTTATGTTAGAATACATTACGTTTTTTGACCTGATAATAAATAGTCTCTCTAATAAACCAATGTTTGAGAAGATTTTTTTCTATGACGGTTTGTAACTTAGACTTCTATAGAACTATGGACGTTGTTATTCCATCACTAAACTTGGAAAACTCCTATTCTTGTCTGCTACAAGATACACAAAGGTGAGAAATCTTCCAGACGAATATAGGTCGCGCCCATGGCCATCCCTACTACAGGCCAGGCAATCATGCAACTGGGGTCTTTTACTGGGGGCCATGTGAATTTTCTTAAATATTCGATATAGAAGTTGCAAACTATATCATCAACTGGTGCGGATCCTTTTTTCTTTTTAACCACAATATACAAGTAATGATCTTTTGACATAAGTACAAATTCTCTAAAAAAAAATTCAACATTGAAATAAAAATTCTTCATTGAAATATGCATCTGCCTTTGTTTATTCAAAATAACCTGTCTCTTCATTTATAGGAATTTGTCAATTGTCAAATTTATCAATTAGCTCATTGTGGTTCTTATTTGGTATGTAAAACACATAAAAACATCAAACTAATCTCACAGAGGAATTTTACCTTTGTTTGCAACTTCTATATCGAATATTTAAGAAAATTCACATGGCCCCCAGTAAAAGACCCCAGTTGCAGGTGGCCTGTAGTAGGGATGGCCATGGTCGCGCCTATTCTTGTATGCTTGTAATTTGAGCATTCAAAGAAATGAGAAACCTATTTTAAATATTGACCCCAGAAGAGACTTAAAGATAGTAAAAGCTCTTGCCACTTAAGGTCAATGAGAGGTCATCTGCCAATTAAGGTGGAAGACTGTTTATGATAGAAAAGGACAGACACCATCAAGCTCAATGTGGGGTCATTTAAAAGGTATGTCATCTATGCAAAAATTTGGGATCTTTTGATAAGACTGGGGGCCCGTCCGGAAATTCATGTTTTTTCTTTGGTTTGGGAGACCATCTGAACCATTAAACTTTACTTTTTACTTTAAATTCAAACCAGAAATTATGTTTTAATCACTCTTAAAGGTTTAAAAATCACTTCTGATTTTCGAATAATAACAACAGATATCTGCCATTGTTTTTTTTATCTATTAGCAATGAATAAAAAATGGCTGACTTGATATCATTAACATTCAAAATTCAAAATAATTTTGAAGTCTTTTTGTCAATTAGAAAGTAGTTTCTGACTTGAACTTTAAAGTGAAACGTCAAGTATTATGGTTCTTTTGTGGTATTTAGCCAAAGGAAAACATGAATTTCTGAATGCGCAACCGTCATATGAAAGAACCAAAACTTGTTTTTCTGTAATATGAGACAAAACGTTTTAAGAGCTAAAGTTCGACTTAGAATTTTAGAGATTCATCAGATACAAATAAAAAAACAAAAAAACATTGACATGATAAACGCTGTGCGAGAATTAGAGATTACGACTGATGTGGACCAATTTAGAAAAGGTCATGGCTACCAAAAAGGTCATGACTACCAAATTTCAACGTCCAACAGTTTTGATGTCAATTGGTAGACACAAATTTATTAAGTATATATATATATATATATTGATATAGATAAATTATAAATATCTACTTTCCTATATAACAACTAAGATTAATTATAACTGGCTGGGAGTAATTTTACTTTTATTATTAGGCAGCAAAACAATCTTTAATAGATTGAAGCGAAATACATTATTTTATTGCAAAGAACATGCTACAGCAATAACAAATACAAATTGGCGAATCAGAATCAGTTTGATTTTGTCAGCTTAAATTCTATTTAGGTCCAACTTATAAAATCCGATTGACTTAAATTTATATATTAGATAGAATTCTAGATATGTACATTTTAAATTTATTTGGAATTTAAGTCGGAGTCAATATATTTTTTACCAATTCCAGCTAAGATCCAACTCATGGCTTGAAATTCTCAGAAAGTCACCAACATCAAGACACTAGAAGAAAGGCTCAATAGTATTATGACTAAAACGTCGAAAGATGTTGAATACAAGTTGAAAATGTAAATAAATTTGATAATTCTATTTTTAGAAAGAAATTTTTTTTTTTTTTTTCAAATATTGAAGAATTTATACAAGATGGAAAATTATGGAGAACCATGCCATTGAAAAGAATAGAATTACCAACCTTTCAATAGTAATGTTCCTGAGTCTGTTAGTAGATATCCGAAATGTGGATGGAAGAAAAAGAAAAATAGATAAACGTAGCAAGGGATTGAACATACTTACATAGACATGCGTGTATTTGCCTTGGTATATAAATTCTCTTAAAAAAAATCATTTCCAATGGTTCTAACTGTAATACACAATTCAAAAATATATATATATATATATATATATATATATATATATATATATATATATATATATATATATAACTAGCTAGGTTTCTCTTTCTTCCTAAATAGATGAAGAATTGACAAAGACATTGAGCAAATTGCCAAAAACGTTTTGCTCTCAAAATTGGCGAGTACACTTGTAAAATATGTGATGCCTGCTTGTATGAAAGACTCGATGGTTTGAAGGGTTTTAGAAAAAAATAAAAGTTCTTGTTCTTTCTATGTTGGTAGTTCTGGTGAATCTTTACAGAAATTTTACAGAAAGGAATATTTGTCCTTGAAAGGTTTGGCCAATTTACAGAAAGAAAAAAAACAACAAAAAAACAAACAAAAACAAGATAATTGTGTCACAATGTCTCAAGAATATAACCTCCAAAAATTACTTTTTAAAATAAAAGATTTTCATAATTAAAAAGGTATTTTTCCCTTCTTTGACAATGATAGAAGCCGAAACTTGTTTTATTTAATCGATATCTCAAATTAGATTTAGCACAAAAAACGCCAGCCATTGGTCTAAGACCTCTTTGTGCTCACAGATAATTAACATAATTTATGCCAATGGAGATATATATATAACCAAGAGACAGAAAGAAATCTTTGTTTGTTTTTTTTGTGTTCTTTTTTTCTTTTTACTTTTATTCTTATATGTAAACAAAAAAAAAAAGAAAAGAAAAATAACAATTAGATCTAAATCCGCTTAAAATACAAAGTTACCATATTTTAAGACAAAAGAAATTTTTTTTTTTTTTTTTTGCAAAGGCTTTCAAATTCTATTCTGATCTGGAAGATCAAATGAGAAAACGGCCAGAATTTAAAAAAAAAAAAAAAAAAATTGAATCAATACCTATTTTTGAACAAAACGTTTATTTATATATATATATATATATATATATAATGACGCTCTAAAAACAAGAAACTGCTTACGCTGGGGTACCGCCTAATTGAACAACACCAGTTCCAAGTCAGCATACAAAAGAATACATAACAAAAATAATTTTAGTAAAATAAGATTCATCGATTCTATTTTTATTATTCGGACTACTATCCTCATCTTGGTTATTATATCAACAACGTTTTCGAACGTGTTCCTATTTACTTTCCTCCCCCACGAGGACAGAGTTAGACACAGGATCGGTTGTTCATGCGGAGAAAATCCAGCCCTCCCATCATCCAAAAAAAGGGGTACTCCGGATTAGAACAAAAATTTAAATTGCCTCGGTGTAGAAGGAGTTCTCCTTCGCTGCCCGAAGACACTAAGTGTAGAATCGGAAAAGATACTACGCTTTCTTCTTAGTTGTTACCGACATAAAGATTCGAAAAGATTCACCTGCAGAGGGTCGAAGGTTACCTCGGCGGAAACGTTGGGAATATACAAACTATGATGAGAACAGTAGTCCGAAAAATCCAAATAATCGATCCTAATCAGTCATTCTACTTTCCTTTTTAAATTCTAACCTAATTTCCCTTTCAAACCTCGAAGAAAAACACTGAACGTATCTGATTGTTTTATCGCCATGTTACATAGAATATTTTTGATCTCCATACTACGTGGATTAATTATTAAGAAGATTAAAACTATATATATTTTTTTACCCTTTTTTTTATATTTCCTCCTGAAAACTTTAGAGTAAATATCTGTGTATATAATTAAAAAATTATTATTATTATTATTTTTTTTTTTTTTTTTACAAATTCGAATCCAACCTCGTTCGGACAGGAACTTAGGGGTGGAGAGAACAAGAACATTACAATATGATGAAAAATAAAATATACGACAATGGCATCACAATTTTGATTAAAGAAAGAATTTTTTTTTTCTTAAAAAAAAAGAAAGATTTTTAAGTAAATTTAAATAGTAAGCAGAAAACATGCAACATTTTCTGATGATTTTTTTTTTTTATATATATATATACATATTATGCCTACCTCTGACTAAAATGTCTAACTAGATATTGTGCTTCGACATTCTATGAATGTGTGTATGAAATATGAAGCTAGACGAGACGCCTTTTTCTCCATTTGCGGGGGTTTTCTTTTTGTTTCTTTTCTTTCTCGTTTCACTCCATTTTTGGGACCATTTTTCGTCGGGATAAATGGTCTCAATTTAAAAAAAAAAAAACGGAGAGAAAGAAAGAGAGGATTTCTTTCTTCTTCTTTTTTTTTTGCACGCAAATTTGAAATTAATAATTAATTTCAATATTTCGACACTGCTGCGACATGTATATGACTTATATACATATAGACTTTTTCTTTGCTTCCTTTTCGTTTCTTTCCTCTCGATTTTCTTCTTCGTGTTGGATATCGTAGGCTCGAGATGTGGGCAAGAACTTAACTCAATTCATCTCATTCGACCATTACGCAAACTCACTTCGAGAGGCGAGGCGACTTTCTATAGTCGAACGTGCTGGTTCGGCCAGCAGCCAATCAGAAGCCGCCTAGCCGGTCACGTGATGTAGTTTACGCGCAGTAGTTTCTGGTTTCGAATAAAAATAACCCAACTTTTTTTTTTTTTTTATCACCCCCCGCCATTTTACATTTCTTTCTAGAGAAAATTTCATCATATACGTAAAAAAATCCATACAATCAAAAACAAATTTTAATAGTTTTTTCTACGAAAAAGTTATATCCTTATTTATTAGAATTTAAAAAAAAAAAAAAGAGAGAAACCGTACTAATATTTTGAAAAAAAAAAAGCAAAAAAAAAAAACCCCCAAGACGATTTTCAAAATGGTTATCTTGAACTTTTCAGCTTTAATATAACTGCCATTCAAACAGTATATATTATATATACATTATATTATTTACGGTATTGTTTGGTCATTATATTATTAATTGGACTAAATTAAAACTAGACCCAATTTGGTCAAGATAAAATCTTAGAGCTGAAAAGTTCAAGATAACCTTCAAAATTCTATTTTGTTTATATACATTTTAAATGTGTCATTGTTTTATATTTCTGACTCAATATACTTTACTGATCTGAATAGGTTCTAAATATAAAAATAAAACCGATAACTCAGTTTACTAGTAGTACGAAGTACGTACTCTACTAAGGAGGTCCGCCTTCCCAGGCTTTACCTTCTTTCTTTGAGAAGCAGTTAGTTTATTGTTAATCGCCTGATCCACCCCTACTGGGGAATGGCGACTCGACTGCTCAGTAATTTTTTGTAGGCCAGAATGAACTTTTTCTCTTGCGCTGGCTTTTCAAAACCTCACCTGACCTTGTGTCTAACCTCTTAGAGAGGAGGTTAATAAACCGAACTCATTACTACGGAACTACGCATCGAATATAAAACAAAAACATTATTGTAAACAACTTTATTCCATTAAAAGCAAAAAATATTCGTTAAAAAATAAACAAACAAGCAATTGATTACAAAAATATTTATTTAATAGACTAGATTTTTATTTTCCCTTAAATTCGGGTTAACGTTGACTAAAAAATAAAATAAAAAATTTTTAAAACGATATTTGCGGAATCCCCGCAGTAAGTGTGGAAATACCGAGGCTCAAAGTGTAGTATCCGTTCTGTCCTCAATCAGTGGAGGAGAAATCCTCCGAGACTGGGGCAGTTTTTTTGTTTTTTTTAAATTTTGTTACAATCAACAGTACCTTTTTAAATGTTAAAAATAATAGACGTTAAAAAGTTAAGTGGGGGTTTTATTTCAGGACAACAAATATACAATTTTAGACCAAAACCAAGGATCAATTTTATCAAAATTATAGACATCCCAATACTAAACTTTGAACCCACGTGGGTGAGAAAAATGTTGTTCGTTACAAGTGCGCGCGAGGCCACAAAAATGATTAATAAATGATTTTGTTTATTATGTTTAAATGATTTTGTTTGTTCGTAAAATCAAAACATTAAATTATTCCATTATTAAAAAGAGTATTTTTTCGATAATAGAATAATTTAATGGGTATATAGGGTACTCTTTTTGAAAAAGAGTACCCTATATTTTGACTTCGTATCCAATCTATTTTTACCTCTCTCTCTCTCATTTTTACACCTCTCTATTACGCTCATTTTTACCTCTCTCTCTCTCTCTTTCTCATTTACCCCCCTGTCTTCTTTACCCCTCTCTTTCTCTCGTTTTTCATTCTCTCTCTCTCATTTTATCTCTGTCTCATTTTTACCTCTCTCTCTCTCTTTCTCATTTTACCCCCCTCTCTTCTTTACTCTCTCTCTATTTCTCTCATTTTTACCCCTCTCTATTTCTTTCATTTTTACCTCTCTCTCTCATTTTACCCCTCTCTCTTTCTCTCATTTTTACCTCTCTCTCTCTCTCTCTCTCATTTTTACCTCTCTCTCTCTCTCATTTTTACCCCTCTCTCTCATTTACCCCTCTCTCTTTCTCTCATTTTACCCCTCTCTCATTTTACCTCTCTCTCTCTTATTTTATCCCCTCTCTCTCTTCTTTACCCCTCTCTCTTTCTCTCATTTCACCCCCCCTCTCTCATTTTTACCCCCCCCCATACACACACTCTCTCTAGTGTAATTTAGTGCTCCAATTACTTATGTAACGAATCCTATACATTAGTTTGGTCTAATGATATTCCATCAATACCTTCGGTTTCACGGAAACACAGGAAACTCAATCCGCAGTTCTAAATATGCCTACTATTTATACAATATAAATAAATGTGATGGTGAAACCGAAGGTATCGATAGAAGATCCAACTAATGTATAGTATTACTGTTCGTTGAACTTGTACCCTTTCTTTTTCTCCCATCTCTCTCTCTCTTCTTTCTCTCTTCTATTTGCCTTTCTCTCTATTTTTTACCCTTTCTTTCTCTGTATTATTACTCTTTCTTTCTCTCCTTCTTTCTCTCCACGTTAACTATTTATTTATTTTCTCTCCCCTTCTCCATTTTTATTCTCTCTCTCTCTCTCTCTCTATCTATCTATCTATCTCTTTCTTTACCCTTACTTCCCCCCTCTCTCAGTTCAACCATTTCTTTCTTTCTCTATTCTAAGTATTCGTTATTTCTCTTTCCCAAAATAAAAACATACTTTGCTGTTGTTTTGACATTACTGACGTAAAATAGGATATTATGTTTACGTTTCTGTCACGGGCAAAACATATTCTTAAAGATATAATTATATTATTAGCTGCTTGTAGAGCTCGAGCCCCATGGCTCGCAACATTGACTCGTTAAAATCCGACGACTTACGACAATAGCCGAATAGCAACGACACAAACTGAAAGCAACGAAACCAAAAACATTTACTGATTTATTTACATTGTTGTTCTATTTACTTGCCTCCTTACGAGGGCAAAGTTAGACACAAGGTCGGTTTTTAATGTGGGGATAAATCTAGCTCCCAAAAAGGGGCACTGGGTTAGAACAAAAAATAGAATTTGGCGCTTGTTCGTAATACTCAACCACGCGTTTTTCTCAATTTTTTTTTACTGACAAAATTTTTTTTTCTTTTTTTCGGTGTATAATTGCCTATTATGTCGCTAGAGAAAAATCCGTATTTTTTAGAATTTTTTTTCAAATATTTTAGGAGGCGGGATCAGTTTCCTATATAAATTTATTAACGTAAACTGATCACCCACGTTTTGACCAGAAATCTAAAATATTTTTTTTTAATTTCCAAAAAAAACGGAATTCTCTAGCAACATATTAGGTAATTGTACGCAAAAATTTTTTTTAAAAATTTGGTCCGTAAAAAAGGGGGGGGGGGAAAGTTGTTTGTTCGTAATACACCACCACCCATTTTTTATACCAGTCGAAGATCAGTTCTCGACGATCAGTCAGAGAGCGACTGGGCCAACGGTGGTCTTTTATGTGTCGTGCTGAGGTATTAGTCCTGGGTAGTCCTTGGAGGTCCACACTCCCAAGTCATTGCCTTCAAATATTTTAGGAGGAGGGATCAGTTTCCTATGTAAATTTAACGTAAACTGATCACCCACTTTTTGAGCAGGTTGCAAAAATCTAAAATATTTTTTTTAATTTTCAAAAATTTTTTTAAATCCCGGAATTCTTTAGCCGCATGATAGGTAATTGTACAAAAAAAAAAAAAAAAATGGTCCGTAAAAATGGCGAAAAAAAAAAATCGGTGGTGTCTTACGAACAAATAAAGTTTAAAAAAATTTTCACCTTTTTTTACGGATCAAATTTATTTCCTTTTTTCTGTGTTCAATTTAAAAGGTTTAAAAGGAAAGAAAATAATTTTCTGAGAGACCTTTTTGAAAAGAATTACCATTTAAAAAGAAAAGGGAAATAGTATTTTATTTTGGTACTTCTATCGATCCTGAGCCAATTTCCGTTAACTTCGCGTCGGCAACGTTCGGGCATGCTACGTAAACACCCGAGAGATGACGAGCCGAATGGTGGCAGAGAGATGCCGAGCGATTAGCCAATCAGCTGTCAGTAACCAGACGACAATTTTTCTAATCAGTATTTAAATTGATTAAAGACAAGATTTAAAAAAAAAACAAACATACAAAAACTTCATTTTGTTTCGATTTGTTTTTTTTTTATAGAAAATATTTTGTAATAGTAATTTTGCTATGTTTTTTTTTTTTTTTTTTTTTTTCAATCTTTCTTGAAAATAAAACTGGAAAAAAATATGACGCAGCAACGTATCGAAGTTATCGGCTGCTACCATTCGATTCGTCATCTCTCGGGTGTTTACGTAGCATGCCCGAACGCTGCCGACGCGAAGTTCACGGAAATTGCCTCAGGATTGATAGAAGTACCTTTTTTTTAAGCTCTTTACACCCAGTGGCTTCATACCTTGTCTGGAGCGATTTCCATAAAATTTTTTAAAAATAAAATAAAAATAAGAAACCAGAGGTTTCTTATTCACTTTTCATGAACTATTAACTTTTTGAAGGTTTTGTTTAAAAAAAAAAAAAGAAGCGGTCCATTTAAAAAGAAGAAAAGCCGAAGGAAAAGGAACTCTGCGAAGATTTAGTCTTATGAAAGACATTTTTTATTGAAGTTTATTGCATGTCTTTTTGTTTTTCAGCTTTTTTCAAGTAAGACTGTTGTAGAGTGTTGGTGTTTGTTGAGAGAGGCGAGAGGAAATGTCAGGTTCGTCTTCGCTGAAGTCTCGGCTCGAACTGTTGTATCCAGCTTTTGATGGAAATCAGTATTGCGCATGTGCAGTGATGCGCTAACCCACGTGTATCAATGCGCAAGTTTGGATATGCCTGATTTTCTCCAACCAAACCACGCAAAGGGATTGTGTATACATACAAGAGAAAATAGATCTTTCATCATGGAACTGCTACATTACCCCCTGCTTAGGCTTTTAGCCGATAAAAACAAGAGATACTTTATTGGTTGTAGGAGCACATGAGAATACATTTGAATTAAAATGCCAATTTCAACAACAGAGTAAATAACTGTTCAGTGTGATTAAAATGTCTTTGTATTGTTGCAAAATGCAAAATGTTATTTTGCTTAAAAGTGCAAAATGTTCTTTTGCCGAAAAGAGAAAAATGTTCTTTTGTTTAAAAGAGGAAAAATGCTCGTTTATTGAAAAGTGAAAAATGTTTGAGTCGGCTCGGCTGGCCAAGGTCCATGTGGACGTGGTCAAATTGTCATGAGGATTGAAGGTTCCGTGTGGGGCCCGTATGTGTCTGTGCACTGGCAGGATAGAAATGGATGGGTCCAGGGTGGATGAAATTCCGGAGTGAGCCAGTTAAAGTCACCATCCGCCCATGCATGGAGTATTGTTGCCACATCTGGGCTGGTAGTCTCTCCCTCCTAGACAAGGTCCAAAAAAAGAGTTGCCAACTTAATAGGTCCCTCACTATCAACCAAGCTCCAACCCCTATCCCATTGCCGCAATGTTGTATATTTAACAAGCAAATCATTCAATTAACATCATATGGGGCAAAGCTAAAATCTCTTTCATTTAGTCCCTTTGTTTTTTTTGTTTAAAAATGAGCCGCTGGCCTGAGGGGAAGGGAAATATTTATTCTGGCACGAAAATATTCGAAAGCAGCCATGTTTGCTTAACCTATTCGTGGGGGTAGACGTCATGAAAAGGAAAACACCAATTCAGTCCTGGGTGTGTAGGTGCCATACCGTCATGGAAAAAGACCCACATAAACTAACATCCACATCTTAGTCAAGTTTCGGTATATCGGCAACCCATCAGACTAGCAGCAAAATCCCACCCCTTCACTATAGAGGTCCCTACTCTGATAGCTTCTTTCTTCGGATCGCTTGCCCTTGGAATTCCATCCCTGTCCTTCCTCCTGTTTTCCCAACCATACAAACATGCAGAAATTTAAATGTAATGTGAACAAACATCTTATTTTCCAGCTCTCCCCACCCCCTGAGGTTCATCCCTTCCCATAAATCTGACTCCTATTACAGTAGCCCCTTATGCTACAGCAGCAATATGCTTTGTTTGAGGTTAATAAAAGTTTTGTTTTTTTTTAAATATCAGAAACGAATGAAACCTAAACTTCAGAGCCCCTAACCATCAGGTTAATCCTGGGCAATTTTTTTTTAACAAGTGTATTTTTACACAAAATCAATGTATGCTTTTAATCATTTGTTATTATTGTTGGCATACAGTAGATGGCTCATTGGGTAGAGACGTCTCGTTGTAAAGACGGTCGTAGTGGTGATGTGGCAGCCGAAGTTTCTGTGTCTTCCTCTCTCTTTGTATCTGTAGTAATGTAACAAATTAAAAGAAAAAAATGCCAACAACATTGTTGCTCAACGGCTCATGTTATTTGTTGCTGTATTCTTTTAAGGCATCACATGAACTTCCCCTCATCCGTTCGCCAGAGGGGCAAATAAAGACAGAGCTCCGGAAAACGTCCGAACATAGTCAGCTCACAAGCCAAAAGAGGCAGATCTTTCTCTTCTTCGTCATGTTTTTAAAAAAAAATTTTTTTTTAACATAGTTCACCCCAAACAAGGCAGGCTGCCACTGTAGACGTAAGGGGCTACAGAGAAAAAAGAAAAGGGGAGAAGATTGGGGGGGTCAACCTAAATTGGGATCTGCGCAGCGAGATGTCTGTTTACATTAGTTTTAAATGTCTGCATGTCAGTACTGCCGAGGAAACAGGGGGCAGGGAGGGAGTTCCAGAGGCCAGCAGCACGAGGAAAGAAGCTATTTGAGTAGAAAGCTCTCCGGCATCTGGGGACCTCCACAGTGAATGAATGAGATTTAGTTAATTGTCGGGTTAGTCTAGCATAATCCATTGAAGTATTTGTAAAACAAACATAAGGATGCAACATTGCGGCGATGCGACAGGGACTGGAGCTTGGTTGATCGTGAGGGACCTATTAAGTTAGGTTGGCGACTCATTTCCAATTTGCTGTCCATGACGTCATATCCTGATACAGACTCCTAACCATCTGACTTGACTTCCAACGGAATTTAACCCTACGTGGAATATACCGTTTTTAACATTATTTTATCCCACCCACATATACTCTTGCTGCACTAATACAAAATTATTACTAGAATTGTTGCTAGAATTATTGCTAGAATTATTGCTAGAATTATTGCGAGAATTATTGCTAGAATTATTGCTAGAATTATTGCGAGAATTATTGCTAGAATTATTGCTAGAATTATTGCGAGAATTATTGCTAGAATTATTGCGAGAATTATTGCTAGAATTATTGCTAGAATTATTGCGAGAATTATTGCTAGAATTATTGCTAGAATTATTGCTAGAATTATTGCGAGAATTATTGCGAGAATTATTGCTAGAATTATTGCGAGAATTACTGCTAGAATTATTGCAAGAATTATTGCGAGAATTATTACTAGAATTATTGCAAGAATTATTGCGAGAATTATTGCTAGAATTATTGCGAGAATTATTGTTAGAATTATTGCGAGAATTATTGCTAGAATTATTGCTAGAATTATTGCGAGAATTATTGCTAGAATTATTGCGAGAATTATTGCTAGAATTATTGCGAGAAATATAAACCAATGAGTTGAAGTGCTCAATATTGACTCCTAGAACATATGGTAATACCCATTTCATATATCCTCAAAATGTCCCTATTATTAGTATTATTTGTATTATTCAGACTACTGTTCTCAGCTTGGATGTTATTCTGAAAACGTTTCAGCCAATGTAACCATCTGACCTTCTTCCCGTACGTCTTGTCGAACGCGGGACTCTTTATTTCGAACTCAGGAATCCGTACGGAATTTCGAACGGAACCGTTTATTTAATCCCTGGGGATAACTTGTTCTTGTTCCGTCAGCCGTTCTTAAGCAATTCTTAGAACTGATTATGACTTAGCACTTTTATCCGTTGCGCCACATGTCCTTGCAGATTCCGAAGCATAAGTCTCTATAATTAGTCCCGTTTGAAAATTTTCTTAGGGCGTTTGCATCAACCGAAACCCTCAATTGGATGAGAAGGGGCTTGGCTAACTATGTTACCCATTTTCAGAGTCTCCGCCATGACTATGATCTTCTTTGTTGGTGTTTGGGCTAGGAACAAAGTGTAGTATCTGTTCATTCCTCATGCAGAGGAGAAAAAGTCCTTTTTATTTTTGTCACATCCAGAGTTCCCCTTTTTGGAAAGCTGGACATCCCTCATAAAAACTGACCTTGTGTCTAACTTTGCCCTCGTAAGGAGGTAAGTCAATAGAGACTGTACTCTTCTTTTTAACATAGTTCACCCCAAACAAGGCAGGCCGCCACTGTAGACGTAAGGGGCTACTGAGAAATAGGGTGTAGGTTTTGGGGATCATCCTAAGTTGGGAGCTGTGTAGCGAGATGTCTGTTTACATTAGTTTTAAACCTCTGCATGTCGGTACAGTCAGGGAAACTGGGAGCAAGGAGGGAGTTCTGAGAGGCCGGCAGCCTGAGAAAAGAAGCTATTGGAGTAGAAGGCTCTTTGGCATCTGGGAACCTCCACAGTGAATGGATGGGATTTGGCTGATTGTCGGGTTGGTCTAGTGAATTTACGTCGAGAGGGCACTAGTGCAGTAAGTTTATCAGAGCACAATCCTTTTAGTCCTCAATGTCGTTGCAATGACAGCCAAGTATCTCTGAACCGTGTTGGATGTCGCACGATTGTTGCTCGGCGCAAAAAGAGCACGAGCTAAAGCTTTGCATTGGCAAAAAATATATGTCCGCCATTGCGGATGTGAGTAATTTTTAGATAAAAACTCAAGAGTTATTGACTTTTGTGAATAAACGAAGATGTTTAATCGACAGAGGTTAAAGGTCAAGTTGTTGATTGCCAGATAATAACAACCTTTACGCGAAAGATTAAGTTACATTATGCTATTATGGTTAATCCAATCACGGTGACATAATGAGGGACGTGTTTCAATGGAAAAGTTTGAGTGACACCTAAGGGTCAGAGGTGAGCCCAAAACTGAAGTCCCAGAAACTGACTAATGAGTTACCGCTCAAGGCACGAAGGATACCGGGGTATAAGGGTTAATGAAATTGTCAGAATGATCCAACCATTTTTCCAGTAACGTTGATCTTTTCTTCTTCCTTCTCTTGGTCGTTGAAGTAATAGAATCAATCAAAAAAGAACAACAAATAGCTCCATTACTTTCTCTGGGATTTGATTTATGGCCCCTGGTGTTACCAATTATGGTGGGGTGTTAAGAACTGGTGGATTAACCACAGTGGCGAAAGATTGCCGGATAAATGGTTATGAGAGAATGAATCCCCCGTCCAAAGGTTGTGGGAGAGATGCCTTTGTAGCAGCATGTCATCCCACTGTTTTTGACGTGGCCGGATCACGTGTGGATTAAATTAATAGGTTAAGACAAACAAAGGGAAAAGAAAGAAAACATTATTATTATTATCTAAAACTTATATTAGAAGGAAAGCGAAGGAATAAGAAAGCTAACACAATATAAGAATAGTCTTTTATAAAATTAATAATTACGAGGAAAACATTTATATTAAACAAAAACAATTTATTTAACTAAGACATTTGTAGAGTTCAACATATTTGTAAGGTGTATATGTTATGTGTGTTTGATGTATTTTTGTGTGGCAATTGAAATGATGTGTGTTTGAAGGAATAGTTCATCATTCGAATTAAAAGAGATTACCTTTTTGCCTCCCCCACCTCCTTGGTCGAGCCGGTGGGGGGGGGTGTCGACGATCTCCTCTGTGTGCGTTCGCCCAGAACACGGAAGGAAAAAGAGAAAGAAAGGAAGTGCATGCCTTCTTTTATAGACACTCAAACCACGCGTGGTCAAGCTGACCTGTTGGTCCCTGATTGGCCGGAATCTTCTGGCAACGTGATTTCACGAGATCAGCCCCTCTTCTCTACCTCAGTTACGAAGAAGGGCTGAGTCAACAAAGAAAGAAAGGTCGCACATATATCCCCTTAGTTGTGGTGTCGGGCACAGATTTACTTCTTTACAGTAATTTACAGCAAATACATCCAGATGAACTCTGTTACATAACGAGGACCGTGTCTGAATAGAAAACTTTGAGTGACACCTAAGGGTCAGAGGTGAGCCCAAAACTGAAGTCCCAGAAACTGACTGATGAGTTACCGCTCATCAAGGCCCGAAGAATACTGGAGGATAAAGGTTAATGAAATTGTCAGAATGATCCAACCATTTTTCCAGCAACGTTGATCTTTTCTTGTTCCTTCTCTTGGTCACTGAAGTAATAGAATCAATAAAAAAAGAACAACAAATAGCTCCATTACTTTCTCTGGGATTTGAATTACTTCTTTACAGTAATTTACAGCAAATACATCCAGATGAATTCTGTTACATAACGAGTGCCGTGTTTGAATTGAAAAGTTTGAATGGCACCTAAGGGAAAGAGGTGATCCCAGAATGGAAGTCGGAGAAACCATGTGACACCTAAGGGTAAGAGGTGATCCCAGAACGGAAGTCGAAGAAACCATGTGACATCTAAGGGTCAGAGGTGATCCCAGAACGGAAGTCGAAGAAACCATGTGACACCTAAGGGTAAGAGGTGATCCCAGAACGGAAGTCAAAGAAACCATGTGACACCTAAGGGTCAGAGGTGATCCCAGAACGGAAGTCGAAGAAACCACATGACACCTAAGGGTAAGAGGTGATCCCAGAATGGAAGTTGCAAAACCACATGATTTCCGGGCAGAGATTTTCTGTCTCATTGTCTGGCGATACTTCAAGCAATAAAGACGTGTCCAGAGCACGGCCTCCAATGGATGGCGGTAGGCACAGTGTGGTTGGGTTTAGTGGGACGAGCTATACGTCTATCTATTTGTCTGTCTTTCTCTCTCTCTTTTTCTCTCTCTTTCCCTCTCTCTCTCTCTCTCTTCTGCGTACGAAAAAAAAAATTAAATAAACGAATTTTTCATTTAAATTGCACGATTGTTGATTTTCAAAATATTTCACTTAAATACATTCTCATGCGTGCCTCAAAGATGTTGTCAATTTCCTTACTTCAAAAACGCCAATCTACACATAACATCGACAGGACTACACTTATCTTAACGTCTTTTAGAACTTGACGTCTCTTTCTGCTCATATCGTGATTCGACCCCTCGGGATTAATACCATGAAAATGAGGAGGAAGAAAAGAAGAAGAAAAAACTATAAGACAGTCTCGCCTGACAAAGTTGTTCTACAACGAAAGCTTGCAAAAAAAAAATAAATAAATAAATAATTTTTTCATTTAAATTGCACGATTGTTGATTTTCAAAATATTTCACTTAAATAGTTAATTAATAAAATGTTCTGTTTTAAACCCAATAGTCAAATATCAGGTAGCTCAATTAGATGTCCTATGGCTTGGCAGGCCGAGAGCAAGCCAAGATGTTACATCGAATAGCGGAGTGGCGCTTGTAAATTCACAAAGTTAATTCACAGTGGTCCCCGAAATGGCGCGTCATTAATAGAGCAAGGCTGTTGAGGAAATCCAACGGGGCGGAGCCTATCGCTCAACGGGTAATTTAATGCAGCAAAATCATACAGTAGATAAAGAAAAAGAAAAGGAAAGAAAAAGAAAGAGAGAAGGAAAGAAAAAAGAAAAAGAAAAAAAGAGAAAAGAAAGAGAGAAGGAGAGAAGGAAAGAAAAAGAAAAGGAAAAAGAGAAAAGAAAGAGAGAAGGGAGAAAAAAGAAAAAGAAAAAAAGAAAAGAAAAAGAAGAAAGAAAAGGAAAAAAGAAAAGGAAAAAAAGAAAAGAAAAGGAAAAAAGAGGAAAGAAAAAGAAAGAGAGAATGAGAGAAGGAAAAGAAAAGAAAAAGAAAAGGAAAAAAAGAAAAGGAAAAAAGAAATGGAAAAAAAAGAGAGAAAAAAAAAGAAAAAGAAAGCGAGACTTTTGTATCAGTACAAACAATATCATGTAAATCGAGTGTTCCGATTTACTTTCCTCCCCACGAGGGCTGAATTAAACACAAGGTCGGTTTTTAATGTGGGAAAAATCTGTATCCCCCCTTGTCCTTCAGCTTTCGTGACGTCACCAGTTCGGCCGTACCAGGTTCGGTTGGTCACCCGGTACTACTCGGGAAAAGTTGGGAAACGCCTGGTTCAGCAATTACTCACTCCCACGTTGTGTTTGTTTAGATCAGTGAGCAATCAACCGGGTTGGGTCAGCAACCTTGTCTCGCTGTGAAGAGAAGAGTCATTTCATGTAGAACAGTTGAATGGAAAGAATTAAGTCTGTAATGACTTTGTATGTTTGGTTTTCTTAGAAGAAGAATTATTTTTAAAAAATAATGTACACCGGTAAAGAACATATACACGAACTGATATGTCGGGTTCGGTGGGGAAAGTACAGAGCGAGTACTTTCGTCACTGACCCTCGTAATTGACTGACTGACGTCCCTGTTTCTCTCTGACTGTAGCTGTTCTTCGCTTGGCTTTTCTCAGGACATACCACGCCCCTACCTAATTATAGTTTGGCACTCCGTGAAAAGATTTGTATCTACATTCTCCACGGGTCCCTAAAAGCAATTTCGTCAACAGCTGCCAAACTCTTTTATGACCGTTTATTTCTGCCGCGCGTCACTCAAACATAACTCAATTCGTAATAGTTTTTTTTGGGGGGGGGGGAGAAATACCTTTACTCCTCTGTAGGGAGTCTTTGACAACAGCTGAAAGATATCAGGATTGTCCTGCAGGGTAATTAACTAGCGGCTATCTTTTTCGGACGATCACTTAAAACCAATTGACCCGATTCTGTATTTAACACATGACCGTCACTATAAGTCCCTCACGAAGTTCAGCTGTCAAGAACCCCCCTTCGAAGGCCATTCTCATATTGACTTTGAGAAGTTAATTCATTTTTATCCTATCTTTTGTAAGCCATAAAAAAAAAATAATTCGGTTTTCTTTTTCTCATTCCCAGTTGTTCAATTCCATCCAGAGATTTTTAAGGTTTTCTTTCTCTCTATTCGTACTAGCGCGGTAATTGTACCATCGATCTTCATAGGCTCACAAGCAACTCATACCGGCGCTGTATCTTGGGCCCCCACCCCTCAATGGGGCTTCCCGACACTGTCACAAATCCAGCTCCCCAAAAAGGGGCACTCTGGATTGGAACAAAAATTAAAATTGCATCAGTCTAGAAAGATTTCTCCTTCACAGGACAGAAAAGATGATGCGTATCATCAGAACAGATACTACAGTTTGCTTTCAGCCAAAAGGACAAGCTATTTACCTCCATGAAGTTAGACACAAGGTCAAAGTATTTTTATTTACCTCCTCTCTAGGAGGCTAGAAACAAATCAGGTGTGGTTAGCCAATGCACTAAGATTAGCACGCTCTGGCCTACAAAAAATGCCTGGGCAGCCTCGTCGGCATTCCCCGGTAGGGACGCCTCAGACGATTAGCAATAAACTAACCCCTTCTCAAAAGGTGAGAAGGTAAAGCCTGGGAGGTTAGACCTCCTAAAACTACACAGAACAATACCTCAGACCAGTGGAATCAAGGCCCGAAGGCCAAGACGGTACCGGTCTACAGAGTGTAGCATCCATCAGAACAGATACTACACTCTGATCTTAGTCAAAAGGCCAAGGAACAGATATAATATATAATTAAAAAAAAATCTTTTTTAATTCTTTTTTTTTTATTATATATATATATATATATATATTATAATAAAAAAAAAAATTTTTTTTAGTTTTTTTTATTATATATATATATATTATAATTAAAAAAAAAATTTTTTAATTAAAAAAAATTTTTTAAAATTTTTTTTTTTAAATTATATATATAATATAATTCAGAAAAAATAAATTTTTTTTTTTTTTTAAACGAGTCACCACTTATCAAGGCCTGCAGAAACACTAAGGGGGTTAATAACGATGGTTGTAACGGGTCAGAAAGAGACTATTTGGTATTTATCTACCTCCCACTGCGGTAAGATGTGACACAAGGTCGGGAAAGTGAGATTTGATAAGGCAGCGCTCTAGAGGAAGAAGAGAACTCTGACCGTCAAAAAATGCCTGGGTAGTCCCGTCGGCATCCCCCCGGTAGAGGCAC
>OY744552.1:10304401-10376901 GCA_963556195.1 Sepiola atlantica
GTGTATGCATATGTGTATGTGTGTACATGAGCCGAAATAGTTTGAAATGCAAAATAGCTATCATTTTGCAACACACACATACACATATATCTTAGATCTTATTTGGGCCTCCGAATATTATGTTATTTTTAATATTTGGTCATGGTTTACTTGCAGGTTGAAGTATCCTCATGTCAGGTTGTCCTGACAAACCCTTGTATAGAGAGACCAAAGACACTCAAAGATAGTGTCTAGTAGGCAATTCTTGAAGCCGACGGTGTATAATGTGTTCGACGTGCAAATTCTTTTTCTTTTTTGCTTTGGTTCAGGTCCACTGAATTCTATCTTATGGCTTGCTGATGCCACCAAACCCTAATCCTAAATCTAATCCTAACTATAACCCTAATCCTAACCCTAATCCTAATCCTAACCCTAATCCTAACCCTAATCCTAACCATAACCATAACCCTAATCCTAACCATAACCATAACCCTAACCCTAATCCTAACCATAACCATAACCCTAACCTAACCCTAATCCTAACCGTAACCCTAATCCTAACCATAACCCTAATCCTAACCCTAATCCTAACCCTAACCATAACCCTAACCGCTGCTATAGTTATACCTGTTAGGCAAAGCTATATTTGCTTCCAGCTTTGGTAAGAAGAAGAAGAAGAAGAAGAAGAAGAAGAAGAAGAAGAAGATAAAGAAGAGGAAGAAGAAGAAGAAGAGGAAGAAGAAGGAGAAGAACAAGATAAAGAAGAAGAAGAAGAAGAAGAAGGAGAAGAAGAAGATAAAGAAGAGGAGGAAGAAGAAAGAGACAGAGAGAAAGAGACAGAGAGAAACAGCCTTGTACATTGACTCACGTTTTTTCTCGCGCCTGTCACATTTGCTTGTATCTTGTCACCGTGCACACTGGATGATTTTGTCATAAAGCTACCATCCATTCTTTATGACATCATCCACTTTCAAGTATATACCTAGATTTATTTCTTGATAATAAAGGGTCAACCTGACCCTTAACGGTGGTCGTGATTTTCATACCAAGTCGAGGATACATCCTCAACAATCAGTCTGACATAGTCTGACCTATTTGAGTTAGGTGACCTTTATTCTGTCGGCCTATTCTCCCAGGCTTTACCTTCTGTCTTTGAGAAGGGGTTAGTTTATTGCAAATTGCCTGAGGGGCTGCTTAGGCATTTTTTTTAGCTGGGTGGAAATTAGAAAAGGCATGCATGCGCAGAAGTGTTCTAATCGCCACAGAAACACCTTCACTTAGGATGTTGGCAACCTTCACATGGTCCCCCCCCCCCAGTAAGTATCTGATTTCTTTCTAGAAAGAATTCTGACTAGAAAGATAACAGGGAAACCAATGCCAACAATAGAATCATAAGGTATGAATGAATGAATCGCCCAATGTATTTCTACGCGAGTTTGGACATGCCTGTTTTAGCCAACCGAACCACACACTAATCACTTTGCACACAATCTATGTTTGTGTTACTTGCCTATTGATCCAAAGGTCCTGGCTGGATTATGATGCGTGCATATGTGGTGTCCGTGGAAGGAAAAATAGGAAAGAGAAAGAGAAACGCTGTATTTGGGTTTTTATAGTATGCACAAGATTTCTTGTGCTGTGATTGGTTGAAAGACACTGCTAATTTGAGCTTTCAGCCAGGCGAGAGTCGATACGTAAAAAACAACATTCACTGTCACTGCTACTTCGAACACCACTATATTTGCATATTTAAAAACATCTTTAATCTCTTCCCCTTGGACAGGGTACAAAAAAAAGTCTCGAACCCAATAGGTACCGCACAGTCTACCAAGCTCCATCCCCTGTCCCATCGCCGCAATGTTACATCCCTGTACTTGTTTTACAAGTACTTCAACGGAATGTGTTCCAATGAACTTGCTGCATTTGTACCCCCCTCAACGTAAATAACCCCAACAAACCCGACGAGCAGCAAAATCGCACCCCTTCACTGTAGAGGTCCCCAGATGCCAGAAAACCTTCTACTCTAATAGCTTCTTTCCTCACACCACTTGCCTTTGGAATTCCCTCCCTGCTCCCTATTTCTCCGACTGTACCAACATACAAAAAACTTAAATGTAATGTGAACAAACATCTTGCTGCACAGCTCCCCACTTCGGATGCCCCCTACAAATCTGACCCCTAATCACAGTAGCCCTTACGTCACAGTTGCAATATGTCTTGTTTGGGGGTGAATAAAAGTTTTTTTAAAATTACTTTATAAAATGTTTGAGTCAATTAGATTCTTTTTTTTTGTCCCGATTTAGAGTGCCTCTTTCAGTGTTCCAAAATTGCTAATTGCTAAAAAATACATTCGATAGCTAAAAAGCTTCCAAATTCCGTTCAAATTCCGAATGGTCACGAACTAATGCAATTATGATTGAAATAATTTTGTAATTAAATTATTTATTTTTTTAATAAGATTTTAAAATATCTTTTGCTTGGTTGAATAGTCGTTTCCCAGCAAAAATAGCGGACAATAAATCGTCTGCAGTTTTCCGACTTCACAAATGAGAAGTAAACCTAAATAAATTGTTTTGAACTAATTTCAAATTTACCTTAAGTTATTTTAAAGGAAATACAGTTGGAAAATCAGTCCAAAACAATTTATTTGGGTCTACTTACTCATTTGTGAGGTAGGAAAAAAATCAGAAAATTGCAGAAATTTGGGTTGGGAAACGACAATTTAACCATTTGTTTTTTCTACGGCACGGGTACGCTATTGCATTTAAAAAAAAAATTTAATAATAAATAATAATCGATAATAATAATTAAAATAAAATGTGTAAGTCACGCAGAGGCGAGAAACACAGATACACGAGAAGTGGTCACACAGTTTTATTAATGTAGAGATTTATTATTAAATCAAAATAGGGAAATAAATGCAGAAATGTTTAAAATATTTAGATAAAAATTAAAAAAAAAACCCAAAATTGTGTGGGCGACGTTAAATATTATTATTTTTTATTTTTATTTTCCCCCTTTTTCAGAACGAGGCTGTTTCTAGGTGTACGCCATTTTCAAAGCGGCGGCGTCGAACGCTAATTCCTCTCTCTCTCTCTTTTATTATTTATCTTCTAAAACTCGATTGGATTTACTTATATTGCTAGTTGTATACGGAAAACAAGCCACGGAGACATATTGGCGCAAAAAGATTGAATTTCTTGTTTTAAAAAAAAAAAAAAGAAAAAACATAACAATCCTATTACCCCCCCCCCTCTCCCCGGAAAAAGAGACCATTTTCTTTTTTTCACGGTTTGACTGTTAAATGCTTGGATTATTATTTGCTCAAAAATGCTCTCCGCCACCGGAACAAAGAGACAGTTGGAATTCGGTAAGTATTTTTTTTAAATAATAAAAAGGCACTTTTTATGTTTTTAACTTTATTATTGTTATTCATTATTATTATCATCGTGTTTCGACTTATTTCTGTTTCTTTCTTTCCATGTTCAAATTACGAAGATTTCATTAAAAACGTGATCTATTCACACGTACGGAAGTCCAATGGCGCAACAATAAACACACTAATTATTTTGATATTTGTGTTCAATTTCAGTTCAGCGACTCCGTGGGAAATCGCACATTTTTGGCCACATTGGTTATAACAAACGTCTAACACTTTATTAGACGATATATGAATTCATTTCTTAAAATCGTAAAATTTTTAAATCATGAAATCGACATTTTAAATCGAAATCTTCATATTAAAAAAAAACAAAACTTTTTACATTCCTTTTAGCCCTGGATAGCAATACGAAAAGAAATATATAAAATATAAGAATCTTTTTTAATATTTATTTATTTATTTTACTTAAACCATAGTTTTCGTAAAAAAAAAATTTTTTTTTAAATGATACTTCTCCAGATTAGGACGCTAATCCTGACCCTAACCCTAACGACGCCAAGTCAATTTTTAGCTTGGGTCCTAATCTGAAGAAGCACCCCCTCCCCCCCAAAAATAACATTACAAATACTAAGTTATAAAGTTATAACAAGTTTAATCGTACACGTGAAACGCTGAAATGAAAACTAGACCAGAAAATATAGTTGCTATCTTTATAAATAAGTCGAGGGAAAAAATAAATTTCATAATTTTCTAGTTACAGTAGCATAGCATCTATTGACTTGCTTATAAAGATAGCGACTATATTTTTCCGGCTTGTTCGAATTTTCATTTTTGCGTTTCACGTGTACGATGAAACTTAGTGTTTTTAATGGTGTTATTTTGCTAAAATATGGTTTAGGTAAAAATACGTTGTTTGGGAATAGTGCCGAAATGCATTTCACTCTAACTAACGTGACTGAAATAGGAATTTACCAAATTAAGTCTAATTCAATCGTTAAAATAATTTGGTAAATTGTCGTTTCCCAACCCAACCAAATTTACCTCAAATTATTTTAAAGGAAATACAGTTGAAAAATTAGTCCCAAACTATTTATTTGGGTTTACCTGCTCATTTGTGGGGATCGGAAAAAAATCAGGAAACAGCAGACGATTTATTGTCCGCCATTTTGGTTAGGAAACGACAATTTTACAAAAAAAATCTTTTGTAAAATTATACGGCGTACATTTTAAACGGAATTGTCTGTAAATAAATCAATTACAGAATTAAGATTAGTGGCACTTGTAAGGAATTGGTGTCCAGAGGCATTCAGTACTTACGAAGTCGGTCCCGAGTATCGATGGAGAATCCCGAGTCGGTCCCGGAAATGACAGAAGCAGTTTATGATTTGAAAGTCGTGAAAAAAAAAACAAATGTAAAAAGGCAGACGACACTAAGCATGCGAAGGGTTATCGGGGTATTTTAAACAAGAGCCAACAAAACAAATATACAACAAATGTTACCAAAGGCAAGATAAGTTATCTTTCTATATATCTCGATAAGTTTATTTGTGTTTTAACTTATTTTTAAAGCGTTTTTTTAGTTTAATACACAAATAGTGTCAACTCTATTAACAAAGAACGAGAAACAAATGTCTGACATTAAAATAAGATTCTATTTTTTTTCTTTCACGTCAACACCCAATAAATATATGGATTTTTTTTTTAATTGTAGATTTTATAGAGTTCACTTTACTATATAAATGGAACGTAAGATGATCACCCAGTCCTTGATCACATAACGTAGGACAAAACGAGTAACCATTTTTTTGTATTTCCAAAATGGCCACGAATGGTGTATATTTATTATTCAAACTACTTTCTGATATTTTTTATTGTATTCACAGCATTTCAGTCGATCTAGCATGCAACCTTCTTCAGGGGCATCTTTTCGAATTCGACAACATGGACGTGGACGGAATTTCAAATTTTCCATAATTCGACGCAAAAAAAAAGTTCGAAGGTTACATCGGCCGAAACGTTGTGAATATAACTACCAAGATGAGAATAGTAGTCCGTAAAATACAAATTATCAATCTTCATCTAAAAAAAATTTCTGAAACGGTATATTTTAGATTGTTTTTTTTGTTTTTTTAAATTTTCTTATTGGCAACCCGGACTTAGGGTCAGTGTAAGGGTATATTTATTTATTTATTTTTAAGGGTCATGCGGACCCCCCTCTTCTGTATTATCCTTAAAAGAAAGAAAAACTGCCCCTCAGTTAACTCGTACACTCATGTCAGGACTTCCGTCAGGACTTCCGTTCATTCTTGATACAATGGATACCACCCTGTAAGGGTGACTACGTGAAGCAAGGGTGCACAATCTCCAACCACAGCTCTCCTGAGTCGGCACTGCTTGATTCCAGTGGCAAGGAGAAGTCCAGGGCGACTGGAAACAATGCCGGGATAAGCGGAGAGCACATACATCACCTGGTATTCCCAAATGGTCACCCATTTTAGTACTGACCAGGCTGAACGTTGCGGAATCTTCGGTCATCTTACGGGAACCGATGTCGTATAAGATATATATATATACTTACTTAGATTTTTAAAAATTAATTAATAAACCAATTTTTTTTATAATTAATTTACAAATAATTATACTTATATATAGACAAAAACATAAATAAAAATACGTCCTGTTAAGTTAAGGGCGACTAAAAATGTAATCTTCTGTATTACTCTTTACCGCTTAGGAAGTGGGGAAAAACCTATATATATGTATACTATACGAAATATACACAGATACATGTATACGTATATATACACACATGCATATAGGAACATTTATACGTACACAAATGCATATAACTATACATAATAATTTTAAATAAATAAAGCGTATTAAGTTAAATATTACCCTTTTGGGTATCCATAGAATGCAAATGGCGAGCATCTTTTCACATGTGATTTTCCTTATCAAATTTTATCTTAATTTTTGTATTGCTAAAGAAAAAAAAAACGTGTTTGTTTAACTTATTGATTTATTTGGATTTTTTAAAATACTTTTTTTTACATAAATGGTTTCTTAAGCTGTTTTTTGTTTATCGAATCTTAAATGCCATCTTTTTTTTTCTCTCTTCACAAAAATATTTCAATTTTGATATATTTACCCGGCGTTGCCCGAGAGTAGTTTTTACTTTTATTTATTTTTCAAAAAAACAAAAAAAAACAGATTTCTGTAAAACCAATACAATTACAAAATAATAATAATTATAATAATAATTAATAATGCGTTTCAAGAAAGAGTAACGATCAGATGAATTAAATGCAGCAAAGACATGTATTTCAATGAGAAGCCATCACATTCTTTCAAGTTTTCTCATCTACAAATGTTACTAATATGTAACTGGATCTGGTTATCCTACTAACGGTGCTCCCACACAGAATGCAATAAATTACGTGTATAATAAGCATTAAGAATGGCATTATGTTGTTTTTGTTAAATAATATTAACCGAGGAATCATTTCGAGTTAAAATCCAAGTAGTATTACGCACGAACACGTGCGAAAAAGCACAGTTGAAATCTATCAACTATCGAAGAAATTCGTAAATAATCCCAGGTTCATCCAATATGGCCGCCAAGTGTCACGTTTTAGATAGACCAGAATGTGTTGAACGAAAAACTAACACCCTTCACAAACAGTCATAAGCAATAAAGTTTACAAGAACACTAAATTATTTTTATACCTAATTTAAGTTTTTGAAATAAAATATATATATATATATATATATATATATATATATATATATATATATATTTATAATTACACACGGTTTTGCTTCGTTTCGTTTCTTCGGGTCAACAATTCTGTTTTTCTATCGCATCATCCGACATTTTTTCCCCTCAAGGCGATAAGTCTTTTAACACGTTTTCTTTTCTATTTTGCTAATTAATAGTACATTGATTTTACTAAAAAAAAAAAAAAAAACCCTTCCTACTATCATAATATAATATAATATATATAACTTATTTTACTTAAGATTTTTAACTTTTCTATGTGGGAGCACCGTTAGTAGGATAAACCTGGATCTTTGACTTTCCGATACTGTTTCGATAGTCGGGGTTAATTTTACATGACGAACAAAACCTTCAGTAAAATTGTCATTTCTCAACAAAAATGACGGCAACAAATCGTCTGCAGTTTTCCGACCTCAAATGGGTATTTATTTACTCCCCCCCAGGAGTTAGGCACAAGGCCAGTTTTATCTTACTCCCACAAGTAAGATGTGACCCAAGATCGGGTCGAGAAAGTGGGGTTTGAAAAGCCAGCGCTCGAGAGGTGAGCACTCTGGCCATTTAAAAATTGCCTGGGCAGCCCCGTCGGCATTTCCCGGTAGGGGCGCCTCAGGCAATAAGCAATAAACTTACTCCTCCCCAAAGAGGGAAGGCAAAGCCTGGGAGGGTGGACCTCCTAGAACTGCACAGGACAGGCGTGCAGTATCCATCGGAACAGATACTACACTTTGATCTTAGCCAAAAGGCCAAATGGGTAAGCAAACCCTAATAAAACCATAAACTTAGTTTAGCGTTAGGGTTAAACAAAAACAGTTCGGTTCAAATTCTGTAGAAGTACCAAAAAGTTTGTTTAAACCTATTCCTTGAATTTCATAGACGAAAGCTAGGGACCTTCAAAGCGAACCATAGAATTTACCCCCCCCCCCCCTCCCTATTAGCTACAACAAACCACGTGAAAAGAAGAAAAAAGAAAGGTGAATGGGTATCCAGAGAATTTCAGTACTGTACAGTGTACTTTGAGGGAGAATCCCGAGTCAGTTCTTGAAATGTCCGAAGCAGTTTACGATTTGAAAGCTGCAAAAAATTTAAAGGCAGACGACACTAATCATGCGCAGGGTTAAAAAAAAAATTTTAGCCCTTAAAAAACAGATAAAGTTTTAAAAATTCAAGAAAAAGGTGGCTTTCAAATCGTAAACGGCTTCGGCCATTTCCGGAACTGACTTGGATTCTTCATTACAAGTACCCCCCCCCCCCCTTAAAAAAAAGTATCAAAACACAATTGCAAATTTAATACCTACTAATTGACGAAAAAGCAACAAAAATTAACAATAGAAACAATAAGATGTGAAACAAATTGGCGACATAAATTATTTAAAAAAAAAATATATACCGTTGAGAAATTAGTAAAAAAAGAATTTATGGTACTGATTCGGAAAAGGCAACCAAAAATTTACAAAGGTGACGTATGTACTACGAATGTGAACGGAGAAAGACGAAACCAGTTACGCCGTTCCGAATGTTATCGAAGCCCCCCCCCCCTCCAACCTCTCCATGTTAAAAATGGCTTCTAAAACTCCATCTGTAAATGTATGTTTACTTTATCCAAAACAGTACCTCATGTTCTTAAAAAAAAAAAAAAGGGTACTGTTTCGGATAACGTAAATAAGATTTACAGGCGGAGTTTTAGAAGCCATTCTTAACATGGGGGGGGGGGCTTCAGTAACATTTGGAACGGCGTAACTTGCTTCGTCTTTCTCCGTTTACATTCGTAGTACATACGTCACGCTTGCTTCGTATTTCTCCATTCGATTTCGTAGCATTTGTTGTACATACATCACGGCAGTAAATTTTTGGCTGCCTTTTCCGAAACAGTACCAAATTTATTTTGCTTTGCCTACTAACACTTCTTGGCCTTTTGGCTAAGATCAAAGTGTAGTATCTGTTCCGATGGATACTGCACCCCATAGACTGGTATTGTCTTGGCCTTCGGGACTTGATTTACGCCTGTCTATGGGTCTGTCCTGTGCAGTTGTAGGAGGTCCACCCTCCCAGGCTTCGCCTCCCCTCTTTGGGGAGGAGTAAGTTTATTGCTTACTGCCTGAGGCGCCCCTACCGGGCTGCCCAGGCAATTTTTAAACCCCACTTTCCCGACCCGACCTTGGGTCACATCTTACTTGTGGGAGTAAGATAAAAACTGGCCTTGTGCCTAACTCCTGGAGAGGAGTAAATCAATACTCATTTGTGTTAAAAAAAAAAATTTTAAAAAAATATTTGATATTAGCATTTTAAGTTGTCGTAAATATCGATTCTGAGCAAAGTAGCCATTTTTTTTTAGTCACAACATTTAGGGGTGTAATTTTTACTATTACATCTATCGTAGTTAACAAAAAAAAAAAATTAATAATAATGTTAAGTTAAACCGGGGTGAAATGGTCAACTCTTTGGCGTTTTCATTCTTTGACATCTGATAACTTCCTCAAAACTGCATGCATGAAGGGGGGGGGGGGGAATGTGCTCAGGGTAGCAAATGGGGTCTCACATTCAGTCAAATAAAGATAATGCATGGGAATGTTCCCTTTTGTACTAAAATGTACCAAGTTTTATGTGAATGTGTCTTGAAAAAAAAAAAAATTACCTAGGTGAATACAACTACCGATATTAAGAGTTTAAAAATCACCGTAGTAAGAAAAACGTTAAGTATTTTTTTTATCAACGCATCACGTATTTTTTCATCAACGCATCACGTATTTTTTCATCAACGCATCACGTATTTTTTCATCAACGCATCACGTATTTTTTCATCAACGCATCACGTATTTTTTCATCAACGCATCACGTATTTTTTCATCAACGCATCACGTATTTTTTCATCAACGCATCACGTATTTTTTCATCAACGCATCACGTATTTTTTCATCGACGCATCACGTATTTTTTCATCAACGCATCACGTATTTTTTCATCAACGCATCACGTATTTTTTCATCAACGCATCACGTATTTTTTCATCGACGCATCACGTATTTTTTCATCGACGCATCACGTATTTTTTCATCAACGCATCACGTATTTTTTCATCAACGCATCACGTATTTTTTCATCAACGCATCACGTATTTTTTCATCAACGCATCACGTATTTTTTCATCAACGCATCACGTATTTTTTCATCAACGCATCACGTATTTTTTCATCGACGCATCACGTATTTTTTCATCAACGCATCACGTATTTTTTCATCGACGCATCACGTATTTTTTCATCAACGCATCACGTATTTTTTCATCAACGCATCACGTATTTTTTCATCAACGCATCACGTATTTTTTCATCAACGCATCACGTATTTTTTCATCAACGCATCACGTATTTTTTCATCAACGCATCACGTATTTTTTCATCGACGCATCACGTATTTTTTCATCGACGCATCACGTATTTTTTCATCGACGCATCACGTATTTTTTCATCAACGCATCACGTATTTTTTCATCGACGCATCACGTATATTAGATGAAGTCACTTTACTCTTGCGTACATTTATTTCTCAATAAAAGTCCTCTTAAAGATCAGTATCATTTGGTAACACACATACTCATCACAGATGTCACACATAAACCAACTCATATCATCATCATCATCAATCGGTTTACTTATTGAATCAGGCCACAATTAATCCACTTATGAGGGTGGGGCCTGATTGTCTAGTCTTGATCTAAGTCTTCCCCTCCATTCTTGTCTTTGGTGAAACTCGACAGAATCCATACCCATGGCTTTCCTATCACATTTGACGTTTGAATCTGCCAGTAGTGATCTTCTTTGTTGGCACATTCAACTGTCGGACTTTAGCAATCCAGCCAAAGTCAAATGTGGAACAAACCTAAAATGAATACAATGTTTAGACGCAGTCACACCTGGAATATTCCAAAACAACAACCGCAGAGTTTTGGTTGGGAACGGAAATCATTATGCGGCTTTGAAATTTTCTACAACTTTCCTGCCAGATTGATAGATATGTAAACATGCAGGATAGTGTACTCCACCCCGATCTCTTAATTTAAAAAAAAATCTTGCTTCTCATCAAAGAATTTTAAAAGGGTTTTGCAATTCTACTTATATGGCGTTCTCACTTCAAGAATATCATATACTAGAGTTCTCAAGTGATTTAAATAGAAATCAGCAAAAAGTTTTATTTGATAGTGAAAGAAGTGCGTACGTTGGCATTCACACTTTGTTCTTCATTAGAGTGAAAGAAGTGCGTACGTTGGCATTCACACTTCGTTCTTCATCAGAGTGAAAGAAGTGCGTACGTTGGCATTCACACTTCGTTCTTCATCAGAGTGAAAGAAGTGCGTACGTTGGCATTCACACTTCGTTCTTCATCAGAGTGAAAGAAGTGCGTACGTTGGCATTCACACTTCGTTCTTCATCAGAGTGAAAGAAGTGCATACGTTGGCATTCACACTTTGTTCTTCATCAGAGTGAAAGAAGTGCGTACGTTGGCATTCACACTTCGTTCTTCATCAGAGTGAAAGAAGTGCGTACGTTGGCATTCACACTTCGTTCTTCATCAGAGTGAAGAGCTGAAAGAATGACACAGTTTTAATGGGCGTAGCAGGTATTTATCTACTTCCCACAGCGGTAAGAGGTGACGCAAGGTCGGAAAGTGGGATTTGATAAGTCAGTACCCTAGAGGAAGAGCAATTATAACTTTTAAAAATTGCCTGGGAAGCCCTGTCGGCATTCCCTCGGTATAGTTTCAATAGCCATATCATAAAGACAATGTCCGATGCAATCCCTAATGGAAGTATCAAAATCTGGGGAAAACTTAAGTTCGCCTATTTTCATAAGGATAATCATTTGTGACCCACTTCACTTTTTGGGGACGAGTGCATGTAAACAGCCTGAAAAAAATATCCCCAGAAAAGGAATTTAAAAAAAAAATATCTTAGGTTTTAGAGTAGAGATCACTTTCCTAACGTAAAATGAGCAACCATTTCGTCGGGTTTACAAGATTCCGAAGGCAATGATAAAAAATGTTAAAAAAAGCAAACACTGAAAATAAGTGTCAAATCTGAAAAGCTATGCAGATCAATAGATTAAATTTTCTTGCGTTTGGTAAAAGTTATTTTTTTTTTTTTTCACCCCTTTTTTATTCTGTTAACTATTCGAGGCAATCTTTTTTGCTTAGTTATTTGGATATAAAAACTAAGTTGGTTTTTTTTTTTTCAAGTTAACAGTTTGTTGGTTTTTCGTTGTACAGAGGAGGGTAACGGCTTTTTTTTTTTCATTTAGGTTAATGAAAGGAATTGGGAGAGAGGTCAAGGCATGGCCCGTAGAGGCTATACAATTATGGTGAGGGCATTAACAAGCTTTGCTCGTTCGCCATTTTCTGTTTCATGGGCAAACGAGTGCGCTCTGGGTTTATTTGGGCATCCTTTCTGGTGGTGCTCGAAGTAGATCCCCCTCCAGTTGAGGCTTAGCATTATCGATATGAGGCTGCATCCTCATCTAGCGATCCTCTCCATCCTAAAGCGATTTGTGGATTTGCTCAAGTCCATAGTGTGGAAATTAGACTTTCCAACTACTTCTCTCCATAGATCTTCAATTCTTCTTCGTTCATGAAGCAGATGTTAGGGTTAGAGATGCACAGGGCTTTACGCGCTCCACTACTTTTGGAGCTGCTCCTGCTCCTGCTCCAACGCCCAAAATTGGAGCTGGCTCCTCTCACGCTCCCCATTTTCAAAAAGGAGCCGCTCCTGTTCCAACTCCTATAAAAAAGGAGCGGCTCTTTTTCAGCGCTCCATAATAAAAATATACCTTCTTTCATAAACGTTCTATTCTGCCAATGAGTGGTCGAAGGATAGGGGTGGGCGTCAAAGGATCTCATCAATATGGGATGGTGTCAAAATCGTTCGTACCCCAAACTCAAATGTTTAATCTTTCCAAAGAAATAGAACGCTCAAACCAATGACGCCTTTGATCTGTCTCATCGCTTGATAGCATGTCGACGGGGTTGGGGTTCGGGGTGGGGGTAACGAATAAAACAATAAAAAAAAAGATTGTTAAAAACATTACAATTAAATCGTCTTCCGCCTAGGCCCCCTCCCTCTCTCTACCAGAGATATAATTTAAAAAAATAATTCCGAGTAAACTCTGAGACTTTCTTTACTTTTCCTTTATATTGCTGAATAAAAAAAACTAATGTTTAAAAAAAAATCGAATAATTTTGGAGCGAGGAGCGCGGAGCGATAAAACCACTGCTCTTTAGTCCCAAATGGAGTTGCTCCCGCTAAATATAAAATGAGCCCTCCTCTTCTTCGCTCCAGCAAAAAGGAGCGCGCTCCAGGAGCACGCTCCTTTTTGGAGGGCTCCGTAAAGCCCTGGAGATGCAACACACCAAAATGCACGCAACGCAAATGTTCAGAAAGCTGGAGTGCGTATTATTTAACTTGTTGATAAATGGGATGCACAGCTGTTCCAAATTGAATGTTTAATTTTAGATCTGATACTCGCTCTTGTACATATTATCCTGGATGTATTGTTGTCGGGTTGGGAGAGCCTTGATAACAAGATCTAATTACACTTTTATTAAAGCCAAATCCACATTTTCTGTTTGAAACTTGTCGTGTTCTGCCCCGTTCTTTACTTTGGTTGCAGCAAAAATTAACAATTGAAACAAGAAAGGTTTAAAAAAAAAAAAAAAAATTTACAACTGAATTTGATCGTAAGTCTTGCTCTAACGTTATTTTTCTGATCCTTTCTCAGTCGGTGACGCAATTCTGACACATACCTCAAAATCTTCATCCGATTTATTTTCGAACAGGCCTTTGATTAGGCCTCTATAAGAGGGTGGGGCCTGTCTGTTAGTCTTGATCAAAGTCTTCCACTCCAAGCTTGGTGTTTGCGAGAATCTAAGTTTGTAATCCCCAGGGCTTCACGGTCACGTTTATACAGCTCATCCCAAGAAAGCTTCGGTCTTCCAGCCTGCCGACTTGATGCGATTGACATGTTTCTGAATACAAACAATATTATGTTTATATTTTCTTTTTTTGTCTCAACCATGAAATTATCACAACAATCACAGTCGCATTCCCATTTTGGTTATAATTCTTATTTACTGTCCTGTTTTTTTTTTTGTTTTTTTTTGATCACTTTACAAACGGTGATAAGTTTGTAAAGGGGGCCGTGACATCCATCATGAGAGAAGTGATGTTGATGAATTCCTCTGTCGCAATTATGGCAGCTCCATTCAATCCCATGCTCATCACCTTTGAAATTTCTTTGTCATTGTGGCAGCTCCATTCAATCCCATGCTCATCACTTTTGAAATTTCTTTGTCATTGTGGCAGCTCCATTCAATCCCATGCTCATCACCTTTGAGATTTCTTTGTCATTGTGGCAACTCCATTCAATCCCATGCCTATCACCTTTGTTTGTGATTTCCAGTTTTGATACGATGATGGATTTTGTCATTTCTACACCTGTTGTATCGACACTTTTTTGCAACAAAATGTTTCGTTGCATGAAAAATCACAGGATCAATAATTTTGCCGTAACCAACCACAAACGCCGTAGATTCATCTCTGAGCACAATAACGAACGAGGATTTTGTAACTTTTATTTTTCGACCTACATGCACAGCGTCTGTCATACGAGATAGCAATTTCTCACCTGCATATCATGATTGTATGTTACTGCTTTTTTGCTCTAGAGATAAAAGATGCGGGACTCCATCTCTGTCAAAAAATTGTATATAAACTTCGATTTTTGACAGACGTATTCCCTCCTGAGCCGTGTTCCGGTGAGTGGTTTTTAACAGCACCGATGCTGCTTTGTTCTGTTGACTTTCTCTTATGGTAATCTACCCTATTGCATGGACTCGTCCCGACGACACTCTGGTGGTAAATAAGAGAGTTGCTATGATCAATCCAGAAGCAGACTCTGACAACCCATTCCTTCTGTACTTTCTGTAAATACAGATTCTTGTTAACTCTACCTCCTTGTTGGCTTGTTTCTTTAAGATCACAACACTGTCTAACTTCACCTTGGCCAAAATATATCCCTGGACAAAATCCTTTGGAGAAATGATTTGAAAGAGGTGACCAAAACCTCGGATGCTTGTGGCTACTAAAGACTGTATGAAATCGAACATTTATACCGATCCACAAGTTTTGTGGTATAGCTCTGCTAAAGGAAAGTGGGCTAAGGCAACTAACTTAGGAGAAGAAAACTGAAGAATATCAGCTTGCCAATATGTGTTTGACTAGCCTGCACGTATGGCTTCCTCTGAATTGAGTAACATGTTTTAAAGGTAAATAAATTTGATGGCTCGGCATATAAAACAGTGGAGGGGGCAGTGATTGGGGGTGTGTGTGTGTGAAAAATCTCACGCCGTCCAGTATCGGTGATCATCTGTGTTTTGGGGGCACCGCAGACATCAGCGACTGATTCTGATTTCCTCTCTTGTATAATGGAATACGTGCTGTCTGGAACTGGGTTGTTTACTTGTGACCCATCTTTAGAACGGACTCTCTATTTATTGACCTATCGTAAGATGGGTATGTCTACAGCTGTTAACCTTTAAGGGTATCGTAAACTATAAATTGACTTTTAATGGTTTTTGTCACTCTCGTGTTGCCCCCCCCCCCCCCTTTTCCAGCATTTTTTTTTTTTTTTTTAGTTAAAATTAGAATTTTTAAATCAATTTCATAATCAGGTTTTAGCTCATGTTTATTACTGAACTTTCTCGGCACGTCAATGACGATAATAATGCCGAAATCTTTCTTCAAAATTGTCAGATTATTATCTCTTCTTCTCAATTCCTACTGGTGCTACCAGATCAGGCTGTCTGAAGATACCGGCTTCCTGACCAGAACTGCACCAAACATTGATGTTATTGTTTTTGTTTCCTTTCCCTTTGCAAAAGTCAATCATGTTCTGCAAAACCCAAAACAACAACAATTTTCCTCTACAAACCAAACGAAACACCATGAATAAATATTTAAAAATAAAAAGAACTTGAAGCATTAAAACTTTTGCAAAAATGATCGGATTCAGCATTAAATAACTCGAAAATGGGTTGATATGCCGTAAAACAAAACAACCAAACAAAACCTCCCAATTCATTAAAAAAAATGCACTTCCTTAACCATACCACTAATTCCGGCTGACAATACGGAAAAAAATTTTTTTAATCTTTCACTGCCTTATGTTTTTTTGTGTAAGTCGGCCATTTTGTTTGGGACCATTTCAGTTTTAGAGATCTTTTTTAAGCTCAATATGGTCATGTTATGGGGCATTCGAACTAAAAGTTGAAAATTTGAGATTTTGACTCACAGCACGTGACAATCTCTGAGTTTTTATTTGTTTCCAATCATTAGTATTCATTAAAATGAGCATTTGCGGAAAATTTCAGCCTTTCAGCTCATGTGGTTCAGTTTTTATGAGATTTAAAATTTTGGAAAAATGGGGTCATGTTTTAGAATTTTTCCAAGAATCTGAAGCCATTTTTGACTAGCAGTATCTCAGAAATGCAATATGTTAAGAACTTGAAAATTGGTACATTGACTTTCCTAAAAGAGTTGAACAAATTTAATGAAAGTAAAAATTTCTAAAGATTTACCAAAACATTTTCAGGATTTCTGCAAAATTGAAGCAAACCCACTGGAAACGCACTTTGAGTAATTTTTCGACATGAAATAAACCAAAAAAATGATAAAAATTCAGACTTTTTGTCAATTGTCCTTAAAAATGAACCATGAATACGACATATTGGAGAAATTTGAGGAGTTTAACCGATTCAAAGTCAAAATGTATTATTTCCTGAAAAATGTGCGTGGCCGCTTACTTTGGCGCGCGAGAATCTCATGTGGGACCATTTGTTTTGAAAAATTTGTTTTGGCTAAATTCTAGTTCAAATAGTTTAATAACATAAAAAAATACATTTTACAAATGATTTCACATGAGGTTCTCTAGCACAAAGTTGATTGCACGGCGGACACACCCATTTTTCAGGGGGTAATAAATTTTGATTCTGAAAAGGTAAACTCCTCAAATTACTTCACTATGTCGTATTCCAAGTCCCCATTTCCCCCCCCCCAAAAAAAAAACTGAACCACTTGAGTTAAAGGGGTGAATTTTTCAATAAATACTCATTTTAATAAATACTAATGGTTGACAAAAAATGTAAAAAAAAT
The DNA here is from genome assembly GCA_963556195.1 of Sepiola atlantica. Classification (NCBI taxonomy): domain Eukaryota; kingdom Metazoa; phylum Mollusca; class Cephalopoda; order Sepiida; family Sepiolidae; genus Sepiola; species Sepiola atlantica. The sequence goes on from OY744552.1 coordinate 10,321,739, forward strand.
CTGAGATTTTTACCTCCTGTGAGTGGATCATATTTAGTCGGAATGCCCCTTATATTAAACCTATTAGGTCCTCTAGCAGTATAAAGTGCATTATTTGCCTCATAGATACCGATTCAGACTATGGAATCTGCTATACAAAATTAAAGTTCATGGATTCTGTTGTGAACAGTCATACACTGATACTATTGAGAATGGTATGAACCTGCAATTTCACCTCCTCAGCTCTGGGTGAAATAGCACCTTGTGTTCAGTTAAGCGTATACAATGCAGTATTAAATAACCGAAAATGTGTAAACACCAATCAAATCGATAACAGTACAAAATAGCAAAAGTTAACGCAGAATCTATGGACTAGTAAATTTCAGTTCATATGATCGCATAGGAATCAAAGAAATATTGTGTGGGTGGTGGTTGTTGTTGAGCGAATCGGAATGCTACACAGCGCCCACAAAGGTCGTGCCTCAGGATTGTCTGGTCTGCATGAAGTCCTCTTCGTTGGCCGTAGTTATTTGTAAGACCTGCAAGATTGCAGATTCACCAAACATCAAGAGCAGCAAGGTTCAGCGATTGCATACAAAGTCGGGGAAGGTTTGGTCTAGGACACACAAAGTAATGACTGTTGCACTTGCTCAGAAGCAACGTTGTTATCCTCACTCGATTGACTTGTGTGCCACACGCAGAGGCAAAAACGACCAGAGGATGGTGGATTCTGATGTTGGCTCCTCCTGGGTTTTCATCAGAGCATTGTTATACATGGAATTCTCACACTACCACGGTGAGGAAAGGTTGGACTTTAGGGGAGATGTTTCTGGTTGTTGCTGTTAAACGAGTTGGACCGAAATGCAGCGTCAAACATGGAGATATGGATATCGGCGACTTTTGTAGATTTGGAGCACTTTATGTTCCTGAAGGTTTTGAGGTTACCCCGAATACCGAAGTCAACAAGGACTAATGGTTGCTTCAAGTTGTTGTTGAAGGTCATCATTTACAGGCATTAAGTGGCGGTTGCACATGCAACAATGCAAGATTTGTTATCCGCACTCTGCATTGTGGTAGATGACTAGACGTCCTCCTTGCTTGCTGCAGATTGTCTAGACTGATTGGCAAGAACTATCAGAGGCCGCCGGATCTTGGTGCAGACACGTTTGGATTTCATCCGAGGCCCTTAAGATGAGTTGCGGGCCTAATACTGCTGGTTGTACTGACGGCAACAGCTCTGACACTCCGCGTTGAGGAGGGGATTGGTGCTGGCGGTGAGTTGTCTGGGAAAATCAGCTTTTGAAATCTTGCAATTCACGTCGGCTCTGGAATGCACTTAAAAGCTGGCACGTCATACAAAGAGTTTCGTTATACCAAATGCAGAAGCAGAGGTGGGAAATCAACTGAAATAATCTGATGGCTGACTGTTTAAAAAGAAATTGAATAAGAAAAACATAAGAATTGGTTCATGTGAAAATTGTCAGCCCCTCCCTCCACCAGGGGGCGGAAGGGCTGTCAATTTTCACACAAATAGTTTCTTTTATTTTTTACTCTCTTTAAAAAAAAAAAATGTCACAATTCTGAGGAAACCCTGTCTACATGTATTGATACAGAAATTTATCTATGAATGGCAGTGTCGGTTTAAAAAAAAAATAAAAAAATAAATAAATAAATTTCTGGCCTAGAATTTAAATCTGTAATTCTGCACGCCTCTTCAAGATAGGAAGGTCGTAATTATTTTAAAATGAAAAACTTATGTTGTTTGGCAAAGGACATTTTCTTGAAACATGTTGAAAAACTTAGAATTTAATTCCATATTTCCTTTTAGAGAAAGAAAATGAACACTTGTAACTGCTTATGATGATGATATGATTATCCCCTTGGATTGTTTGAGCTGAGCAGGCTCTTTCAATAACTCTACCACATCATGAATTACTTCATTTCAGCCCGGACTGTCTTCCACTAATCATCATCATCATCATCAGTTTAACGTCTGTTTTATATGCTAGCATGTGTTGGACAGCTTTTAGAAATTGACTTCTGTTTGATTGTTTAGTGTTATTTATGTATAAATGAAAACAAAAAATACTACTCGCATGAATCTGAAATTTTCACCCATTACGTCCCACCCATACTATCAAATTTTTTTTTTTTTTTTTTTTTCCATACCTTGGGTTTCCGGTTCAGTTTCATGTATCTATTTAGTATTTCTTCTTTGTAAGGAAACCATTTATTCTCTTGTGGATTCTTCTGAAACCTGTCATTTTGAGTGTTCAAAGTTTGGTCAATTAGCGCATAATGGATAATATTTCTAAAGATGGAGCAATAAGCTTCTGTAGACATGCCGAAAGACCAGTGTACTTGAAGACGTAAGGGGCTACTGAGAATTGGGGTGTAAGTTTTGGGGGTCATCCTAAGTTGGGAGCTGTGCAGCGAGATGTCTGTTTACATTAGTTTTAAATTTCTGCATGTCTGTACACATGGACAGGGAGCAGGGAGGGAGTTCCAGAGGCCGGCAGCACGAGGAAAGAAGCTATTGGAGTAGAAGGCTCTTCGGCATCTGGGGACTAACACTGTGAATGGATGGGACTTAGCTGATTGTCGGGTTGGTCTAGTGTATTTACATCGAAGGGGCACCAGAGCAGCAAGTTCATCGGAGCACACTCCATTGAAGTGCTTGTAAAATGGGCACAAGTATGCAACATTGCAGCAGCGATGGGGCTGGAGGTTGGTGGATAGTGAGGAACCTATTAAGTTGACGACTCTTTTTGGACCATGTCTAAGAGGGAGACTAGACCAGCCCAGATGTGGCAACAATCCTCCATGCATGGGCGGATGGTAGCTTTGTAGAGATATAGGATAATGTCAGGATTGAGAAATTTACTAGCACGGTAGAGGGAGCCCATCTTCTTTGCAATGTCTTCTATGTATTCGTTTCAATTCATGTTATCTGTGAATGTTAAGCCGAGGAGTTTGAACGTTGGATACTCGGGTAGGGTGTTATTTGCCATGACGATCGTTGGTTGAAGAGGTTTCTTGTAATTATTGAAGGAAAGAATGGCAAATTGGTGCCACAGTTCACGAAAATGTTTTCTCTGCTCAGGATTTAATAAAGAAGTGAACTGTCATTTATTGTGTTATGTTGTTAACATCCTGGCTAACACGAACACATGGTGACAATTAAATGTGTCGATACGGGATCACATAGAAAAAAGAACGCAGAGACACGACAGCACAAATATATTTCCTATCACATACAATGTCATGTCGTATCCCCCCCCCCTTTTTTTTTTTGGTCTTGATTGTTTGAATTTAAGTTTGCTTATGTCAAAATTTCCACTTGTTTACTTTCAGATTGGATTGCTGACAAGAAACAACAAAAGAAACGCAGTCGTTGGGGTAATGAAGAGACGGACAAGACCATCATTCCTGGCATGCCAACGGTGATTCCAGCCAATCTGTCAGGTGACCAGGAAAAACAATACTTAGGTAAGTTAATTTCAACGTTCTTCGGGAGGAAAACCACTTACAAAATTTTTTTTTTTTTTCCCCGTCGTCATGCTGTAATTATTATTGTGAGCATATGTTTCTATTGAATGACGTCATCAATTTATAAACAAATTAGTAATATTTTTCAGATGATGGTAATCCCATTATCAATTAATTTTTAATTTTTTTTTTTTTTTGTACCTCTTAATATTTTTCTTCTCCTTGTCCATTTTTGTTTGTTTATCTTTCAGGTTTTTGGTAAGTAAATCCATTTATTTGTTCCTCCTCCTCCTCCTCCTTTGATTACTGTTATTTTATTAATGTCTTTATTTAATGTTACGTTTGATTACCATGTATAATAAATACCCATTTTTAACAATGTTTTCTAACTGATATATGTTATTATGTTGTTATATATATATTGGTTGGCGCTGTATTTTCCAATGTATTCTAAAATGTTTAATTGTTGCTTTTAATAATTTAGCATTTTTTTAGTTCTACCAAAAAATAACTGCTTCATTTATCCAAGTTATAACAAAACGTGTCGTCATTACGAAAGGTTATAAAAGTGGAATTAATTTTCAGGTTGTCTTTTGATATATATATATAATTTGGGTGCTTATTTTAACCCTGTCATGAAAAAAAAAATTGCATTATCTTTTAAATAGTTTGATTTTTGACGTGGGTATTCCGATAGTTGGAAACTCTGAGGATATTTATTTACTCCTCGCGGAGTTAGGCACAAGGCCAGTTTTATCTTACTCCCACAAGTAAGATGTGACCCAAGATCGGGTCGAGCAAGTGGGGTTAAAAGCCAGCGCTCGAGAGGTGAGCACTCTGGCTATTTAAAAATTGCCTGGGCAGCCCCGTCGGCATTCCCCGGTAGGGGCGCCTCAGACAGTAAGCAATAAACTTACTCCTCCCCAAAGAGGGGAGGCAAAGCCTGGGAGGGTGGACCTCCTAGAACTGCACAGGACAGGCTCCGTGCATTTTGATGACAAACTTTTTTTTTTTTTTTTTTTTTTTTTTTTTGGTCCCCCGATTTATAAAATCGGGGGACTTATGTTTTGAGGCATGTCCGTTCGTCCGTCCGGATTTTTCTCCGCAACCATCCATTGAATTTCTCTGAAATTTTGCATGAAGTTGTAACTTTGGTCAGGTTAGAAAGTGACATTCTCCGATTTTTGAAAAAAAATCTGGTTAGCTCCCCAGGGGATCAAAAGGCCCCGAAATGGCAAAAAATTACACTTTTTTGCCCCATAACTTTTCATCCATCCATTCAATTTCTCTGAAACTTGGCCAAAATGTGGAGGCAATTGTTCCTAATAGAAAATAAGTATCGCTGACCATGGAAAAAATCTGGTTCGCGCCTTCAGGGGGTCAAAAGCCCCCAAAATGGCAAAAAATGACCCTTTTCTCCCATAACGTTTGATCCATCCATTCAATTTTTCTGTAGAGGCAATTGTTCTGGATATAAAATGAGCCACCTTGACCTCACAAAAATTCTTGTTCATCCTTTATACACCCGTGCTGTCGTAGTCGAACCCAGGTTATTGATCATCTGTAGACACAAAACTACTCGAACGCCAATGTTCAGCCTTTTAATGAGATTTATTTGAAAAAGAAAAAACGGCCATAGAAACAGGCTATTTATGTATGCTATTTACGTATGCGTCGGAGGGAGAGAAAGACAGACGAATAACCTCATCTTCTTTCTGCCCCGTTGGGGTAAAGCAGTCAGACGCACGCGTCCTTCCTCCTTGAAATCTTGCCAGCTAAGAGAGCGAAAAAGCCACAGACGAAAATCACATGGTTTCATTGACTTCTGCTGGGGGTGACTTCTGACCTTTTAAACCTTTCCACTCAAACGCAGCCCTCCTTATGTATCACTAGGAGATAGCCTATTCTTATCAAACTTTGTTCCCAATGTTCTATGCCGATGACAAATGGAGCACCCAGTCCAAAAATTGGATTATTTAAAACAATAAAAAAGCCTTTTTCTTTTCTTTTTTTTTTTTCATGACGGGGTGATTGTGAAAAACGTGCCATAATTTGTTTTATTTTCTAAACACTAAATATGAAACGGATTTTTGCAGCCTTATTCTTTACGGTAAGATGTAATAAGTGGTGTTTGCAGTCGACTCAAGCTGTTTACTAGGACTAGGTAACTCGTGTGAATAAAAATTGTTGTTATGGCCAGTTTGAGGAGCGGTAGATAATTGTGGTGTGAATGGCTAAACCAGGCTCTTATTGACACGTCCTCGGTCCTCATTGACGCGTTTAATCCAATCGTTGGTTCAATTTTACATGAAACACTTTGATTTGTGAACAAAAACCAAACGATAATATTTGACGTTGGCGTATAAACTTTAATTCTGGCCAGAAATTACTTTCTAATTGACAGCTTAAAGGCTTCAAAATGGCTTTTGAATTTTGTGGCCATGAAGAAATCATTGTTCTATCGTTTCTTATTAATTTTTCTTATCTATCTTTTTTTTTTCTTTAAGAATAATGATGGGGGAGGGTTACTTCGTAGCCTTTGACATTTAAAAGTGGTTTTGAGGCCTTAACAATGATGGATGAAAGTAATTTCTGACTATAATGTTTATAGGCAAACGTCTAGTATTATCTTTTTTTGTCGATAAACCAAAGAAAAACTGTGTGTGGGGTGTGTGTATACATATAATGTGTATATATATATATATATATGTGTGTGTGTAGTGAAAAACAAAACGGAAAAAGCAAATTAAACACAGGAGAAAAAAAAACAACAGATTGACTGGTTTCGCTCGGATCTACAAATGTCTTCACTTTTTCTGAAGACGTTTGTAGATCAGAATGGAACCGGTCAATCTCTTGTTTGTTTTATTTCTCCTGTGTTTAATTAGCTTTCTTTTTTTCTTTTTTTTTACCTTTCACTACATTTTGTCTCCACATTTCATTTCATCCTCGTGTATGTATATATATATATATTTCTCAACCATGTTCCTATTGTAAAATTGAACGCAATCTCCCTGAATGATAAATTGTTTTTGTGGCTTTTGATGCTCTTTTGGAAGGCAGTTTGAGATGAGTTTTAAGGTTTTCATACGAAGATCGAATTACTCAATTTGACTTCATCTGAAAAGTTAGAATGGTCGTAAAATAAGATTCCGAAGGTTACGTCTTATTTACATATTTCGGAATTACTTTCCTAATCTTCACGCTGCAGTTGTCGTACTATCTGGTCTGCGAAATTCCCAAAAGCTTACCAACTACAACAAAAGGTATCCGCAGAAAGCCAGAGAGTACAATGGCGGGAAAAAATCACAGCAACTAAGACAAGGAGAAACGTCTGAAATGTGTAAATTAGGATAAGGATCCTCGAGTGGCTTTTGCCTTAATAAGTAAAAAAAAAAAAAAAAAAAAAAAAATTAAAAGTGAATTGAAATTTAAAAATCTTGTTCACAATATGATTCTGAAAATAAATAACAGAAAATACTTACTAAAATTAATATTGACCCACAGACTAATTGCATTTCCCTACCCCAAGGCTAATATAAATATTTGAAGTGTATTTTATGACCTATTGAGTTGATAGTAAAAAAGAATCAGTGAAAATGGAATGGACCGAGTAATTAGAACAATTAGTTCTTTGATATGACAGGTGTGCGGTCGAAAACGAATGTTCTCTTTTGGTTTAGGGCTGCAGCGAAACTGTAATACTTGACTTTTTTGTTCATTGATTTACAAAAGCTTCAAAATCATTTTAAAATTTCAGATCAATTTAGTATATACGGAATCAGCCATTTAAATCCATCAATATATTAAAAATAAAAAAAAAGCAAAATGGCGAGAATGTTTTTACTTTGACATTTCCAAATTTCCATTTTTGAAGTTATTTGTCGAAGAGAAAGTAATCTATGGTTTGAATTACTTTAAATGTAAAGTCAATTATTGTTCAGATGTTTTTTTTTCTTAAAAAGACCTGAATTTTCCATAACATCCCGCTTTTATCGGAGAACCTAACAATTTAATTTTCTGTGCACAACTTCTAACCGCTCTTTGGTTTTTATTCTTTAATAAGTGAAAAGTTTAATGAAATTGTTATCGGGTGCCAAATGGTCACTCATCTGGTATTGACCAGCTTAAACGTCACTTAACTTTGGTGATCTAATGAGAACCCATGTGTTAACGTGATTATGCCGTATTAATCTTAAAAGTAGTGATCGGACGATTCAAATATTTTTCCTGATTCTGATACAAATACCGATTCTATTCTAAATTCCCAATTCCGATACAATTTCTCATTCTGATTCTTTTAAAACTTTTACCTATTGAGCGATAGAGTTGTTGTTCTTGTTTCCTTTTTTTTTCTTTTTTCTTTTTTTTTTTTTTAATTTTCGGATCACTGTAAAAAAAAAAAAAAAAACGATGTAATATGTGCATATATTTTCGCAAACGTAAAAATACACTTGTGGAGGAGAGGGGTGATCTATAGATTTTAGTTTTACTGATAGTTTAAAAATCAATAAATATTTAAAATCAATAAATATTTATATAGTTTTAAACAGAAACGAACAAAAAAAAAAAAATTGGAAGAATCGTTTTGGAATCGGAAATTAGGTTCAAATTTTCCCGATTCCGGTTAATCATCCCAACACTAGTTAAAAGATCTTAGATAATTAAAATGAACTCACTTTTATTAGCCTTTTAAAAATAATTATATAAAAATGAACCTTCCGAAATTTAAATTTTATGATCCAGATGAAATTGCATCGGTTTGAGAACAAGAAGGGTAGTGATTTAAAAAAAAAAAAAAATAAAATAAAAAAATAAAAAATAATAAAAAAAAAATAAAATAAAAAAAAATAAATAAAAAAAAAATAAAAATAAAAAAATAAAAAAATTTTTTTTGTTAAAATTGTGTTGTATTTGTGATGTTTGTGAGTGATGGGTGGCAGGTATGAACCTCAAACTGGCCTCTGTTGATTGCTTGTTTTTTCGATTGATAATATTTGCTGCTATTATAACCACTTCATTCCAGTTCACCTGCAGATCGAGGAGATAAGTCGTAGACTGCGAACAGGAGACCTGGGCATCCCACCTAACCCCGAAGACAGGTTTGCTTGCGGCCTGCTGCTGCTTAGACGAGCAGTAGTAACCTTACAATTGTTTTAACTTCTTTTTCAACAGCCAGGCATGCAAAGAGTCAGTGCAAGTAAAAAAAAATTGATATATCTATGTGTATATATTTATTTATATATACAATTTTAAACCGAAAGTTGGATGCAACTTTTATATTGCTATAATTTCGACCAACTTTTATAAACCTCTAATTTATGTATCTCTTTATTATAATTTTTTTTTTTTTTTTTTTTTTTTTGCAGTTTTAGGTGTACAGTATTTGACTTGTGCCCCCTCCCATTCCTAATTACGGAATGATATATAAAAAAAAAAAATTTAAAAAAATTCCTCTGAAATTTCCCTAGACCAAAGAAAAAAAAAAAAAGAAAAAAAAAAAAATTGACATCCAACTTTTTCCGAATTCAAATAATATTCATTCTCTTTTTTAAAAATAATTATTCATTTTCAGCTTGATTTTAGATGTTCTAAGGTTTTTAATGTCTCTCTAACCCCAAGTAGTCGTCCCTAATGTGTTTTGCTAAGGTGTTTCATCATTGTTAGTTATGTTTACTCTTTGCGACTAAGGTTGGCTACCGTAGTCCTCTGTTTGAACCATGAAGCATATGTAACATAGTGGGAGGTGTTCTTCAAACCCCCCCCCACCTCCCCACGGTGCGTTCACTTTGTCGTCGGAATCAGTTGGTCATATTTCTGTAGTCGCAGTGGTGATGTGTCCATCTTCTCTTCTCTCTGTCATTGTAGAAATTCCTTGGGTTTGAAAAGTCTTTTTGGGTTTTATTTGTTTCTTTATAGTATACATGTATACACATATCCCCACCTCCTCCCCATTGGTGCTACCAGATCAGGCTGTCTGAAGATATCGGCTTCTTGACCTAAAATGCACCAAACATTGATGTTATTGTTTTTTTTTCCTTTCCCTTTGCAAAACTCAGTCATGTTCTGCAATGCCAAAAACAACAATTTTCCTCTACAAAACAACCAAAGCAAACACCATGAATAAATATTTGAAGCATAAAAACTCTTACTAAAATCACTGGATTCAGCATTAAATAACCCGAAAAAGGTTGATATGCCACCTCCTCCCCCATGACCGAGGGAGGAAGCAGCTATCCAAACTCAATTGTTCTCTCTGGTGATTCAGGGTCTTCTTGTCCCTGTGACGTCGCTGCCGGGACACATAGCTCTTACTCCAATTCTAATTGGAAAATTCCACTCAACTTAATGTTTATCACACTAATCCTATCTTTATACACCGGCATCAAAATATTATAAAACATAGTAACAGGCAAATAGTTCTCGGGCCGTTAAGAACTAATGCAACTGTAGTGTCGAAGCCAAAACCAGGGTTAGCGTAAGTACTGGGCTTGCTGCTTCTCGAACCGAGCCGCTACTCTGCTGGAGACCTGACTTGGCTGTTGGCTTGAAAAGGACCTCTGTCAACCTTTCACAGGTTTTACGATTAGTTGGGCACCTTCCTCACAAAGCAAGCCTAGTCGGGGGTGTTCATTTTGTTGCCGGCCACATGAAATGGCTTGTGTCAGTAACAGGGCATTATTCAGTGTTTAGTCGAGCTTATTTGGGTTAGAGGTCTTTGAAAAGACCACATTAAAATTCAAACTTGATGAATAGTTGTTGTTGTGTGTTCTTTTTATGAAAGGTAAAGTTAAGCCTATTATTTTCATATGGTGTTTTATTTTCTTTTTCTTTTACCTCCCCCCCCCCCCATCCCAAGTGATTTGAATGTGATATGATGGTTGATGATGCGTTACAGCTTAGACCAGCATCCAGTTGAAGTGCAGATGCTACTTCTGTACCGGTTGCTGTAACAAGTGATTGCTTTATGTAAATGAGAGGAGGCAGGCACAATATATATATATATATATATATATATAATGGGCTCGGGTTTTTTTATCTAGCTGGTTGTCCTCTGCTTAGTCTGATCCGGACAAGTCTTTTTTTATAATGATTCATCCTTTGTTTTAGAAGTTCATGGTTGGCTGCAGTTACTTCAACATAACCTACCCAATCAAGTGACTGGGGGCAGGGAAGGGGTATCCGCAAGGCTCAGACTAGTTTATAGCCTGAAGACCTCAGACTCCCAACCAAACTGATGCCAGCTAACATTGTGACAATGACACAAGCGAGCTAACTGAACATCCCATCTCAGGCATATATCCCACCCACACCTAGCTGTGGGTAATATAATTTGTCTTTAATAACTCATTTGCAACTAAAAGAGGATTGATATGCCATAAAAATACCAAGTCACTTACAGGAGGTCTGGATATTGTACCCCCTATATAGAATGCTGATTTGGGGATTGACAAAAACTTTAGCATTAAGTGATTATATTAAGAATATCAACTTAACATTTTTCTTTTTAGAATATAGCATATCCTGTGGGATTTCATTACAAAACAAAGCAAAAAACCTGCTGTTAAAATACGTTCTAATATTCTTCAAAACTTTATAGACTGCAATTTCCCGATAGTTTTGAATACAAATAGCAACTTGTGTTTAATTAAACGTATATAATCTGTTCCAATAGATTGGGATTCGGCGCTAAATAAGATAAAAAGCGTTGATAACCCCAAAATGATTGATGCACCATAAAACAGATCATCAGACGCTTTGATGGAAGCATAAAAATATGTTGGACTGTCGTAGGAAGAATATATCTTTATTTTTTTTATTTCTCAAACATTGGAGCCTATAACTTAAAAAAAAAATATTGAAAGTATTAGAAACTTTCACATCTTCAATTTTGGTTGCTTAGAAAACTTGGTACTTTCAGATTACTTTGACCCTGTCGTTAGGGTCAAAGTTAGCATGGGTCCTAATCTGTGAAAGTATCAAAGATTTTAACATTTTCTCTCTTTGATTCTTAATGATATTGGTCTTTTCTTTAGAATACCATTCTCTTTTGTTTTTGGTTCTTTAACAAAAATTTGATTTTGACATTAAGTGTCTTGGAATGATAAGTGGTAAAATAATAGCCCTCCTCCTCCTCTCGCCGATGTTAAGATGTGTCTATTTCAATTTGGGCATCAGTATTGAAAATTCTATTTCAACTTCAGCATGAAAGACCAACTCGCAGACGGAACCTCTTGTAGAGATGCGTGGCCGCATCTAACATAATTAATTATAAAAAAAAAACATCTAAGCAGTCTTGCGTAAAAGGAAAAACATTTCTTTGCTTTTTGGAATAGATTCAAACGACGTGAAGTTGAATGTTAGACATTTTTCTTAGCCATTTGAAAAGGACTCGTTACGTGATACGGCAATATTTTGATTAAAACTAGAATGTGGTGCTTTTCTAACCCGATGCGGCAATCTGAATGATTCCACATCTGTGGTGCATCATGGGAAGGCAAAAGAAATGTTTTTAAATATGTCTTGCTACTCGGGTACCATAACAGAAGGCTTTTATTTATTTATTTATTTTTTTTTCGTTGTGGTAGGGTGGGGATCGACTACATATAGTTTCTGGGTGGAGGCCTAGTTTTCTTTTGATGATCTTTCAAAGTAGTTTCGCCTGTTGATTTTTGTATCTGATATCATGCAATCTTCCCCCTTCTCTTCCGCCCCCTTCCTTGTACAATAGTAAAAGGCTAGTCTTGTTGCTAGGCAACAGTTTAAAGGCATTCTCATGATGAGGTAAAAGATATTGCCAAATCTAACATCCTCCTTATAGACTTGATCGTCAGTTTTGTCTTTTTTGACATCTTTCCATAAAGCTATTTATTAGTCTAATCCTCTTTGAGATACTTATGCAGTTCACGAACTGCGTTTTTATCGGCACATTCGTAAACTGCATAAGTACCCTCTTTGGTTTCATAGTCAGCTTTTGTTTGTTTTTGATTTCTGTTTTATTCAATTGTGAGATTTTATCATTTGATGATCTAGTGGGCTTGTTGGACTCTGTCCATTAGTGAACAAAACCAGAAGGAAAAAGTAGGTAACGAAAACGTAAAACTTGTCATTACCTTCTCTCGATCTCTCTCATTCTTACATCCATTGACTGTGCGTAGGCTAATTGCTTGTCCACACCACATCCCCTTCTGACCGTTGTTACATTGTCCTTGCCGTCTTAATCTCTATTTTTCTTTTTATAATCAGTCAAAATTCTTTTCAGCAGCACTTGAAGAATTTTATGAGAATTCTATTTGTTTTTGTCATTCTCTATTATAATAATTTATAATAATAATAAAAATTTCTTTTTTTCTAACCAAAATCTTGCACTGGCTCTTCAGCACCTTGAAAATAATTAATAAGCATTATTAATAATAATCATAATAATAATGACATCATATTTTTTTTATTTATTTATTATCTTTCACCTTTTTTTTTCTTTTTTTTCATTGGGCATTTTTTTTTTCTTCTTCCCTCTCCCATTTTAAAAGAAACATTTCTTAAATCCAATCATTTTTTTTTCTTTTTCCTTTCCTTTCCTTCCCACATGCTAGTTTTTTGTTTGGGGTAGGGGTTCAAGGTGTCTGTGTTAGCTTCCTGTAGTTTTTTTCCTGGCTTTTTTTTTTTTATTTGTAAAACATCTCATCCATAAAACTCATATTGAAATGATTATTGTCCCTGAAATTTATAGAAGGATAGGCTTCATTTGGGGGTGTTTGTCAGATATACATATATATATATATATATATATATGTTATGTAGATATAACTAGCTGTACCTGCCTGAGATCGCACATTTTTTAAACTGATACGGAAAAAGAAATAAGATTTTAGTTGTAAGGGAGACACCTTTTTATATTCTTTGATTTAAAAAAAAAAAAAAAAAAAAAAAAAAAAAAAAAAAATTGTTCCCCTTGTTGATATATTTTTTTCGGTGGGGGGATCAATTGAATGTTTCCATATTATCATTTGTCCTGGCTGAAGTGCATAATCTTTTACACAAACTAGCGAAATCCATTATTATAGTCCCAATAACATGGTACAACAATAAGAAATAAAAATTGGCTAGTCGGAATCAAATTTGATATGTCAACTTATATGCTATTTAAGTCCAACTTTTAAAATCTCACAAAATATATAGAATTGTTAAAGAAAAATAAAAGAAGTCCGCTTTCTCCTATAAATGAGGATGTATTGGTCTCTGTTCTGTGAGCGTTAATTGGTGCAACGTTTCACGGAATGCAGCATAAGCAAATAGACCCATCAGATTTGTCATCTTTTCAAAAATATTAGAATGTAAGTAAACGGATAAGACTAGCCCCCCCCCCCTCTTTACCATCAATCGATTATTAATGGTAGGTATAGTATTTTGGTATTAAATAATCTCGGCGAATGTTGATATACTTTGAAACAAAACTCTGCCATCATCTCGTACGGGTGACTTTGTGAAATCCCTTTTCAAGTCTGAATGGCCATAGGTCTGTTTTCTGTAGAATAAGCTTGACACGGGTGGTAGCCATTTTTATACACTTGAGTCGAGTGTTTGCTTACAACATCTAGTACTTTCAAATTGTCACCCATCTAAGTACTGACGTTGCTTAACCATGGTGATCCGACATGATTTAGCCGGAGTAATTTTAAATTGATTTGTAAGTCGATAACATTTGCTAAAATTTGAAAACCTTTTTTTAATTTTGCATCGGTAAGCGAAAGCAAAGAAAACGAAAATCTGTCGTTTCTGCCATTTCTCCACTGGATGAGTTGCGGGTTAACCGTATATTTCTTAAAAAAAAAAAAAAAAAAAAATCCCAACGTAACTGCATCGGCTTTATGCATTTAAAAAAAAAAAATGCTTATTTCTGCTTAGTTGGTTGTTGCCTTGTCTCACTTATGAGTGTCTGGTGTTTCACCCCCATCTCCCCCCCCCCCCTCTAGCTCAAATTACAGTGTTCATTTCAGAAGTGATATGGCCAACACATGCCAACATGTAAAACGCACATTAAATCGAATATGATGCTGCTTGTTAGTTCTGTAAAGCAACCAGCAACTCCCATATCCAGGTGTGGTTTTTTTTTTTTGGGGGGGGGGGGTTCGATACAACTAGACTTAACGACAAACACGAAATACAAAGCCATCAATTGAGTTATATTCGTAGATATATAATTAGGCTTATGTGTATCGGGGAAATAGGGTTGTGTTGCGGTATTTTAACTTTGTAAGCGCAGACTGCGTTGGTTGGGGCACGTTGAGCGCAGCAATGGCTGGATTGCTAAAGTACGACAGTTTAATGTGCCAGTAGAGAAGACGACCACTGGCAGACCCAAGTTGTCTTGGGAGGACGTGATAGGAGAGTCTTGGGTATGGATTCCATCAGACCTCACCAAAGACAAGAATGGAGGGGAAGACTTAGAAGTATTTTTATTTTATTTTTTTTCTTAGCTTACATCAAGTGGCTTTATGCCTTGTCTGGAGTGATTTCTATTTAAAAAAAAAAATTTTTTTTTAATTTGTAACAAGATAGCAAATTGCATTAGCAACTGGGATGGGGGGTTCATAAAGCAATTAAGAGTAGAAAGTTACTAACTTGGGTTTACTTTCGGCAGCCTCGTTACTCTCACTTCCCTTATTTTGTCCTTTAGTCCTCACGTTCCATGAGCGATGTTTCTGACAAAGGGGGAAGAATTGCTGTCTTCTGGGTCGGAACCTATCCATCTAACACTTAACGTTAGCTAGTTTTTGACCTTGAAGTAGTATTTTTATTTTTTTTTTTAGCTTACATCAAGTGGCTTTATGCCTTGTCTGGAGCGATTTCTAGAAAGTGGACCTTGGGTTTACTTTCGGCGGCCTCGTTACTCTCGCTTCCCTTATTTTGTTCTTTAGTTCTCACGTTCCATGAGCGATGTTTCTGACACAGGGGGAAGAATTGCTGTCTTCTGGGTCGGAACCTATCCATCTAACACTTAACGTTAGCTAGTTTTTGACCTTGAAGAAGTATTTTTTTTTTTTTTTTTTCTTAGCTTACATCAAGTGGCTTTATGCCTTGTCTGGAGTGATTTCTATTTTAAAAAAAAAAAAAAAAAATTTTTTAAATTTGTAAAATTAGAAAAGTTAGAATTTGGCTTTTGTCACTTTGTTGGGTGATCGGCACTATAGTGTGTTATGCCATTAGTGAGTGCGAATTTCAGGAAACCAAATCAGCAGCAGCATCATGTGATAAGAAAGCCATGCGTATGGATTTTGTCAAGCCTCACCAAAGACAAAAATGGAAGGGGAAGACTTAGATAGAGACTAGACAATCAGGCCCCACCCTCATCAGAGGATTAATTGTGGCCTGATTCAACGAATAAACCGGTTGATGATGATGATTCCAGTATAGAATAACGATACTCTATACAACAGGAAAATGTCGTTAGTTAATGGCATCTGGCTTTCGAACTCTTTCATCGTACACAATTTCACTCACAAAGCTTGCCCACATATAAACCTATGTATACATGCACATTCACAGCTTTTAAATTAGACAGTCGCAACTCTGATGGTTCAGGTATGCAGTGAGATAATTCTCAACGTAATCTTCCCTACCTCCTTGCCTGGGTGGCTCAAGTCTATCAGTGGTCAGCTGAGGACATGGGTGACAAAGACATGGTACAACAATAACAAATGAAAATTGGCTAGTCAGAATCAAAGTTTGATTTGTCAGCTTAAATGCTATTTAGGTCTTACTTTTAAAATCTCACAAGATAACTTTACATGTTATGCCAATAACATGGTACAACAATAACAAATGAAAGTTGGCTAGTCAGAATCAAAGTTTGATATGTCAGCTTAAATGCTATTTAGGTCCAACTTTTAAAATCCAACCAATATAATTGTATACATAAGATTAGATAAAACATAGGTAGTGAAATGGCTAAGTTCTGTTTAACACAGGTTGCTTTTAAGACTTAAATCCACCCCTGGTCACATGGTTTAATGTAATTTATCCAATTGGTGTATCCAAGGATACTCCATTTTGTGGAAGAGGGTTTCGGCATTAGGGTGGGGATATTTTTTAAATGTTTCTATTTTTTTATTTTATTCATTTATTTTTAATTTAACCCATTTTTCTCTTCTAAAATGATTTTCTAACTTGACCTCTTACTTGTAGTTCAATTTGAGACCAAAATTATTCCAGTTTCTAAGTTGAATTTTCTAAGCTGAAATAAACACTGTATTCTTTCTTAATCGCTGTTCAGTTTGAAGAATCTGTTGATCTTATTAATTTATTTTTCACTTTTTCAACCGATCTTTGTTTTGGCCTTTTAAAAAATGCAAAAGTGATGACAAATTTTTATTTTATTTTAAGGTTTTTTATAAATTTCTTGAAAAAAAAATTTTTTTTTTTTAAAGCTTTTAATTGCTTGCATTTTTGCCTTTTCTATCCCCTACACTTATTTTTATTTTGATTATTAAAAAAATATATATATATAATCCAATACGCATGTGTTTATTTATTTTTCCTAGAAGAGCTCCATTTTATCCATCTTATTTCTTTAAAAGCATGATCAAATTTATATCTTATCTCATTGAGCAGTAAATTAAGACAAAGGCAAATTGATTATTGGTTAAAAAAATTTTACGGAGAATTGATTATTGGTTAAAAATTTTTTAAAGCAAATTGATTATTGGTTAAAAAAATGTTAAGGCAAATTGATTATTGGTTAAAAAAATGTTACGGCAAATTGATTATTGGTTAAAAAAATGTTACGGCAAATTGATTATTGGTTAAAAAAATGTTAAGGCAAATTGATTATTGGTTAAAAAAATGTTAAGGCAAATTGATTATTGGTTAAAAAAATGTTAAGGCAAATTGATTATTGGTTAAAAAAATGTTACGGCAAATTGATTATTGGTTAAACAAATGTTAAGGCAAATTGATTATTGGTTTAAAAAATGTTACGGCAAATTGATTATTGGTTAAAAAAATGTTACGGCAAATTGATTATTGGTTAAAAAATTTTTACAGCAAATTGATTATTGGTTAAAAAAATGTTAAGGCAAATTGATTATTGGTTAAACAAATGTTAAGGCAAATTGATTATTGGTTAAAAATTTAATTGTTCATATTGTAACTGCCTAATTTTTATTTCTTTTTCCTTTTTTCTTTAAAAAAATGTTTCTTTTCTTTTTCTCTTACATTCTTTATATTTATAGATTAAGTTTTTCTTTTTTTTTCACTAACCTTAAATAAAAAAATTTTAAAAAAATATTTTCATGGATATTATCAAAGACTTTTACTTGGAATATATTTTTTTAACGCAAATATTTTATCTCATCTAATCTACTTCTATTTGATAATTATTAAAATTGATAGATTTTGAAGACTTTTACAAAAGAAATATCTACAAAGAGATATTATATAATTGTTGTTGTTGTTGGCAAGAAAGAACACATTTAAAACCACTTTGTAACAGAATAATTTCTTCATTTGTTGTCAGTCCCAAAATAAAAATGATTTTCTCAGTTCGTGATCTTTGTGGTAAGTTCTTAATTGGAAAGGATTCTTTCAGCGTTACATCAACCCGTGTGGCAGGCAGTTTGGTTAGCTTCAGGGGAGAGGTTTTGTCACACATTTGTGTTGTCAGTGGTTGCGAATCCCAATCAAACTGCATTTTCTTACGCTTGCAGACACGCATTCATCGTTGACCTTCTGTCTGAACCCAGCGTGTTGATTCTCCGTAACCTCCAACCTACCACGGCCATTTATTCTTTGGTTTGGACTTTAATTTCTCCCATGAAACCTAATATATTAGAAAAGGAAAAATCAGTTAACGTATTCGACATTAAATAGCAAAACATAACTGAATAGAAAACCTGGGAATGAAATAATGCAAAAAATAAATTAAAAAAAAAAACCCATTAAGATTCGTTCATTTAATCTACGTGTTTAACTATAAAAATGCTATTAAAAACTTACGTCTGACCGACAGGTGGTTATGGAGATTCGTGAAGGTATATAAAAACCGCAAACCATGTCTAACTGAAGAATTTCTTGATCTTTTTTTTTCCTCTTTGGTTAACAAAATAAAGATGACCCTAAAATTATTGATTTTATTGACATGTTTCGGACAGGTTTCTTTATCTTTTTATTTATTTGTTTTTTAAAGATTATTTTACGTTTTTTCCACATCTTGATTGCTGTTGTTTTCACAATGTTTTGCCTGTTCCGCTCTTCCGCCACCTTCGCATTTGTCATATGCGTAGGCCGCGCAGAGTACAATAGCTGAAAACCATGTAAAAATGGCTGCAACCTCGATGAGAAAAGAAAAACATCAAACCCGTAAATAATCGAAATAGGATCAGGCGTAAAAAAATTTTTTTCGTCTTTTTGCAGATAATTCTAATATTACTTCCTCTTCAAAATTTACTTTTTTAGTGTAAAGAAACTGCTAGCCAGAATCAAATATCGATTTGTCAGATCTATTGCTATTTATATATTAGATTTGTGAACCCTACTGGCATGGCTGCCAGGCCTTTTAAAGGTATCACCTTGATTGGATTCCATTTTTGGATAATGATTTCTTCACTTAAATACTCATTGCCATTCAAAGAAAAATCGCTCTGGCTCAGTCCAAGAATCGTGTTTCGTTTTTTTCCGCTTTTCAAAGTTTCATTATTTTTGGTGACATAATTATTTGCCTCTTTTCCTGTCTAAATTTCTTGGGTTCTTTTTTTTAGTTTGTTCAGGTTTTAAAGAACCCCTCCCCCTTCATCACAGCAAAGTAAACATTAGTTTAATAATTAAAATCTTTTCCCTTTCGGATTCAGTGATACGACAAGGGCGTGGTTGAAAAATGTTTTTTCTTTCGTTTAAGAGAAGAAGAAAATCCATAATACTTGACTTTGGCATATCAACCTCGAAGTCAAAATAACTTTCTATCTCATGTTCAATGGCTTCAAAGTCAATTTCAAAGATCATGTTGCAAACAGAAGCCAGACATTTTTTTTTTATTATTAATAATATCTAGTCTTACCTCCCCGGCATTCCCCAGGAGGATTCACTTTACTTTCATTTTTAAATCCCCCCCCCCCCCCGTTTATAATAGGCTGTTGAAAGTTAAATTTAATAATTAGGTATCGTTTCGTTATTGAATCATTAATTGAACCAAGTTCTAACAAAACTAATTGTTAAAAGGTAAAGTTGTTTGAATCTTTTTTATTTATAAAATGATTCGATGTAAAAACTTTTAATCTTTTAATAAATAAGGATTTAAAGCTAAAAAAAATAAAAACCAGTTTTAATCACTTTCTATTTGACAGTAATTAATTTTTTTTAAACCATTAAAAAAGATTAAAATGGTTTTCTTTTTTACAAAGAAACCAACATGCATTGTGGTGGATTTAATTATGGATAAAATGGCTGATTGTGTATATACTATTGTGTGCCTTTAAGAAAGCTTTTGAAACTTCTACTAACGAATAGAAAGTAACTTTTGGCTTGAATTAAAGTTTAAAAGAAAGTCAAGTATTATGGTTAATTTGTATTCAAAGTAAAACATGTATCAGAGAACAGATTCAAACCTCATGGATTCTGTTTGTTTTTTTTGGGAGGGGGGGGGTATTAAAAAAAAAATTTTTTTTTTAAAATAAGTAATTTATTTTCTAAATTAACATATCCAGGTTTATTATTAACACGCATGTTAACCCTACAAACATTTCTGAAATTCTCCATCACTTGAACTAGTTGAGTCTAATAATAGCAAGATTGACAATTCTGTCATCTGATTAATTTCAATCTAAAAACTGAATCAATTAGTTAAACTATTTTGTCATCTTCTAAATTCTAGGATTTAAGATTTAAATTTTTTTTTTTTTTTAAACTTTGATTTATTAATTGCCGCGAAAAAAAACAATTTTTATTTATTTTAAATTAGTCGCTTATTTATTTATTTCCTCAATCATTTTTTTGAGAATCTGAATTGACTTGTAGACTTTGATTTTTCTGTTCCGTGTCTAAAGTTTGGTATTTGTCCTAAGGGCGTGCGAGTGTATTCTCTCCCCCCACCCCTCCTCCTCTTAAAAGTTAAATTGATTTACAGGTCTAATTCGGTGAAAGTTGTACATTTTTTGCTAATCGTACCTTTTGGTGTAGAAGTCAGTACCAACATTTTCTAACATATAATGGAGACCGTTTTTAGGGTCTAATTTTTTCGATGACCTAATTAGATGATAAAGTAATTAAGTGAAAAATAAAGAAAATTTTTATTCAAATTTTTATTTTATGATTTTGGTTTTTAATTTAGTAAGAAAAAAAATTCTGTCTTTTTTTTTTTTTTTTTTTTTTTGGGACAATTCTTATAAATTGTATTTGGATTATTTGGACTACTGTTCTCATCTTAGATGTTATTCTCATGTTTCGGTCAGTGTAACCTCTGATCTTCTTCATCTTGTCGAACTCTGAATCTTTCTGTTGAACTCTGAAAATATTCCGAAACATAACTGCTTATAAAGTTCAAAATTTGTTAAAATCAAAAGTAAATTCACAATTTTCCAATCCTAAACCCTTTGCATATGTTTTCAGTAAATTTATATACAATTTTAATCGAAGGAATTATTTATTTTAATTTGAACCGTGCAAAATGCTTCTCGGCTAGTAAATGTTTTCTTGTTTTAACGCCCCTAAAGAAGTGCGTTTTATATAGCGTACTTGGAGCATATAGGTTATGGGCCCAGCCCAACTCTACTATTATGTTAAATATGGTAGCCAGTCCATCTCCAATGGGTAATCAAAGAGTGCATGACACAAACAGCCTCTTCAACACAATGCTGTCCAATATCGAAGTGAACAAATCCATTTATATTGCCAACTAGCTGACCCTACCTGGCGTTACCCGGGACGCAATTAAGTCGTTTTAGTTTTTAATTTTTATTTGTTTTCACCTTTTTAAACTTAAGGTAGACAACTCCTATTATATTCTTCAATTTAAAATGAGTTATCTGTTTTGCTGATTTTTATTTTTAAGGTGATTATTTAAAAATGTTTGATATCAGAAGTCATCTGAGCTGGACTAAATAATATTTTAAATAGATTGTAGCAAAGTACGTTTTTATATCGACAATAACATGGTACAACAATAACAAATGTGAACTGGCGAGTCAGAAGCCAAGTTTGATTAGTCAGCTTAAATGCTATTTGGGTCTGACTTTGAAAATCCGACAAGATAACTTTATATGCTAGATACCAGCAAGAGTACCGAACTCTGCAGCCACTAACTTTTCAAACTGTTAATCCAAGGGTGCACGACGCAGACACTCTCTTCAATATTACAATTGTACTCAACTGTGATAATATCTGCTTTGCGACAATTTTTGATAATGGCCCTTAGTGTCAAAGCACTAGCCACCCCACAATAAAAGCGGCCTTTTAGAAAAGTGGGTAACAAATAATATCCGATCTGATGGACAGGAAATTATGTAATTCATTTATATTGCCAACTCAGTTAAAGTACAGAATAGTTAACACTCGATAATCCGCGAACAAAAAAAATAATGTAGTTTATATCAAACGCATTAGAATTAAATTCTCTACCTAACTAGCCAAGTTTTAACGTTTATAACACTTTTTATGTCCCACTTTTTCTTTTCTATAAAATCTGTCTTCTCGACAATCGACCTTTTAATGGCGACAAAGATCTGTAGGCATGCTGCGGCCACCATTAAAGGTCGATTGTCAAGAAGACAGATTTTATAGAAGTGGGACATAAAAAGTGTTATAAATGTTAAAACTTGTCTAGTTAGGTAGAGAATTTCATTCTAATGCGTTTGATATAAATTGTTTGTTTTTGTTTTTTTTTTTTCTTTTTTTATGAATTATCAAGTGTTAACTACTCTGTACTTTTACCTGCCAAATTTTCTTTTATTGTTTGTTGCAATTGGTAAGACAGCCTTTAAATTCCAACCAGTTGATTAATTCTCTCTTTATCCCCCCCCCCCCCCCCTTTTATCCTAAGTTTAGCTATTTTGTTCTCTCTGTCTCTCTCCCTCTCCCTCTCTCTCCCTCTCCCTTTAATAATTCTGTGAATGCTTCTTCTTTTGGATTACTAACTTATGTGCATCAAAGACAACTTGTATTTCTTTAAAAAAATTGTTTCTTTGTTGTCTAATTTTATATTGATTTATTTTTCTGTTTATCAAAAGTTTATTCGTTAAAGATGTTCGTGTCTGCTAACTCGTCTCCATTTTGTTTTAGTGATCTGTGTGAATTCACAATCTATTCATTCGTTCACCTGGTTCTTTGTTACGACAGAGGCACATTCGGAAATTTAGGTTTCCCTGAGTTTAGAAGTACAAATCAACCATAATACTTGACTTCTTTTTTTTTTTTTTTTTTTTTTTTAATGACCCGTAATTAATTTCTATTTGTTGAATGGTTTCTAGCAATTTAAAGATATCAAAATCTGGAGACTTTGTTGGTTTGGTCACATAGAAAGAATGGTTGAGAGTGCTTAGGTTAGTTGAGGTGGCGTGTGAAGGCCAAATAAAATATGGGAGGGAGTGATACGGATGGATTTGGGAGAGATAGAAAAACCAAGTCAGAGATAGGTTGGTTTGGGAGGCGCTTACTAAAAGCTGTCCAACACATGCCAGCGTGTAAAACAGACGTTAAACTGAATATGACGATGAACAGTAGTTTCCAATTTCTCAGTTACCAGACAAACAGTGCCTGACTTTTTTGAAAATCGATGTTAATAAAATTATAGGACAACTTTGTGTATTTCTTGTTATTAACATAATTTTGATAATTCCACATTGACTTATTACGTTTCTGTACTATTAATTGGATATTTATTGAAATAAAAAATACAATAACATAAAATAAAACGAAATAAAAAAAAAATTAAAAAAATTAAATATTGTTAAAATCCATTAGAGTGCATTTCGGTTTCTTATCTATTTAGTTGAAAAGAAAAATGCTCTTCTCTCCTTTGTTCTGAACACCAGACCAACAACATGTATCCAGTTTCCTCCTCCACGCATTTGTCACGTAAGCCTTCACACACTCTGTCTACGAGTCTGCCTGCTGATATTGTAAACATGTTAGGCTGATAAGCTAAATGTTTGCCCGCTTTGTTTTCACTTGGTTCAATTGATCTTTCGAGACCAAAAAAAAACATCTTTTCTTGATTTTTGTTATAGCTTTATAACAATTTGGTGCAATTAATAATTTAATGACCAAACGATATCGTAATAATTAAATTTAACTCTCAAAACCCTATTAAAAAACAAATGGCATAGAAAAAAGTATTTATTGGATTTCGATTTTATTACATGGTCAAATTTTTTTAATGGCTTATATTGAAT
The DNA here is from genome assembly GCA_963556195.1 of Sepiola atlantica. NCBI lineage: Eukaryota > Metazoa > Mollusca > Cephalopoda > Sepiida > Sepiolidae > Sepiola > Sepiola atlantica. The sequence goes on from OY744552.1 coordinate 10,345,585, forward strand.
TAACTTTTCAAAAATGTAAATATTTGCTTTTAAGAAGTACGGGGTTGGGTAGGCAGTGATCAAAACAAGTATAAAGACTCCCAAACAACACTGGGTAGGTACGGTTAATAATAAATTAGAATAGCGGTTTGAAATACGGAAGTAATTTTCAAACCATTAAATTGGCAGATAGAAATGAAAGTTTAAGGGAACAAGTCAAGTCTTGTGGTTCATCATGTATCCTCTGAAACCAAACAAAAACATTAATTTTGAAATGTACCCCGTCGGATCAGAGAACCGGTCATCTGATTCTTTTAATCTCAGCTTTCGTCTAAATCATTAATTTCTTTTAGTCTCCGCCTTTTTATTGCAATTATGCCCCCCCCCCCCCCCTCTCTCTTTCTTTCTCTCTCTCTCTCTCTCTCTCTCTCTCTCTCTCTCTCTCCCTCCCTCTCTCCCCCTCTCTCCCTCTCTCTTTCTCTCCCTCTCTCTTTCTCTCCCTCTCTCTTTCTCTCCCTCTCTCTTTCTCTCCCTCTCTCCCTCTCTCCCTCTCTCCCTCTCTCCCTCTCTCCCCCTCTCTCTCTCTCCCCCTCTCTCTCTCTTTCTCTCTCTCTCTTTCTATCCCCCTCTCTCTCTCCCTCTCTTTCTCCTTTGCAATTAATTAACTATTTGGTCTTTTGACCATTTATTATTAAGTTGTAACACTGTCACCTCAGAATTCTCAATTGGCTTTTTTTTTGTTTACATCTCTTCTCAGTTGTTTTTTCTTTATATAATGATACGTGTTAGAATAAAAATAATTGTTTTACTCTGTTAGCATAAAAATGCTTGGTTAATATCTTGAAAAAACTTATAAAATTCTTTCCTTTCACAAAAGTGAAAGAATTTTGGAAGATGCGTCCATTCAATCCGCGTTTCATGATGAATATTCTACTTCAACCATTTTTTAAAAATTGATTTTTAACATTTTTTGTTTAGTTTTAATATCTTGAAATATGGACAAATTCAAAAACATTTTTACAAGTTAAAAAAACAAAACAGCCGTTAATGTTTTGTGATGTAATTCCTCTAAACCAAATCTCTCTATCTGTCGATCTATCGATCTATCTATCGATCTATCTATCTATCTGTCTATCTATCTATCTGTCTATATATATAATCTATCTATCTCTGCAAGACCATTGTCTTCGGACATAGGATGGCCTGACATCTGTACAGAGGTAGAAAAAAAACATGTCAGAGTCCGATAATTATTTATTGTGTGTTGCCTTGGAAGGTCTAGCAATAAATCCGGGGTCGATGGCAGAGCCGATGAAATTATGGACAGAAAAGTATTTTCCATGTTCTAAGGGAAACGCTGTAATTCTGTCAGATTGTAAAACATGACAAACATGGGTACTGCTAGCTTGAACTTAAGCCGGACAGAATGACGGACTGACCGATCATTGCGTAAAGATGCCTGGACGCATCTACAAATATAAATTATCTCCTAAATTCTTTCCGTTCTCTCTAGATTAAAAAAAAAATAAAATAAATAAAATATCTTTAATCGAGTTTCAAATATATAAAAATATATAATACTTTCTCTACTCCCTTTTATCGTTTTCGTTTAAATCTGAATTTTTTATTTTATTTTTATTTTGTCTAATCTCTCCCAAGTCTCCCCTATCCTTCAATGTACACACAATGCTAATTGTAATTCTGTTTAACTATTTCAAACTTAACTTAACACTTTGATTTATTAAAACAAATAATGTCTGCGATTTTTTATTTTTATTTATTTATTTTAAAAAAATTTAATCTAATTTATTTTTCTTTTAAATTAAAAAAAAAAAAATTTTTAGATTAAAATTTTTTTTTTTTTTTTTTGGAAATATATTGAGCGTTTTGGATCTTTGAAACGAAAAGCCGCCTAAAATGTTTTTGTTTTGACATCACTGGTTGTAAACGAAAGGAATAGCACGTTTTTATAGAGGTTTTGAACTTCACCTTTTTTTTTTTTTTTTTGTACTAACGAGTCACTGCTTATCAAGGCCCAAATGCCACTCGAGGATAAGTGTTAATGAGTTTATCTGGTAGATGGTGAGACAACGCGTGAGAGGATTGATAACAATCGTTGAAACTGAGCAGAATCTGATTATTTAAGAGAACTTGTTAATATTGGACTTCAAAACGATCATGTTGTAGTCAGTTGAGAAGAAGCCCTGTGATATTGTGTTCCACAGACAGGTAGTTCTTGAAAAGAAACTTTTGTGCTTGTGGAAGTTCTGTTTAATTTTAAGTACATATCAGAAGACAGGAAAATTATTTACAGTGGTTGTAGCTCGACGAGTTTTTGTTGTAAATGTTTTACAGGGGAAACCGTAGATTGGAGCTCAGTTGAGCACCTACCATGAGAATAACGAAAGAGTAGAGAAAGACTAACAACTTCTCTTCTGTGAGAAAGTAGGTGTAGAGAAGAGGACCCCCCCCCCCCCCCACTAGACTTCGAAGTCGGTTTTGTACTTTGTCAAAGCAGGAAAGGCAGCTCCCCAGGTATGGCAGCTCCCCAGGTATGGCAACAGTACTATTTCAATAGAAAATTGTACTTGAGAGAAGGAGGTATGAATAAAGACCTGGTCAGAGATAAGTTAGTTTGAAAATCAATTTCTTCAAGTCGTCCAATACCTGCTAGTATGTAAAACGATTGCTACACCGAATATGATGATAATGCCAATGAAATATTGTAATATTATTGAGAAAATTAACATCTGTGCTGATGACACCACTCTCTATTCTGGTGTTGCTTCTCGCCCATCTCTCTCGGATCAGTCGAAAAATTCAGCTGATCTAGAAGTTGACCTGGGTTCAGCTGTGGATTGGGGTACGAAATGGCTTGTTTCGTTTAATCCTGTTAAGACTCAGCTCGTGTCTTTCAATCGTAGGCGTGTCCCTTTTCTTCTTGAGATTTCTCCTCAAGAGCAGAGAAATCTACTCTGAAACTTGTTGGTCTTTCTCTCTCATCAAATCTTTTTTGGAGTTCATATATTAGATCCATTGCTCTTTCTGCTTCTCATAAATTCGGTTCTATCTATCGTTCTAAACACTTTCTCACACCTGAGGCTATTCTCAATCTCTACAAATCTACTATCAGATCATGTATGGAGTATTGTTGTCATATTTCGGCTGGTGAATCTCTGTCCAATTTAAGGTGCAGAAACGTATCTGTAATTTTATTGGCCCCACCCTTTCTTCTTCTCTGCACCCTCTCTCTCTTTCTCAGACATGATGTTGCTAGTCTCAGTCTTTTCTATAAATACTATTATGGCATGTGTTTTTCAGAATTATGTGATCTATTCCCTGCTTCCTTTGTTCCAGCTCATTTGACTCGTTGGTCTAGTGGTCTTCATCAATTCGCTGTTTTGATACATCATTGTAATACAGCTTCCTATTCCAGTAGCAGCTTTCCAAGAACTGCGGGCTTGTGGAACTCTCTTCCTGCTGACTGTTTTCCTCCTCCCTATAGCCTTGGTGTTTTCAAAACTAAGGAAAATAGGCATCTCCTGTCTTTGCGATAATCATCTTTCGTTCTTGTTAGCTCCTTACATCAAGTGGCTTCATGCTTTGTCTGGAGCGATTTCCATTAAAAAAAAAAAAAAAGTTCAAAATGTCCTAAAACCTAAAACGTGCAAGTTGTCGTTTTAATTTACAAAATAATTTGTGTGTCGAAGCAAAAGTGAGCTTTCGTTCTGAAGATCTGGACATTTCTAATGAAAGCAAATTTGTTTTCAGTAAATCTTATGGTATCTTCGTTCGACTCGCATTCATTAGACGTAACGTTAGAATTACGAGAAAGAAATACAATTCTTCTAATGTTCGTAAAAGGAAATGAATTTTTTCCAAATCTTTTACGAACATTACAAGTTCATCAAACGCATACTTTTTTCTGGGACGTTCACTCCTACTTAAAATCTAACGTAAGTTCGACAAATATCGGGTGACGGATATTCTTGGGAGAGAATTTACTAAAAATGACAAAAGTTTGTCCGCAATGAACATTTAAAATATGTATCAAACCATCAACTTTTAAGTTAAGAAAATAAATTTCTTTTTTAATTTAAAGCTTTGTGCAAATATGATCAGATTTTCGGCTCTTTCGTGTGAGAGGGGTGGTGTAAGAAGTAATGTTTGTTTGGTTTAGGAGCACATATAAACCGTCATACTTGACTTTCGCCGTTTAAAATTTTAACTCATGGCGGAATTATTTTTTTTCCATCAGATTAGAGGCATAGAAATTACTTTTGAATATCAAAATGCAATGATAAGTAAAAACAAGTCAGCCATTTTTATATTATTTTTGTCATTAGTAATAATAATAATAATAGTAGTAGTAGTATTATTATGGTTATTTTTTAATTTTTTGCTTCTACACCAAAGGAAAAATTACATTTTCACGTGCGCCCCTGTCATATCAAAGAACTAGTTTCTTCCAGCGTCTAATAAAATTCAGATCAAAACTTATTTTGCTATTTATAAAATGTGGGTACTTTTTTTTTCTACAGTGCGTGTGCGTGTGTGTGTGTGTGTGTGTTTCAGATTTTATCCTTATTATCCATCTCACATATATATATATATATATATATATATAATACACACACACACGTGTGTATGTATTTGGATTATATATATATGTATATATATATATATATAATACAATACACACACACACACGTGTATGTATTTGGATTATTCAGACTGTTATATTCCAAATGTTTCGGCCGATGTTACCTTCAACCTCGTTGGGTGCTTTTTTTCGAACTTGGAAAAGTTTGTCAAACTCGAAGACCTCTACGGAATTTCGAACTGGACCCTTTATTTGATCTGCAAGGGTGGATTGTTCTCATTCCGTCAGTCATAAAGGGTTCAGTTCGAAAGTCCGTACAGGAAGTGTGAAGAGTTTGAGTAGAAGATTCCCTAATTCAAAAGGACGCACCCGAAGAAGGTCAGGTGACATCAGCCGAAGCGTTGTTGTGAATATAATCAAGATGAGAATAGTAGTCCGAATAATCCAAATTAATTATATATATATATATTATATGTGTGTGTGTGTATATATATATATATGTTACAGAAAATCAGTACCATTGGTTTCAAGCTCAGAAGATGTTTACCTTCCGGCTATCTTCAGCTTTTATTGTTATCTGGTAAAGAAAATGGGTATTTATTTACCTCCTCTCCAGGAGGTTGGGCACAAGGCCAGTTTTATCTTACTCCCACAAGTAAGATGTGACCCAAGGTCGGGTCAGGAAAGTGGAATTTGAAAAGCCAGCACCCGAGAAGGTGAGCACTCTGGCCTACAAAAAATGCCTGGGCAGCCCCGCCGGCATTCCCCGGTAGGGGCGCCTCAGGCAGTAAGCAATAAACTTACTCCTCCTCAAAGAGGGGAGGCAAAGCCTGGGAGGGTGGACCTCCTACAACTGCACAGGACAGACCCATAGACCGGCGTAAATCAAGCCCTGAAGGCCAAGACAATACCGGTTTATGGGGTGTAGTATCCATCGGAACAGATACTACACTTTGATCTTAGCCAAAAGTAAAGAAAATGGGTAGTCTTGTATCTTTATTAAACTTTTTAATCTCACATATCTTTCCCTAACACAAAATTTAGACGATTCTAATCTAACACTTCAAAGCAAATAACGTATCCAAACGAGTTGCTACGAGACAATCCATTTTCTTTACCAGGTGACAACAAAAGCTTAAGATAGCTAGAGGATAAACGCCTTTCTGAGCTTGAAACCAATGGTACTGATGTTGTACTGATTTTCTGTACCATAAAATAAATGTTACGCTCTTAATTTTGATTCTCTCAATTAATCGAGCACTCTGCTGGGATTTTCCTACCATCTTACAAAAGAAGTTATATATATATATATTTATTTAATTTGGTACAGAAAAATTAGTTCAACATTCGTACCGTCGGTTTCAAGCACGGAAAGACTTAGCCATCTGGCTCTCTTCAGCTTCTGTTGTCATCTGTGAAGAGAGCCGGATGGCTAAGTCTTTCCGTGCTTGAAACTGACGGTACGAATGTTGAACTAATTTATCTGTACCAAATTAAATAAATATTATGCTCTTAATTTTTAACTTTAATTCTTAATTAATCGAGCACTCTGCTGGGATTTTTGCTGCTATATTACAAGAAAGTTATATATATATATATATATATATATAATTATAAATAAACATTTCTGATCTCCCAGCATTTATTTTTCACTTTTCTCTCTTTCACCATTTTCTGTTCAAATCCTTTTCCCGTTTTGTTTGCTGTTCAAATCCAAATCGTCTCCAATTTGATCATCTTATTTACTGTCTCACAAATCACTAACTCGTAATCAATTTTAAATATCGGATATATTATGTTAAGCTTTGAATTTGTTTGGAATTCTTAAAAAAAAAAATTTCCATAAAACTTTTTAATGAGACAAAAAAAATCAAAACTATCGTGATTTGAGAGGAGCGCGTTAGAAAATTAGTTGCTTTGGTTTAAGAGCACAAATGAACCGTAAAACTAGGTTTGCCATTAAACTTTAGTTCAAGACAGAAAGTACCTTCACCAGTTTAAAGGCTTCAAAATCACTTTTGGATTTTGCTTTTGGGTAGAATCCATGGAAAAGGGCGTCTTTGGGTCACCTGTAAATGGCCAACTATCTTTACTTTAAACTGCCGATAAGAAAGTATTTAATGTTTAAAATCAGAAGTCAAGTATTATGGTTCATTTTGTGCTATTAGACTAAAGAAAAGCCTTCATTTTCTCGCACCCCTCACCCTCCTCGTATCAAAGAAACAACTATCACATAGAAAAATATTTTATTACTGCTTACAAATGCACGTAAACTCGCTTATGAAGTTAGGATCCGTAGTAAAGGCGTTCTCTGCTCTTGTCTCCCCCCCCCCCTCCCTCCCCACACTTTTCCTCGCTCACCTTTGGTTAAATAATATTCCCTTAAGCCTGTCTGCAAATCGTTGCAAGCTCGTCCTGACCGCCTGCTTCCTTCCACAGATCACCATCGCCAGAACCAATCTATAACCATGAGGGAAAACGGTTAAACACTCGAGATTATCGAACGAGAAAAAAATTAGAGGAAGATCGACATCGGTTGATTCAACAAGCTTTTGATTTGAATACAGATTACAAACCACCATCAGATTACAAGTGAGTATTTTTTTTTTTTTTATTCCATTTAAAAAATTTTTTTTTTTTTTATTCCTTCCATTTAAATTTTTTTTTTTTTTTATTCCTTCCATTTAAATTTTTTTTTTGTTTTAATTTCCTTCCATTTAAAAATTTTTTTTTTTTTTTAATTTCCTTCCATTTAAAAATTTTTTTTTTTTTTTTAATTTCCTTCCATTTTAAATTTTTTTTTTAATTCCTTCCATTTTAAAATTTTTTTTTAATTCCTTCCCTTTAAATTTTTTTTTTATTTCCTTCCATTTAAAATTTTTTTTATCCCTTTCATTTAATTTTTTTTTATTTTTTTTTTAATTCCTTCCATTTAAAATATTTCATTATTGTCCATTTTTATACATATTTCTTTTGTATTTCTAGCCAAATTGTATCTATAAGAAAACATATGCGTACTTTATTTATGTTATGTTTTTAGTATAGGAGAAATGAGTGCTCAATTATATATGCAAGAGCATATATTTTTATTTCGAATAACACTGTGCATTAGTTTGATCTTCCATCTTTACTTGTGGTTTGATCGAAACACTGGAAACTCAACCCATAGAGCTAAAGATACCAAGTGTGCCTGTTCTTTAGTCAATGCTATGGCGAACTTGCTCTCGAACACATTTTTATATAACTCTCTGCTGCTGAGTTTTTTTGTTCCACTGAACTGAATTCTTTATTTAATCTACAAGGGTGGATTGTTTGCGTTCTGTCAGCCGTGTCCGGGTAGAAGTGTTATAAAATTTTAATTCTATTCTTAGTATCGTCTGTAGTGAGGATTGAAAATTCACCCAGAAGACTGTCACTTAACGGCACGAGTCCGTTTGAGGAAGGTTGGGAGTTACATCGGCCGAAATGTTAGGAAAATAACAACCAGGATGACAATAGTCGTTTGAATAATATTATTTTGTCCTTTAGTCCTCACATTCCATAAATGATGTTTCTGACAAAGGGGAAAGCATTGCTGGTTTTTGGGGTTGGAATCTATCCATCTAACACTTATCGTTGTAGTATTTTTTTTTTTTTTTTTTTACATCAAGTGGCTTCATACCTTGTCTGGAGCAATTTCGATATAAAAATAAATAAAACAAGTTTTTAATCTTTTTTATTTATTTGTTACAGTGTAAATCGTTTCAAATAAATTCTCTCTTTACTGTACAAATAATTGTCAGCTAAATATTCTTTAAATGAATAAAACAAATGTTACTATTTTAACAATTCGATGTGTTAAAATTACATTATCGGTTGTTCCTATCTTTTGAAAGGGGTGAAGGGTGATAACATATACAAACATGAAATTATTCTATAGATGTTTCAAACCGTTTTCTTCATCTTGGTTGCAGCCATTTTTTTTTTTTTTTTTTTACACGTTTCGTCGGTTGTCCATTCTGGCCTTCTTCCGGTGCCTTGTATGAATTTCAGAATTGAAGCCTTTATTTAGTCCACTGATGTAGATTAAACTTGTTTCACGTAAAATGCCTTTCGTTTTTGGGTTAATATCAGTTAAGGAACTTGCAAAATACTTTGTATTATTTTGCAGTACTATGCTTTTGGTTTTAAGTGTGGATATGGTTTGACAGATACAAAAGGTTACTTTTTGACCGTGACTTCATCTGCTTCCATTTACAAGTTGGGGTTGTTAGATCCGCCTTTGATGTCAAAAGATTTTAATATTAACCGAGGAGTGTGTCTGCTGATCTATCTGCCGGTTGATCCTCCTTTGTGTCTTAAAGAGATGTCCAATGAGCGTGGTCGATTGTGGAAGTTGGAAGTCAATGCTGCAACCTGAAGTCTCTGCCATCTGTCAGGTTGCGGCGGCGCCTTTGGTGCTTTGGGCATGCGGCAGTGCCTTTGGTGCTGTGTAGTGCAAGCGTTTCGGTAGACAGCTGAGAACATGGGCGACAACCATCGGAGAGTGCTTGGCTGAGCTCACAGTTCCACGGGTAGTTGGCTTTCAATGGTGGAATTGCAATTGTTTAATTATGTCGTACTACTTTGCTCAGGAATGCTGTGGTTCGGATTGTGGTGCAAGCCAGGGAAGCGAGTTCAACCCAACTAGGGTGAACACTGTTAAACCACCACCAACAACAGCAATGAAGGTAGATGCCTCTCATTAGTTGAGTTTGATCATGTGACATAGAAGGATTTAAAGTTAAATCATTTGTGGTTTTGAACTTAGAAGGACGATTATATGAAGTCCGGAATAGACACGATAAACTTTTAGATAAGGAAATCGCTCAAAAGTTGATTTAATAAAGTGTGTCGTCTCGTGAATGCTCTTTGCCGTCTTTCTTTCCTAAGTTCCAGATGACGACATCACCCCTGCTTATGGGTGCCCCCCCCCCCAAATAAAAGGGGTATATAACAGTACTAGGTATTTGAAAAGGATGGGACATTGAATGTGAGTCTAATTCTAAATTCCCTGAAGAAGACAGGGGAGTACAATGATCGAAGCATGTAAATAGGTCCCTTCCGTTGAATAACATTCAAATGTTGCCGTCTTAACTCGATATATTTGTTACATATTTATTTGATGCATAGAATTAAAAAGAAAACTACCTGTTTGTTATTGGTTCTGTTCTCTTGTTGTTTCTAGGCCTCCGATTGTACGAGTGAGTGACAAAGTAATGATACCACAAGAGCAACATCCGGACATCAATTTTGTTGGCCTCTTGATTGGACCGCGAGGAAATACTTTAAAGAATTTGGAAAAGGAGGTATGGATTTCTTTAATTTCTAACACAAATAATTGTTCTCTCGTTGAATTCTATCTGTGTTATATATATATATACATAAAACATATATATATATAAATAATAATAATAATAATGGATTAAATGAAAGAATAAAATGAGAAATTAATCAAACTTTATTACATATCAAAGTTCAAGCCCAAATACTGTAAAGTCCTTAATCCATGGATTTTCAAAGAAAATCTTCTCAGGACTATTACCGCAATGACATCGTTGCGAGTAAAAAAATTTGCTTTGAAAATATATAAAAAATATATAAAACACAAAGTATAACAGCAAAAAACACACTTTTACGTTAACATACCCCATCAAGGTAGGGCTGATTTATTTATTTATATATATATATATATATATATATATATATATATAACATACCCCATCAAGGTACGGGCTGATTTAATGTTAAATCTTTACAATGTATTCAAGTCAAAAAGTTTTTAAAGAAACTTTTTTTTATAAAAAGTTTCTAAAGCAACAGTCCAGGTAGTAAACATTAATTCAAAATCAAAAATTTTTAAAATTGTGTGTTATGCATTCAATGGATGACAGTTAAGAAAAGTCCAGCGGGAAATCACTGTAAGTAAAATTCAAATGATCAAACAGTCAAATCATAGAAAATGCAGATAAAAACTCACTCAATGTTCGATAATAGAATGACAAATTAAGGGTTCCAAGAAAGTGCTAATTATATTATCGGAATATAGCAAACCATATCTTCGTGGTCTGTTGTGTATCGGGGAAATAGATAAGCGGTCTTGCCTGATTAAAATCAGTTGTAAATTTACAAGTTGTAACATTAAAAATAAATTTCTTTAAATAACATTTCTTTCATGCTTATTCAATGATTTCATAACATTTTTAACTCGCTAAACCAAAAAATTAACAAGAGAAACGCACCACAAAACCAGTCTTTCTTCTTTTAACCCCCTCTTACCAAATTCAAAAACGATTTCTACTTCTTATTTCTTGGCACATACGAAATAACCAATTGCTTATTCAATATTAGGGAACTCAGAATTTATTTGGGGCACGGGGTTAACTTACGCTTCTAAATTCTTGAATATTACATATAAACATATAATAATAATCATAGTTGTATTATTATTTTTTTTTTTTAAATACATGTTTAATTCAACTTTAAAAAAAAAAAATCTTAAAGTAACGTTTTTTGTACGGAACCTCAGTTTTTATTTTTTTCATTTAAAGCTTTTACTCGTAAAAAAGAAATCTGATATTCACACAAGAAAACCCTGTTTTCATTTTTTTTTTTTATATATATCACCCCCCCCCCCCCCTAAAAAAAAACAACAGATTTTCATATTTTATCTAATGCCCAATACGAAATAATCATTTGCTTCTAAATATTATTAGGGAACTCAGAGGTTTATTTGGGTCACCAACTCATTTTCACAGCGTGGTCCCACTGTTCTGGATGGCATCAAAAAGTGCACGAATTACACTGACTTTTTTTTTATGGAAAAGTCAAGTTGTGTTTATCTTTATTAATGTTCAACTGGTTTTAATAAAGTTTTGCGTATAAAAAGATATATTGCATATTTCCATGAGTCTTACTTTAACTGACCCAAATTACCTCCGTCAATGTTTTAGAAATCGGATAAACACACAACTAAACCTGTTTTTTTTTTGTTTTTTTATCACAAACTTTTTATTTATTGGCCTATAAGAAATACTCATTTTTTTTATTCAATATTATTAGGGAACTCAGGGGTTATTTGGGTCACGTGGTTAACTTACACATTTTTTTTATGTATATCAAACTCCTCCCCCCCCCAAAAAAACCCAAAGATTTCCACTTTTTATATTTTTTGCCAGGGCACCTGGCATTGGGATAAAAAAAAAAAATTCCTTCACTGACCTTGGAAAGCTTCACGTATATTTACTTTTTTTTTGGGGGGGGGGGGGGCAGTGGTTTTCCTTTTTACGAATAACCCACTACTGGGGGGGGGGGGGGAGTAGGGCTCACCTGAAACAGACAGAAATCTATTTTGTTTTATTAAAAACATGGATAAATCCTATCTAAATCATCTAAAGTACTTACAGAGTTCTTTTCAAATTTTTTACGAATTTATACTCTAATATTTCTATTTTAAAAATTTAATTTATGTCTCCCGGGCAACATCAGGGAACGGGTCCTGCTAGTTATCTATATACTAGTTGTACTTGCCCAGCTTGCCCGAGAGTCCTATTTTTTCTTTTAAAAAAAAAAGGATTTTGAAATTAAAATTTAATTATTACGGTATCATTTTGTCATTAAATGTAATTTAACGATCAAACGATATCATAATAATAAAACCAACTTGTTATAAAACTATAACTGATTGTTAATTTTGTTTAAATTCTTATTTATACAATTTTGGATGCAAATAGTGTCCAAAAGTTTCAATCTGTTAATACGCATGGCCACAAGAAAAAAATTTGGGCCGTTTGAGGTCTGGTGGTTTTTCTTAATTTTTTTTTTTTTTTTTTTTTTTTTAAAGATTTTTAAAAAATTTTTTTAGATCACAGATATTATATTAATTAATTTCATGTTACCTTTTATTTTTTGTAGACTGGTGCCAAAATTATAATCCGAGGTAAAGGGTCTGTGAAAGAAGGTAAAATTGGTAGAAAAGATGGCCAGCCTTTACCGGGAGAAGATGAGCCTCTTCATGCTTACGTCACTGCAATCAACCCAGAAAATGTTAAAAAGGCTGTTGAAAAGGTTAGTAAAAGGGACCTTCCATACTTTTATAACCCCCACCGCCACCTCCGTGAACCGAATTTGGTGCTTCTTTATGATTTCATTGCAATGGGGAAAAAAGCGCATGATTTAAAGAGAAAAAAAAAATTAAATCGGACAAAATATAAAGTAAAATGCTTTACACGTGACAAATGAAGAAAACTCTGATATTTTGAAGTAAAATTTAAAAAGAAACAAATAAATTGTCTTTGTCTAAACGGAAGCAATTAATTTATATTCTCGATGTCTTATGAAGATTGTTAGGATTTCATCGAATATCATGGCGTTCTATGCTACAGGTCACTTCATGTCAGATGAGAAGCACGACTGGAGGTCTATTGACAAATGTTTGATTTTCAGAGATTTTAAAGGAAATGAAGTCAACTATATTTGAAAATAATTAGAATAACATTTGGACTCGTACCTGAGGATAAAAAGATGTGTTGAAAGATAAATAAATGAAAATACGTATGTGGATCAGATCTTTGTGTTTTTAATACTTATTCGTTTCCACGACAAAAATAGATATTTTTTATTTATTTATATTTCAACATATCTTAACCTCAGGTATGAGTCAGAATGCTATTCTATTTATTTTCAAAACTAATTGAATTAATTTCCTTAAATCTCTGAAAATGCGTTTTTCTTGTGGAAACTGATGAGTGTTAAACAAAACAGTTAATTACGATGTCTGCTAAAAGATTTGATCCACGTCCATTTGTTTATCTCTTATCACATCTCATCCTCAGGTACGGATCCGAATGTTTTTTTTTCTTCTTTTTTTTTTGTTTTTTTTAAAAACTTAGTTCACCCCAAACAAGGCAAGTTGCCACTGTAGACGTAAGGGGCTACTGAGAATTAGGGGGAAAGTTTAGGGGGTCATCCTAAATTGAGAGCTGTGCAGCGAGATGCTTGTTCACATTAGTTTTAAATTTCTGCATGGAAACAGGAGCAGGAAGAGAGTTCCAAAGGCTGGCAGCTCGAGGGAAGAAGATATTGGAGTAGAAGGCTCTGGGGACCTCTACAGCTGATTGTCGGGTTGGTCAAGTGTATTTACGTCGAGGGGGGGCACCAGAGCAGCAAGTTCATCGGAGCACATTCCATTGAAGTATTTGTAAAACAAGCACAATGATGCAATATTGCAGTGATGGGACAGGATCTGGAGCTTGGTGGATAGTGAGGGACCTATTAGATTGGAGACTTTTTTTTTTTTACCCTTTCTACGAGGGAGAGACTGGTGGATGGTAAGTATTTTCAAATATTATTTACTTAATTTCCTATAAAAAGTCTCTGAGAATCAAATATTTGTTAATAGGCATCCAGTCGTGCTTCTCAGTTGCGCCATGAAGTCGCCTGGAATATAGAACGCCATGTTGAATATATTATTTTTTCTTAAATTTTAACGTTACTTCTCATGAATGTTAGCTAAAAAAAAATTTTTAGGCATTTTACAAAAATAAACTTTGATTTCCTTTTCTGAACATACATTTAAAGACTTTTTTTAGGACACAATTTATTAAAAATGAACCTGTTTTTAACAATTTTTAACTTATCATTTATTTTTCGTTCTTTCTTTGTCCTCTAGATTAAAGAAATAATCCGTCAGGGTATCGAGGTTCCAGAGGGCCAAAATGATTTACGGAGGCAACAGCTACGAGAACTGGCTTTACTTAACGGAACGTTAAGAGAAAACGATGGTCTCGCGTAAGTGATAATCTCATAATGACCTTTAACCCTAACAACCTTAGTGCACGACCTTTTGCATGCTTTCTCCTTTAATATATATTTGTATTGCATGGAGGGAAATGATATGAGGATGATACGATGGAGGCCTTAAAGACAGGCTTAGATCTGATGACCTTAGAGGAAGATTAAATCTGGACAGTAGAGGGAGATGTATGCAGAATAGTAGACTTTGATGGTATGTTCAAGTTGAAAGAATGGATGAGAGTTCTAGGGTTGAACAGTTGAGGTAGCAGGTTCAGTTGGCAGAGGAAGACCAGGGAAAACATGGGAGGAAGTGATGAGGATGGATTTGAGAGAAAAAACTATAACGACCTGACCAGAGATAAGATGGTAGTTTAGAAGTCAACTTTTAAAAGCTGTCCAACACATGCCAGTATGTAAAACTGAATATGATGATGATGATCATTATCATCATCATGGAGCAAGTTAAAATTTTTAAATTTATGTGTGACGTCATCTGATAATTTTGTATTGTCAGCCGCATGATTGAGGGTGGGGGTCTGTAGTGTGGGATCAGTGTGCCAGGTTTGAATTGTGTCAAGACTAATTCACCAGTTAACTGTGTTATAGTATATTTTTCTTGTGGTGTTAGCGGATTCCAGAACAAGAATTCATCTAGTCTGGTGGAGTATCCAGCTAAGTGCTGTTACTTAAGGTAGCATTACTTGGAGAAGGTGCACCATGCCTCGTATGGGCCAGTGTATAGCGGTGTTGAGGGCATCTTATTTGGGCTTCGAATCCAGGTTATTTTTAATATTTGGTTAGTGTTTACTTGTAGGGAGAAGTATTCTCGTGTCAGATTGTCCTGACAAACCGTTATATATAGACACCCAAGGATGGTGTCCAGTAGGTAATTCAAACTCTCTCTCTATCTATCTATCTATATAAATGCTAATTTATTTCATTTTGACTACAAAATTGATTTTGTTTCACGAGAGCAGTTTGAGGGACTCCTGATCTTTAGGCCTCGAAATAAAATTCTATTTCGAGGCCTAAAGATCAGGAGTCCCTCAAACTGCTCTCGTGAAACAAAATCAATTTTGTAGTCAAAATGAAATAAATTATCATTTATATTTCTGCTCTATATTTTTTATTGAGCACTCTTGTAAAGCCGGTTCAACTTCCCCTGGATTTATACCCTGTGGATCTATACCATACTCAGATTATTCTATCTATATATATATATATATATATAATGTGTGTTTGTGTAGTACAAAAATATACTTATGGCAAAATATTTGTAACCAGATAAAGTATTTTGTGAAATGAATCAAATCGAATTATGCGTTTTTAGTGTCCACTTAGTACCTACCATTCCCATCTTTCCAGTTGATTGCAATTCGAGATACCAACCCCAAAATATCTCATATTTTGTTATTAGCAAATCTTGACAAATGTTTAACATTTCCGTGCCAACTGCGTGTTAAACCGAACGTGATGATGATTCCAAAATGCTTTTGATTTCTTTCAGCAAACTGAAACAATTACAACAAGCTCAAAGTATTATTACAAATACGATAATTTGTACCTTGTGCGGTGGAACTGGACATTTAACACAAGATTGTAAACAAAAAAGGTAAGTGCCTTTTTAAAATTTTTTTTTTATTATAGCTTGATTCCATTTACACAAAGTGTGTGTGTGTGTATATATTTGTGTGTCGGGTATGATGAAAAGAAATTAAAAAAGTGCTCGATCATAAGAATGCGAGAGCTAAAATACAAATTATTTATTTAAAAACTGTACATTACAAATTCGAAGACAGTTCGAAAAATGGAATAGGATCGCCGCATGTTCCATTTTTCAAACTATTTTTGTCAATAAAACCATGGTAAATCTGTAAGTAATAGTCTTTAAATAAATAAATAATTTATATATATATATATATATATATATATAAAATTATAGCATATATATATATATATATATATAAAATTATTTATAGTATTTTAAAAAATATTTTTACTTACGTATGACGTCGTTTTGAGCTTATGGCTCTCATCAGCGCAGGGAAACAACAATCTCGGACGGTCATAGGGCGCGAACCCCGTTCATAGATACATCTCGAATCTGTAGGCGTTCACCTAATCCCATTAAGGCCACGAGGGGTTGTCGCGTAATATCGGAGAAATTAAGTGATATTTACACTGAAAGGGGCGAATGTTGACATCTAAACATTTGATAGCACTCGACGGTAGAATCAGAGCATTGCACTGAACCTTTTAGGTGAATGTTTATTTTTTATCTTTCCTACAGTGCTCGACCTTCAATTTTACTTGGAAGGGGCTTAATAATAATAATAATAATAATAATAATATATATATATTTATATATTATTATTAACGTAACAATACAGATTGACCCTGTTCCTATATTTGTCTCGCATACTTGCGTCAAAATCTAGTTCAGTATTCCTTGCTGCTGCTGGATGTATGATTGGTCAAGTCCTGCATACGCACAAATATACCAACATTTTTAATACATCTGATACAGCACTCCCACTGGCACCATTCAAAATGATCAAAGAAGATGACGATACCCATGGCTCGACTGATCTCTAACTGTAAATTGGAAGCTTCACAAGAATATTCTGGTGCAACCAGATCGGGCTGTCTGACTTAAAATGCACCAAACATTGATGTTTTTTCCTTTCTCTTTGCAAAACTCAATCATGTTCTGCAAAGCTAAAACAAACATTTTTCCTCTACAAAACAACTAAACCAAACACAATGAATAAATATTTGAGGATATAAAAAAACTTAAATCATAAAAACCTTCACCAAAATGACCGGATTCGGCATTAAATACCCCAAAAAGGGTTGATATGCCGTAAAACAAAACAACCCACCCCACAAGAATAAGCTGTATCGTTATTAAAACAAAACCGAGACTATAAAATCCAGTTCATCTGCCCCAGAGATGTTCACATGGTGTAATCTATTGCTACGAAAAGCACACATGATTTTCTTTTCTCTCCTGATGATAACCATCTGGCCGAAACTTATCGAGTAAATTAAATAAAACGATACTATTAATACACGATTGAGTCTTAATTTTAACTTTTTAAAAGGATTATTTTTTAAAGGATTGTTATTGTAAAGGATATAAAAAATTAGAAATTTTAAGAAGAATAAATAATTTAAAAATTTATTTTTACTTTTTATTTCTTTGTAGGCCTGGAGAGACGATTAGGATTCCACAAGGTTCACAAGCAGACAGGGCAAAAATGGATAGCGAGGTAAGGAACCCACCCCACATGCATTCCGTCCAGGTTTTCTCTATCCCCCCCCCCCCCCCCCCCCATATGATCTGGTTCGACATAACTGTTATTGGCTTAGCATTGTTAGGAAGATAAAATCCGTGATCCCTTGAAAGGCTTGAGTTTGAAAATTGTCAGTTTAGATTTATAAACATCCCAACCCCTCAAATTAAAAAAAAAAAAAGACAAAGATAATTTTTTAGCAATCACTTGATAAAAGGGAAAGTGTAAGTGATCTAATGTTTATTTTCATGACTGTGAACCTGTCAAGCTGTCATCAAGTCACGGCTGTAAAGTTACTTTTTCTTATACCCTTGGCCAAAGGTATCAAACTTGATAGGGCTACTAAATTAGTTTAGGAGTGTGTGGGGAAAATTCTCAAATAGCACCAGTTTTTCTCCGTTTATGCCAGGGTTGTTTCTAGTCTTTTGGGATTTCCACTTGCCGAAGCATCCCGGTTCTTGGCAAGCTTTCCTAATTGTCGCAATGTATCTAGACTCCTGGTCACAGTACCAAATATTTTTTTGATCTGTCTCTTTTTCTTTGTTCTTGTGGGTTCCAAAAAAAAGCATATCTTGTTAGACCAGATGAAGGCCTGCAAAGAGTGTGGCCAATCCATCTCGGATGTGAACATAATAATCACATTCTACGTTCTGATGATGATGATGATGCTGATGGTGGTAGACCAGATAGAGATGATGATGGTTGTTGGTCTCCAATATAGCATCAGTCTTTTTCCACTCTTCTTAAATTTCTACTTTGTTGACACTTAAGCAAGGCCAGTTCAGAAAAAGTGCGGTTAGAGATTGTGCAACCCTTGTTTCACTATAAGCTCCTTATCATGCTGACACCAATTCATTTTCTCTTAAAATGGAAGGAGGTGAACAACAACTTAATAAAAAGTTAAAACTTTTTTTCTGATTCAGATAGGCATAATCATGTGTAAGTTATTAGTCATTTTTATTGCTCTCATCCAACTTTGCTCATATGCAATGAACAAAGATTCTCCAAGCATCCTGTACCTGGACAAGCTTCTTCAACCGTCCACATGTATGGCCAGTTTTCTTCACATCTGCCTCCTGGTCACGGCACCAAATGTTTCTGGGTCTTCCTCTCTTTGTTCTTGTGCGTTCTATAAGAGGGCTGTTGTGATAAAGATGAGCACTTAACGAATTCAGAGCATCCACAATTTTGCTTGTCGAGCGGCCATTTACAATCGGAGAAGTGCATGCTCAGAGTTGTAGTTTTTGTAGGTGTAATTTGTATATATGGACTCGACCCGTTTTCAAAGATTAGATACGATGACAATTAGGCAGAAAGAAAAACATGGTGGATGTAAACAGATGAGAAAGAGATTCGTGCGGTTGAGGGGGAGCGTTTTTGTTAGTATCGTTCTGGTGTCGCCTAATCAAGGGTCCCTCTTAAATTTTAGACTATCGTTGCGACCTTATTGTGCTACGAAAGATTTTTCAGTTTCTTGCAAAGACGGATCTTGTTAGAACAGATGGAAGCCAGCAAAGAGTGGGACCCATCCGTCTCCAAAAATGAACGTGGTTCTTACGTTCCACATTCTGATGGCGATGGTGGACCAAATAAACATGATCGTTGTCAGCATCAAAAATAATTTTACTTTCACTACAAGGTTTTATAGTTAGTTGATGATCACATGTTCTGCATTGAGGTGCAATTTCTGCTTTTAGAAGATATTCATGAGTTAGTTTTGTATGACCAACTCGGATTCTGGTGAATTTAGTATCTAAATTTCGTTTTGATAATATTTCTGTCTTGCACAACATTTTGGTGAAAATACATATTAATGGATTGCAAAAAATATGAAAATACCCGTAAAAAATACTTTAATGAACAAACCCTAAAAACATTATTCGAGAAAGTAACACCTTACAAAATATTGCATTTTCTAAAGAAAATAAACCTTTTGAAACTCATCTAAAGATTTGATACAAAACAAACGAAATAGCCAAAATTTTATTTTAGGCCCTAAAACGGGGGCAATAAGATGCATTTAACCGTAAACAATTTAAAATATCACTGACTTAAGATTCAAATGAAGGACACTCCCTTCCACACTCATGGCACGAAATGACCCTTAGGGTTGATGTGCCATAAAGCAACATCTTACCTTCACTACGAGGTGTCATACGTCCTCGAGCTAGAAGTCCACTTCTCCCAGACTTGTCGATTCATTCAATTTCCATGTTTGCTTTTCTGTAACATTAGTTTTTTTATAGGGAGAGGTTGTTAGTCCTAATCCTAACGCACAAGACCGGGTACTGCTTTTTGTCTGACCTCTACCCTGGTCGGTTAACCTGCAGGTGGGTATGGCCTTATTGGTATAACCTTCTGGATCATGGAACCTTCCAACCACAACAAGGTAGCAATACATGGGAAGGTTATCTATATGATAATAATAATAATATGCTAAGGCATTTCATGTTCTTACGTGTGTTATCACCTTTCACACAGAATTGATTGTCCGATCAGCAAAGACGGTGATTGGTGATTAATCTGATGTTGCAAAGGGAAACAATTCTGATTTTACCCATTTTAAAATGAATTGTTCCAAAATCAAATTGTCGTCGACTAAAACTACAAATTTTTAATAAATACATTTCAAAAAGTAACATTTGTTTTATTGATTTGAAGAATATTTTATCTGACAATTATTTTTACGGTAACAAGACGAGGAATATTTATTGTTTTAAAAAGAATTAAATTGATACAATCTTAAATAAAGAAAGACTTATGTTTCTGAATTTTTTTTTTTTTTAGATGAAGATTGATAATTTGTATAATTTGGATTATTTGGACTACTGTTCTCATCTTGAAACGTTGTGAGAATAATGCTCAAGATGAGAACAGTAGTTTGAATAATTGAAATTGTACATACGTTTTATCTATCTAAAAAGTATTTAGTTGACAATAGCAATTTTTTTACGAAAGAAAAAAAAATCATACTTTCTTTCTTAATAGTACTGACCTTGAGATTTTAATTCAAAAGGAATATTTATTATTATTATTATTATTATTATTAACAGTAACTTATACAAATTGATGTAGAAAGCACCGTGGAATTTCTGCTAGAAAGTTGTTAATTTGCCAATATTTCTATTGATTTTTTTACCAAAACCAATAAAACTTTTTCAGTTTCTTGCTAATCTTTTTTTTATATGCAAATGTAATCTCCTTCCTGGATGATTTCGATCGATTATTTATATGGTTAAACTTTTCAGTTTAACAAAATTATTTTTTCAAATTTTCATAAACAAAAATCATGTTTCACCAATTTATTATTTTTCAGTATATGTCGTTAATGGCGGAATTGGGTGAAGGTCCACCTCCTCCTCAGAAGACCCCACCCCAGCAAACCACCCCCACTCCACAACCAGCTCCTGTTCAAACATTTACCAGACCTCCTTTCCATACGCAACCGCCACCTAATCCAATGGTAAGTTTTTTTTTTTTTTTTTTTTTTTTGCTTTATTGTCGTCAAATGTATTTTGATCTATGTAGAAAGCCGCAACAGCTTGAAGGGGTTGCTATGGAAAAGGCTTCAACTGGAAAAGGATTTTAAATATCCTAACAACTCGTTGAACAACATGACGATGGCCATATTTGAAGAAATACGATTGTTTTATGGGGGGGGGGGCATAGGCATATAGTATTGATTTACTCCTATCCAGGAGTTAGGCACAAGGCCAGTTTTTATCTTACTCCCACAAGTAAGATGTGACCCAAGGTCGGGTCGGGAAAGTGGGGTTTAAAAATTGCCTGGGCAGCCCCGTCGGCATTCCCCGGTAGGGGCGCCTCAGGCAGTAAGCAATAAACTTACTCCTCTCCAAAGAGGGGGGGGGGGCGAAGCCTGGGAGGGTGAACCTCTTAGAACTGCACAGGACCGACCCATGACCGGCGTAAATCAAGCCCAGAAGGCCAAGACAATACCAGTCTATGGGGTGCAGTATCCATCGGAACAGATACTACACTTTGATCTTAGCCAAAAGGCCAAGAACTCAACTAGGCATATAGTAGTTATCTGCTTTCTTTGAAAACTGAAAATGTAATTTTGCAATACTAGCAAAAATATGCGACTGCAGGGAGCATATTTTTGCTCGCTCGCTCAAGATGCCAGCAAAGAGTGGGAGCCATCCATCTCCAACTTCTCGCTCGCTGTCTGCGAGGAGGGGTCTTCCTATTTACTTGTCTAGAATTATATAATTGTTAAAAAAGACTACACATGGACAGCGGCACCGGGGGGGGGCTTGAGCCCCCCCCCCACACACACACACACACACACACACACACACACGCACACTTTATGGTCAGCAATAATGAAGTTATATATGCATGTGTTTAACCGCCCCCCCCCCCCCCCCCGACCAGAAAACAGCAATTCTTCCCCCTTTGTCAGAAACATCGCTCATGAAATGTAAGGACTAAAGAACAAAATAAGGGGTTAGTATTACAAGGTTGCAGAAAGTAAACCCAATGTCCACTGTCTACTCTCCTTTGACAAAATTTAAAAACATTTAAAAAAAAAAATGTGAAACTTATTTAGTCTTTACGAAATATTTAATCGTAAAATATATTTTAATTAAAAAAAATGTATTTTAATTAAAAAATTTTCTTCCGCTAACTTGTCAGTCTTATCTTTTCTCTTGGCTTTTCTCCTGTGCAGGCATTGAATCCGCCCTGGCAAGCCGCCCCAACAAGCAAACCCCCTCCAATTGTGTCACCATTCCAGAATCAACCTCCAACAAACAGTGCAGCACCTCCAGCAGGCGTGGGCGTGCCCATGCCACCACCACCTCCACCACCCCCGAACATGTTTGCCGCTGCCCAACAACTACCACCATGGCAGCAGACCATGCAAAATCCACAGCCTCCACAAGGAGCAGCTTTAGGTAGGTCCCCCTTCTCCCCCTTTTTTTTTCCCCCTCTTTCTCTCTTTACTTTTCGTTTGTTTTCCTTTTTTTTTTTTTTGATCTGATTTCATTTTTGTGTGCATGCCGTTCGAGATTAAAACGTCTTCCCCGCCATGCAAAAATGTGCTGGGTCTGAACGCGTCATTTCAAAAGTTACTCTTTCCATTTTCGGTCACGTTTTATATTGCATCTCTGTGCCTGCTTTACACGTACTTCCACGGAAAGTGCTCCGATGAACTCGCTGCACCCCCACCCGACTAGCAGCAAAATCACACCCCTTCACTGTAGAGATCCCAAGAATTTCTACTCTAATAGCTTCTTTCCTTTGACTGCTTGCCTTTGGAATTTGTCCCCTGTTTCACCGACCATATAAACATGCAAACATTTAAATGTGATATAAACAAACATTAACACCCCCCCCCCCCCCCCCCCCCAAAAAAAGAAACCTGACTCCTATCACAGTAGCCCTTATGCTTCAGTGGCAATATGTCTTGTTGGGTGTGAATAAAAAAAAATTTTAAATTAAAAAAAAAATTAAATTGCTGCTAAAGTTTTTTTTCACTTTTCACTTTATATTTTTATTTTCAATAAAATAAATTAAAGTCACCTTATTTAATTAAAAAAGTATAAGATTTATTTTACTTTTCTTCCGACTTGATGTTTACCGTAAAAAAAAGGTGGGGGGGGGTCTCTTTTTTTTCTCTTTTTTTTTTTTTTTGTGCAAAATTCACTAAATGTAATTTTTTGTGTCGAGAACAGCTTTTGTTATTCTTTATAATCAATAAATTCTGGAATCGTACAATTAAGAACTTTTATAAAAAGTTTTCATTTAAAAAAAATTTTTAAAGATTTATTTTACTTCTCATTAGACTTGTTGTTTAATGCCAAAAAAAACCCCAGCAATTTTCTTTTTATGTGCGTGTGTGGATTGACTAAATAGTCTGCCTACGGTACCCGCCTGTTTACTAAAAAGACAACACCTAGTGTGCCGCCATGTTTGAGGTCGAAAAAGACAATGGTTTTGTAGACAATACTGGTTTGGAGCACAGACCCTGGAACATTTCGGAAATAAATCTTCTAAATAGTTGGGAAGATGAACGGAGACATGCAAATTATTTGTTTCTCTAGGCAACCATTGTGATTTTATTTATTTATTTATTTGTCATCTGTCAAGTTTTAATTTAGTTCTCTTTGTTGATTTTATTCATTTAAACCCCAAAACATTGTTCTCCGTCTCATTTGCAGGTGTACCTCCACCACCTCCAGGCTTGTTGACAGCACCCCCTCCACCTCCCCCACCCAACAGCCAACATGGAGTCATGCCTTGGATGGCTTCCCAGGGTAAGAACACTCTTTCTTTTCTCCTCGTGATACTTTTTATTCCATCTTCAATCAATTCTGAACATTCCTTGTCTCGTTCAGTTGGGGGTTTGGGGCAGTTTAATTTATTTTACGGTTATTAAGGGAGCATTGACCATTGTTCTTTCTAAATCATTTCGACGTGTGTAATAGAAGAGAGAAAATTTGGAAATAAAATCAGGATAAGAGTTTGAATTTGTCAAACAATATTGGTTCCGAGCAGGTCTATCCAACGTTGCATGGATAAATGGATCGTATTTTGTTTTTAGATGCAGACGCGCATCTTTATATAGCGCTACAAGTGTGTGCGCTATTTTTGCAGACGTCGGCAAAATTTCACACCTAATGTGCTTCAGCAAGCCACGTTTCTCTCATTTGTGTGCCAATCTTTAAAGCAATTATATGGACGGAAAGAGAATAAAATAAGCGTTCCGATGATGTTGATTTCATGTGCCGTTAAACGTTGGATATTTTTAGAGTCCAAATTAAAAACCGCTCCAAACTGACGACGGAAAAGGAAAATGATTTTTTGAATGTTTACAATTCATATGTTGTGTTTCGCTTAACATCCATGGATATTGCTGAAATTTCACGGCCGATTAAACCCAGACGACCAGATCTTCTCGACTTAATTTTGTATTTCTACCAGCAAAGTTGACAAGCAATAGTTTTAAATTGGAAAGGTAAATCTACATGTATCAATAATTTTTATGTAGATATTAGTTTCAGAATTATTTTTATGTATTTGATCATTTTTAATGGTGCGGTAATTTCAACAAAACGTTATGTTCTGTTGAATTGTGAGGAGAGGGGAATTAAAATTGAACGCGGCAAACTGAAATACTAATGTAAACATGCCCTCTCTCCCTCACGAGACCGGCAGCGTTTTAATTTTTTTAGCTTCACTGGCTTTTTTGATGTCTCTATCTATCTCTCGCACATATATATATATTTCATGAAAAATGCCAGTATACTGAAATCATATGCCCAAATTTTTACACTTTTATTGTCATTAAGGGTATGCAAGCACAACAGGGCTATGTATTTTACTGGTAGGAATTTTTTTTCATCCACTCATGCATAGAGATTTATACTGTAGTCATGTGATAATGAAATGGTTTGGTTGATATGTAGTCATACCCTTAATGACAATAAAAGTGTAAAAATTTGGGAATTTCCTTGCTTTTGTACATTTAGTGTATATGAATTTTCATCTTAACCCTATTAAGGGCATATGATTTCAGTATACTGGCATTTTTCATGGAATGTCACTACTTTTGTCAAGGCTATGCCTCAATACAATGCCTTCTCATAAGGTTTTTTGGAATTTTCTGGAAAACTAAGGTATATGGTAAACTGAAATTAAAATGCCATCAACTAGACCCTAGAACCTCTATCTCTGCCAAAAATCATCTGAATCAATCAAATAGTTGAGATACAGGGTGGCACATACATACGTACGTACGTACACACGGATAACATGATTTCATGATTGAACTTTCTGGATCTCTGGGTTGCCTTGACTGATGATGCTGAAATTCTACACACTTATAGAATCTATCAAATAAAAATTTTGTGCAAAGTTTTAACTAATTTGGTTTATTGGTTTTTGAGTTATGATTAATCAAAGAAATGAGATTTCCAGCATAGGCCATTCGCGCCTCCCTTGATATGAGAGATGGAGAGAGTGAGAGACCTTATATTTATCTATCCATATAGATGTCATATATATCTATATATAGATATATATATATAGATCTCGTATATATCTATCTCTTCTCTGGGACCGCCTAGTGTCTGTATTCTAGTTCTTTGACTGTAAAAATGTAAAATATTCCACTTATGGCGTGTTAAAAAAATTTTTCATTCAACTTCCTACTGGATACATTTTTTATTATTGCAACGTCTTTTGACGTAATACTTTTCTTCTCATCCGTTGTTGAGAAATTGTTTAATTTTTTATTTTTAGAGAAATAAATTAAAGCGACATTTCCTTTTGGGTTGTAGGTGCTGGTCTTCCTCCTCTTCCACCCGTTTCAGCTTCTGGACCCCCGTGGCAAAATGCAGGTGTCCCTCCACCACCTCCGAATAATTTACCTCCATGGCAGCAAGGACCTATGCAATCGATGGGCGGTGGTGTCGGACCTCCACATCCAGGCAACCAGCAAGCATACGGAGGCATCCCTCCGCCTCCTCCCCCGGGGGGTTATGATATGAATCATAGCATGAATCCCCTTCTTGTAGCTCCACCTCCACCACCCCCTTCCTAGGAAGAGTGACCTGCACACGTGCATCCTGGACGCACCTGCATAGGCGCGAGTGTTCGGCTTGAGAGAAGGAATTAGGGGCACAGAAGGGGGCAAAGGGGAAACGTTGTCTTCTTAGAATGCACATGAACAATGGCATAAATTGGAGAAAAAAAAAAAAAATTTTTTTACCATACTTCATAAAACACATTTTTACATCGGAAATAAAAAAAACTTTAAAAAAAACTTAAAATAAGAAACTTTTTATTTTTTTTTTTTTTTTTATTTTTTTTATTATTTTTTAATTTTTTTTTTTATTTTTAATTTTTTTTTTTAACATCTTTTTAATTTTTTTTTTTTTTTGTTTGTAATCTTTTTAAAAAATCTTTTTTGCATCTAACACAAAAAAACAACTCTATTCTTAATTCTCACCCCCATCTAACCCGTGTCTACACCAGATTAAAAAAATTATTTTTTTTTATGTAGGTATTTCCATGTAGAAAAATTTATATTAATAAAATCTGCACCCTCTCTTCCTACGACACCACCTCCCCATATTAAATTTCTTTTATATAAGAAAAGATTCTTTGAGAATAAAGAGATATTAATGCTTCACCACAGGGACACTGTCTTTCCCCACCTTAAACTCCATCCCCTGTTATTTTTATTTTATTTTTTTTGTGTGGGGGTCTCTGCCATAAAATTGAGAAAATCTCTTTTCCTCCCGTCCTGACACAATGTGACCAAACACACCCCTGTTTGGCCGCTATATTTAATGACTTTTCTACTTTCATACAGTTTTGCCGTTTGACTTTTTTCCCCCCTTTCTCCAAAAAAAAAACCTAAAAGTAAAGAAATGCGATTGAGTTTGATAATACGAAAAATATTTCAAAAGGAAAAAACATAAAAACATTTTCCTCCTCCCCCTCTTCCTCACGTTTTTTGATAGTTTTTGTTTTTCAAAACATGAGTGATGCGTGAAACTTGTCTCATCAACAATGAACGAGCTCTTAAGACCAATTTTCACCTCAAAAACAAGGGGCCGTTCCTTAAACAAGATGTTTCTGAAATCTGGAAGTTTAGATGATTATATACCGAACTAGTTGTACCTACCCAGCGTTAAATGTAATAAAAGGAAAGGGTTGTTTGCTTGAAGCATTGCTGGTAAACGAGTAATAAGGTGGGAATTCTGAGGCAGGAGCAATACAATGTTGAAAAACCGGAAGGTGGGAAAAGGGATGAACCAAAATAAATGACAGGAGACGGTATAAGTGTATAAATATCGGATCAATTTATTTTTATTTTAAAAAGATTTTTAAACATAAAGACAGTAAATTGTAAAATGGGACACTTACTGCTAGATATTTAAAAGTGAAAACTTTAGTCATTTTGAGAGTAACAAGCTATCTTTTTTCAAATAGAAAACAAAAATTGAGATATATATATGATAAAATACACAATATATAATTTTAGAAATGCCGTGGAGACAAGATGTATAAGAAAGACAAAAAGGAAAAACAAAACATTAAACACAGGAAGAAATCAAACGAGATTTACCAGCTTCATTCGGATCAACGAATGTCTTCAGGAAAGAAAAAAAGAATATTCTTCTGAAGACGTTGTTGATCTTAACAAAATCTATAAAATCTCTCGTTTGATGATTTCTTCCGGTGTTTAATTGTTTTTCCTTTGTCTTTTTATATATATATATTATATGTGTGTATGTATAATTAGAGAGAGCGCTGCCGACTCAACTCGATGGTTGAAGGTTCGATCCCTGTCTAAGGGTGCATTGCTTGTGTAGCAACACTGTTTCGCTATATCACAGCTCTTCAGTCTGGGTGTGGATGACATATATATATATATATATAATTAATTAATTAGTTAATTAAAGAACTTGAGAACAACATGTTACATATTTCAGAATGGTACCGCGGTTTCATCCAGATGGGTTCTCTTTTTACATAAGACTCGTCAGCGTAACTGAAAGAAGGCCCTTCTCATTTCTTGTTGTGTTTGGACCTTATTTCAGTACGCTGATGAGTCACTTGGGTATATACATTTTAAAATGTAAAAAGTCACCCCATTTGGATGAAACCGCCGTACGATTCTGAAATATGTAACATAGTTTTCAAATAAATTATTTGTATTAGCTCTGTCTTCTGCGATCGAGCACTTTATGGATTTCTTTTCAGTATAACTTGACACACACACACACATATATATATATATATTAAGTTTAGGCTATGCTGGGACACATTTGGATCCAAAGTTACGGCAAGATTAGGCCTAGAAACAAGGTAAGCTTCAGTATTTCAGAACCATATATTGTGTATTGGGCAACCCCCTTTGGGTGGGGGGTGGGGGGTACACTAGTATATTGTTTTTTTTTGCAAAATCTCATCACCTCAAACTTTTCTTCCATTTGACAGGGGTCATTTGAACCCATTGACCCTTTGCATGTCTCTCTTTTTCTCTCCCCCTTTTTCACATCTTACTGTTATTTCTTCTTCCACGATTAGAAATAAAGAATGAAACACTTTCCTTCCAACTTAAAGGGTCTGTAACTTCACAGGAGCTTTACAAAAAAAAACAAAAAAAACGGCGGACAGCCTCTGACTTGTTTGAATAAATCTTTTTTTTTTATACACATAATTGTCTGATTTTTTATTTTTTATTTATATAAAACAATTAAAAAAAATTTGAAAAATTGTTTTTCTGGAAATTGCTCCATGAAGCGACTTGATGTAAGGAGCTAACAATAACGAAAGATGAATATCGCAAAGAAAGGAGATTCTTATTGAAAAAGACCAAGGCTATAACTAAGAGGAAAACAGTCAGCAGGAAGAGAGTTCCACAAGCCCGCAGTTCTTGGAAAGAAGCTACTGGAGTAGGAAGCTGTATTACAATGAGGTATCAAAATAGTAGATTGACGGAGACCAAACGAGCTGGAACAAAGGAAGCAGGGAATAGATCACATAATTCTAAAGAACGCATGGCATAATACTATTTATAGAAAAGACTGAGACTAGCAATGTCACGTCTGAGAGAGAGAGGGTGTAGAGAAGAAGAAACGGCAGGGCCAATCAAATTACAGATACGTTTCTGCACCTTATCAAGAAACCTCAAATAGGACAACAGTACTTCATACATGGTCAGGTGTGAGAAAGTGTTTGGAGCGATAGAGAGAACCGACTTTACGATAAGCAGAAAGAACAGTGGATCTAATGTATGAACTCCAAGATGATTTGATGAGAATGAAAGACCAAGAAGTTTCAGAGTCGATTTCCCATCAAGAGCAGAGCCATCTATGAGAATCTAAGGAAGAAAAAGGGACACACCTATGATTGAAAGACGAGCCGAGTCTTAGCAGGATTAAACGAAACAAGCCATTTCGTACCCTAATCCACAACTGACCTCAGGTCAACTTCTAGATCAGCTGCGTATTTCGACTGATCCAAGGAGAATGGGCGAGAAGCTGTTTTTTTGCTATGTGCCCTGAAATCACTTTGGGGAATAATTTTATATGGTAAAGTTCAAATTTAATTTTTTTTTTTTGTATAATTTTCTTTCAGGTAGGACATGTCATTCACGTTGACATTTTCAAATGTTATTTTCGGATGGAAAAGCGGTGTCTGATAAGAGCAAAATTTTTTTTTTTTTTAATTCAGAAAAATTTGATGACTGCCGAATCGCTAGGACCGTACTTCTGTATTTTTTCAGCGCTATTTGGCTGGATTTTGTTTATTTTTTCCCGTTTCTTTTTTCTCTTCTTCCTCTCTCCATCTTGTCTTGCCGGTTCTCTCTAACCAGATTTTTTTTCAAAAATCGGAGAATGTCACTTTCTAACCTGACCAAAGTTACAATTTCATGCAAAATTTCAGAGAAAAATACGGACGGACGGAAATGCCTCAAAACATAGGTCCCTCGATTTTCTAAATCGGGGAATAGACAGATCTATAAACATGCACAATGCTTAGTGGAGTCGCAAAGCTTGTCGACGAGGGGGGGTGGGGGGGGGGACGATCACTGACGGGACATATCTGGTTTGGGTTTTTTTCATTTCTCCACTTGGAAAGGTTATTGCCTATTTAAACGGGGGGGGGGGGGGGGGGGGGTCGGGTCATCTTGAAATCAAACCACTTAAAATCCATTGAAAAACTTATGTCCCTTCAGATACGAGGTTCGATGCTGTGATTATGACCCACTTGAGATTTTCCAAAATTAATGTTCACCCCAGATGTCACATATCAAGGCCAGATGCCGCTCGAGGATAAGGGTTAATGACATGGGAATATTTAGGAATCTTGTCCACCTTAGCTTTGAAGATGACAAAGTTGTAATCTGTAGAGAAGCAGTCCTGCAGCAACATGTTCCAGATGGGAAGCCCTTTCAAAGAAGCTGTTTGAAATTTCGCTTGGCGTTGGACACACTGAGTTAGAAAGGAAAGTTTTTCTTCGTTGTGGTAGAAGAGTTCTTGCTGTGAATGTCTTACAAAGAGGAACACGAGATTGGAGCTCAGTCGAGCATCTTCCATGGGTATAACGATAGAGAGACTAGCAACGTCTTCTTTGTGAAAGAGCCTCTAAGAAACGGAAGAGATTATCCCCTACTAAATTTCGAAGTCGATTCTGAATTCAGTCAAGTCAACAAAGTGCTGTGAGCGGCAAATATACTCAACATAACAAATCCATCAAATTTTAGCATCATTTTATTTTAAATACAAAAATTGGATTTCTTAAATATGTTATGCACTTTTTACAAAATGGAAAACTGTCGAGCCATTAAACTTCTGGATTCTTCTTTATTAGTTCAACGAATTCTACAAAAAAGAAAAAAAAAAAAGTTATTATTTATGAGGAAGGCGGGATGGAAAAAAGAATTAAGTGCAGTGCCATGGTTTATAATCAATTTTTTTTTTGGGGGGGGGGGATGAGATCAATTATACTTGAGACACCCCAGAGTAAGAAACAACCAGAAGGACACATCTTGCCTTGACACCGGTTTCTTAAACTTTTACTTTCGGTCCAATCATTAACAAAACAATACACACATTTATAATTTGCCTTTACAGATTTTTTCAT
>OY744552.1:10381901-10529401 GCA_963556195.1 Sepiola atlantica
TAAATGAAGCCGCTCCCTAGTTGTACGGTTGAAGCAAAGAAAGGACGGGAGCGTAAGTTAGGAATATACTGCAACCTGTGTACCTCATTTGCGTGCCCACCTATACGTGCAAGGGTGACGTGCGTGGAATTGATGTGGTGACTTTAGTAAAGTTAGCCATTGTGTAAGAAGACATTACCGCTGTTGTAGTTGGGGTGGGGCTCGGAGTTGGTAGGATATGAACCTGCTTGTGAAACACGTAGATGTCCGTCGTTAGACACTGGAAGATCATCACGCACCCGACCAAGATGACAAACCAATACTTTTCGACGCCCTGCACAGAAAGAACAATGGGAAAATAACATGAGTAAAACAAACAAAAAAATGTTTACACAAAAAAATAAAATAAATAAATAAATAAATAAATAAAAAATAACGAAGCACTAGAAAAGCGGGAAATTTGTCAAACGGTAATTTATTTTTACAAAGAATAACTTTTATAAAGTTTTTCAAAGACTAATATTATAAAACACTCGCAGATGCTCAAAATGTCGTCCGTGCAAATCGAAGAAGTGAATAAACCAGACGCAATAAAATTTAAACAATAAAATTTACAACCTCAAATTTCCTGCTTTTCTAATATAATTTTTCTCCTTTATTTAGTTTTTTCAATGAAAATAAAAACATGGAAATACATGAAATGTTTGTGTGTTTATAGATTGTCTACAGATAGGCCCCTTTGTAGCCAGTCCTTGGGTGGTCAAATGGTGTCCACGGAGAAAAACCAGAATCCAAGATTTCCAGGGTCAGGAGTGAAAATATTCCAGGAAATGGGAAGGACGCATGGGGGGGGGGGGGTGTAGAGTCGGCCCTCGGGACATGACACAGGGAGTTTGTTTTTCTATTGTGTCGGGTCGGACTTATTGGCCGGGATAGTCAACCTAAGAAAACAAGTACCATTTGTAATCTAAAAAAATAAAAAAAATTTTTTTTAAATAAATAAAAAAAATAAATAAAAAAAATAAATAAAAAAAATAAATAAAAAAAATAAATTTAAAAAATAAATTAAAAAATAAATAAATCAAAAAAAAAATTAAATAAATAAATAAATTAAAAAATTAAAATAAATTTAAAAAAATAAATTAAAAAAAAAAAAAATAAATTAAAAGAAAAATTAAAAACATAAATAAAAAAATAAATAAATAAAAAAAAAAAAAATAAAAAAATAAATAAATAAATTTAAAAAAAAATAAACATCTTTCATTGTTTATGAACTGGTTTTCGTTTGGAAGGAGAATTCCTTTGCTACAGCACTGACTGAATTGAACAACAACCTTGGACCAGCACAACGCGTGGGACGATCGCGGCCAGTGTAGTAAATGCACTCATACATGTTCATACTAGTACATATATATATAATTATAAATATTTGTTTTTATCTACATATATATACGTTTCATCCTTACGGGAATCGTCAGTGTAGAGATAATTATTCATACCGGTAGCTGGACTTGACCGCTGAAACACAAATCATGTTTAAAACTCAAATTCTGGCGTCTTAGCCCACACGGCTGTTATAAATTACCTGGTAAGTCAGAGAGAGATTAATCCTATCTAAAGGCAACCGTCGTAAAGTGTTCTACTATTGACACTGACTGACTGACTGACACACACAAAAAAAAAAAAAGAGAAATAAAAAAAAAAAAGTAAAATTGACAAATCTATTTCATCTTTAGTTGTTCAATGCAAGATGTATTTAAAATTATGTTTTTTTTTTTCTTTCCTTAAGCCAAGCTTTTCAAAGATCAAAATCTTATAAGAAGAATTACATGGATAGATAAATTGGCAGGGAAGTAGCTAAAATTTAAATTTGAGAGAATAATAAAAAAAATGGATATAAGTGTGGGAGAAAAGTTGTTAAAATGTAAAGTATATCCAGATAGAAAAACGTCCAGTGACAAAAAAGTTCAATGAGGAAAGGTTGAAAACGGAAAGGCAAAAATTCACTGTTAAAAATCCGTGGAAACTGCGTCTAAGGTGGTCAAAATATTGTGAATCCAGGCGGAATTAATCCAATAGAATATTTGCTTTTGTCGTAGAAAACTGGTTAGGATGTGTGTTGAGATTTGAGGCCATTTTAAACACTCCTATGGACCCCACTGAGGAAAATTCTAAGGAAATGAGTTCAAAATATTGCAGAAATTTCGAGTAGAAATCGAGTGGAAGACAAGTTCGCTGGGGGTTAAATGTTTATCTGAAGGCTTCTAGAGACCGAAAGAGGTTGTAAAGTAAAAATCGAGGGAGGTGAGGGTTAAGCAAGGGATAATTGGCCTGACGCTTAGCTTGAAGTGGGATGGGGGGGGGAGAGGTTGTTTAGATGCATCTCATCGTTATTAAATAAATAGATTTCCATGACTGCTGCTTGGATTTGCTAAGAAAGAGGGTGTCGGTTGAAGGTTGGGACGGTATAAAGCTGATATAGTAGCTTGGCCAATATTAAATGAACAGATCGGAAAAGAAATTATTCATATCGAGAGGAATTAACCTAGGGTTTTTGGTATTATAGGGTTGAAGGTTGGTGCGTGTTGTACTTGAAAATCTAAATGGGTGCTCTGTTGAGGCACAATGATCAAGATAAAATATATATATATATATATATATGAATTTATTACATCCCCTTTTTCGAACTTTAAACTAATATATATATATATATATATATATATATACAGGGTGGGCAAAAATAAGGGTCCTATTTTTAAAAATTCATAACTTTTTTATTTATTGATTTTTTTTTTTTAGAATAAGTAAAGGACCCCTTCCGAAGCAAGCATGAGCCGTATTAGCCCTAAGGAACGTACCCTCATTTAGAAAACATTATTTTTGCTTAAAAAACTCAAAACAGTGTAAAAAACAATACTTTAGTTTTTGTAAGTTTTAAGAAGTGTTTTTCGGCTAAAATTTGTTTTGTTTATTTCAAAAAATCTCGGAAGGGTCAGTCTACACACACATAAAGTTTGGTGAGTTTAACTTTTATTTTGTGGAAGTTATTCAAATTCAAGTTATTCAAATTTAAAGATAGGACCCTTATTTTGGCCCACCCTGTATATATATAATATTTTATAAATAAATATTAATTCTATATTACCTACAGACATTGATGTTTCATGCTTACGCTATCTTCAGTGTAGGGAGTTAATTTCCGACGGTCGGTGGGCGCGAACTCCAATCACAAATCGCTACTGATTCGAAGTCAAGAGTCTTACAAGTGTAAGACAGCCGTCTTTATATCGACAAAATATAGACAAACTATAATAAAAATATAAAAGATCATCTGGTTAAGGCTTAGTTGGCTGTTTTTGAAGCATATAAACTCCAGACACACGAGTAGATAAAATTTTAAATATTTCTACTTACCAAAACTCCTGTTCGATACCACCATGACTGGAAAAAAAAAAAAAAAAAAAAAAAAAAAATTAATTTAGAATTTTTTAATAAATACTGGTAAATAAAACAAAGAATAGTAACTAACGCGCTCCCACCCGCACCTTCCTTCATTTCGACTGGTTTTAAACCAGTTCTTGGAAATGTATAGGAACTAATT
The DNA here is from genome assembly GCA_963556195.1 of Sepiola atlantica. Classification (NCBI taxonomy): domain Eukaryota; kingdom Metazoa; phylum Mollusca; class Cephalopoda; order Sepiida; family Sepiolidae; genus Sepiola; species Sepiola atlantica. The sequence goes on from OY744552.1 coordinate 10,385,482, forward strand.
TTGTAAGACTATCTCCTATAGTAATTTCTAACTAAAGAATCGTCAAAGAAAGAAAAACAAGGCCATTCTATAAGCAACGAACGATTTATTTATTTTAGCAAACTACACCGTTGGGTGTAGGTTGCCGGAATTTTAAAACAGTGAAGAAAAGAAATATAACAAGCCACGCGTACGTGGTCCCCCTCTGTATGTGACTGGATGTGGCCAAGTTTCAGAAAAATTGAATGGATGGATGAAAAGTTATGGGGCAAAAAATGTCATTTTTTGCTATTTATGGGCCTTTTGACCCCCTGGGGGGTTAACCAGATTTTTTTTTCAAAAATCGGAGAATGTCGCTTTCTAACCTGACCAAAGTTACAATTTCATGCAAAATTTCAGAAAATTCAATGGATGGTTTCGGAAAAAAAAATACGGACGGACATGCCTCAAAGTCCCCTGATTTTATAAATCGGGGGACCAATAAGTTTGGTTTGGTTGTTTTGTTTTATGACATATCAACCCTTTTCGTGTTATTTAATGCTCAATCCGGTCATTTTTTCTTTATTTTTTATTTGTTTGTTATGCCTCCTTGGGCATCTCCCCTTTAACTATCTTCTCAAATCAAAAAAAAAAATTAAACTCTTAGTACAGTATCGATATCCAGATCAAATTCTGTTAAATATTTCATTTGACAACTCCCAAAAGTGCCCCCTCAATTTCTCCCTCCTACCACTTTCTCTGAATTCATCCAACCTCATCTTAAACTGATCCACGCTATTGCTGTTCTTAATCTGATCTGGCAACTTATTCCAAAAACATTACTCTGTGAGCAAAAAAAACTTAACTGGTTAACAGATCTAGTTTTTGAAAACTGCCTTGACAATAACCTTCCAGATCTAGGAGAAATACTAAAAAAAATGCCCACCATAGTTAGAAATGCCATTAATTATCTTGAAAGTCTCAATCATATCACCTCTCATTCTTCTCTCCATCAAAGTAGTCAATCCCAATTTGTCCAATCTCTCCCTGTAACTGCACTCCTTTACTTATTAGTTTTGTCACCCTTCTTTGTACGCCTTCCAGTTTCAATATTACATTCCAATTTCCATATTTTTGCAAAAGTTTTTATGCTTCAAGTTCTTTATATCTTCAAATATTTATTCATGGTGTTTCGTTTGGTTTGTAGAAGAAAATCGTTGTTTTTGTTTTTGGTTTTGCAGAACGTGATTGAGTTTTGCAGTGGGAAAGGAAAAAAAACATTTTCACGCGAGCCACGTGGGGCACTAAAGACTTCAAAATTGTCCAGTCACACCTCAACGGACATTCACAAGAGATTTCTACATCTCCAGGAGTGGTGGTGGGAAACAATGATTTATTAAAAAAAAAAATATATTGCTTGAAAACAGAAAGCTTGCAGCATGAATACTTAAATAAATGTTTATTTTAAAGAAAAAAAACATTGGATTCGAACCCAGTCCCAAAGTTCAAATATATTGATAACATGAACTTAAAAACAATATTTTTTACAAAGTGCTCAATACAAAGTAGAGGTTTTATAAATAAAATTATATAAACATTAGAAACGTTCAACAGACTGTTTCTAATGTTTATATAATTTTTATTTCTGCTGTGGGGCACTATATTATTATTCAAGGACTTTTTAGAAGAGAAATGTTGAACAAACATTACAAAATTGTTAGTGACTGAATACTGGGGGGGGGGGGGGTCAGTTAGGATAAAAAAAAAGGCAGTGCTCAGTCAGAAGAAATAGTTAGGAAGAAAAGACTAAGATATAAAATCATGAAAGAAAACATTTGAAGAAAAAAAACACACACACTAAAAAAATAAAAATAAATAAAAAACTTTAACTTTTACTTACCACCATTCCTGCAACTAGACTGCTTACTGGAAAATAAAAATAATAAATTAAAACTTTTTATTAAAAAACAATCCCCCCCCCCCAAAAACAAAACAAAAACAAAACAACAATTCTTAAAGAAAAAAACGGTTGTGTCCATCTTTTGTGTATACATGCGTATCCACTTATCGTAGTATTTCTCATCACCAACTTCCAAGGAGAGTCACACGCATGTCTTACCAGTCAGTTACCATAGAAACTCAGCAAAAAATATTCATTCTTTGTGAGTCAACTTGGCCAAGATTCGTCGTGGGGGGGGGGGGGGGTCGGTTTTTCAGCCATTTTATGTACTAATTTGGAAAGAAAATGCTGACTCATTACTCGACGAATCTATTATATAAAGGAGATTTGTATATGTGTATACGTCCAGAGAGGAATGGGCTGGGTTGAAGAGAAAGAGGGGGGGGTGGAGAAGGGAGGGAGAAAGAGAGAGAGGTAGAAGTTTTAATAGAAATGTGTTACACTTTTGCCCCGGGCAACGGCGGGTAACCCTGCTAGTTTTTTTTAGATAAAATAAAGTAAAAAAAAAAAAGAAAAAGAAACAATGCAGAATACTTTTGTTGGCATAAAATAAATGTGAAACATTTTTTTCTTTTTTAATAGGGTAGAAGAAGATTTTTGTTAAAATCAAAAGTGTATGTTAGTTTGTAGGTGTTTGGGGGCGGGGAGGGGGGAGGAGGGGTATAAGAAGATGACTTACTGATGATGTTAGTGGCAAGAATGTAATCGGGTGACGAATCAATTTTATTGACTTGACCACGGACCAAACAAATCAGGAATGACAACTGGAAGGAAAAGTAAGAATATTATTAGAGGAATGGGAGAGAGAAATAAAGAAAGGGGAAGGAGGGGGAGAGAAGGTTGGAGAGGGGGAGAGGAAGGGGAGAGAGTAGAGGGAAGGAGAGGAAGGGGAGAGAGTAGAGGGAAGGAAAGGAAGGGGGTAGAAGAGGGAAGGAAAGGAAGGGGGTAGAAGAGGGAAGGAAAGGAAGGGGGTAGAAGAGGGAAGGAAAGGAAGGGGGTAGAAGAGGGAAGGAAAGGAAGGGGGGAGAAGAGGGAAGGAAAGAAAGGGGGGAGAAGAGGGAAGGAAAGAAAGGGGGGAGAAGAGGGAAGGAAAGGAAGGGGGGAGAAGAGGGAAGGAAAGGAAGGGGGGAGAAGAGGGAAGGAAAGGAAGGGGGGAGAAGAGGGAAGGAAAGGAAGGGGGGAGAAGAGGGAAGGAAAGGAAGGGGGGAGAAGAGGGAAGGAAAGGAAGGGGGGAGAAGAGGGAAGGAAAGGAAGGGGGGAGAAGAGGGAAGGAAAGGAAGGGGGTAGAAGAGGGAAGGAAAGGAAGGGGGTAGAAGAGGGAAGGAAAGGAAGGGGGTAGAAGAGGGAAGGAAAGGAAGGGGGTAGAAGAGGGAAGGAAAGGAAGGGGGTAGAAGAGGGAAGGAAAGGAAGGGGGTAGAAGAGGGAAGGAAAGGAAGGGGGTAGAAGAGGGAAGGAAAGGAAGGGGGGAGAAGAGGGAAGGAAAGGAAGGGGGGAGAAGAGGGAAGGAAAGGAAGGGGGGAGAAGAGGGAAGGAAAGGAAGGGGGAGAAGAGGGAAGGAAAGGAAGGGGGGAGAAGAGGGAAGGAAAGGAAGGGGGGAGAAGAGGGAAGGAAAGGAAGGGGGGAGAAGAGGGAAGGAAAGGAAAGGGGGGAGAAGAGGGAAGGAAAGGAAAGGGGGGAGAAGAGGGAAGGAAAGGAAAGGGGGGAGAAGAGGGAAGGAAAGGAAAGGGGGGAGAAGAGGGAAGGAAAGGAAGGGGGAGAAGAGGGAAGGAAAGAAAGGGGGAGAAGAGGGAAGGAAAGGAAGGGGGAGAAGAGGGAAGGAAAGGAAGGGGGAGAAGAGGGAAGGAAAGGAAGGGGGAGAAGAGGGAAGGAAAGGAAGGGGGGAGAAGAGGGAAGGAAAGGAAGGGGGAGAAGAGGGAAGGAAAGGAAGGGGGAGAAGAGGGAAGGAAAGGAAGGGGGCAGAAGAGGGAAGGAAAGGAAGGGGGGAGAAGAGGGAAGGAAAGGAAGGGGGGAGAAGAGGGAAGGAAAGGAAGGGGGGAGAAGAGGGAAGGAAAGGAAGGGGGGAGAAGAGGGTAGGAAAGGAAGGGGGGAGAAGAGGGTAGGAAAGGAAGGGGGGAGAAGAGGGTAGGAAAGGAAGGGGGGAGAAGAGGGAAGGAAAGGAAGGGGGGAGAAGAGGGAAGGAAAGGAAGGGGGGAGAAGAGGGAAGGAAAGGAAGGGGGGAGAAGAGGGAAGGAAAGGAAGGGGGGAGAAGAGGGAAGGAAAGGAAGGGGGGAGAAGAGGGAAGGAAAGGAAGGGGGGAGAAGAGGGAAGGAAAGGAAGGGGGAGAAGAGGGAAGGAAAGGAAGGGGGAGAAGAGGGAAGGAAAGGAAGGGGGAGAAGAGGGAAGGAAAGGAAGGGGGAGAAGAGGGAAGGAAAGGAAGGGGGAGAAGAGGGAAGGAAAGGAAGGGGGAGAAGAGGGAAGGAAAGGAAGGGGGGAGAAGAGGGAAGGAAAGGAAAGGGGGGAGAAGAGGGAAGGAAAGGAAAGGGGGGAGAAGAGGGAAGGAAAGGAAAGGGGGGAGAAGAGGGAAGGAAAGGAAAGGGGGGAGAGAAGAGGGAAGGAAAGGAAGGGGGAGAGAAGAGGGAAGGAAAGGAAGGGGGGAGAGAAGAGGGAAGGAAAGGAAGGGGGGAGAGAAGAGGGAAGGAAAGGAAGGGGGGAGAGAAGAGGGAAGGAAAGGAAGGGGGGAGAGAAGAGGGAAGGAAAGGAAGGGGGGAGAGAAGAGGGAAGGAAAGGAAGGGGGGAGAGAAGAGGGAAGGAAAGGAAGGGGGGAGAAGAGGGAAGGAAAGGAGGGTAGGGGGAATAAGGAGAGGGAAGGGGGAAGAAGGAGAGGGAAGGGGGAAGAAGGAGAGGGAGGAGGCAGAGGGAAGGATAGGAGAATTAAAAACGAAGAGAGAAATATTAGAGGATAGAAAAAGCGGCCACATGCCAAGGAACATCCAACAATATCAAGTGAAATTCTAAGAAATTCAACCAAAGGACAAAAGGAGCATGAAATAAAAATAACATTTTTTCAATAATTAAAAAAAAAAAAATTCTAATTTTTTTTTTTCACTCACCGCAATAAAAAACAGCACAAAACTATTGAAAATCCGGATGCCCAAAATCTGTAAGAAAACGAGAGAAAAAAAGTGTGAATAATATTAAAAGAGAGAAAGAGTTTAAACAATTTCATTTACTCAAAAAAACATTTATCAGTTATCTTGATATTCTTTTTAGCAGCGTTTATGGTATCACCTCACAACAATCTCATTAGAGATAAAAAAAAAAAAATTTTTTTATATTATTAGTTGATAATTTTTTTTTTCTCTGAATAACACAGCAGGGATGCCACTGTCCAAAAGCAAAAAAAAGAAAAAATGAAATCGAGAGAGATGTGCGTGCGCTTTTTTTTTTCTTTTTCTAAACAACTCTAATCAATACCAACCAAGCCGCGCATGCGTGGCGCCCCTCTGTATGTGACTCGATGTGGCCTCCCCCGTGTGTGTGTGCGCGTGCGAGAAAGTGAGAGCGCAGCACTAAAAAACAACTTTTTTCTTAAACAATTCCAATCAATTTCAACTAAGAAAGTCAAAATTAAGAGACAGACACCAAGTGCGTATGTGGGGGGAAAGGAACAGGAAGTCATTCTTTGATGAAACAAAAGTCGTCTAACTCATCATGAATTGCTTGAAGCTTTAGCAGTCACTGTAAAATTAATATTTTTAGTTTTCAGTGTCATAAGAGGAAAAAATCAGCTTTTCCCTTAAAAAAAAAAAAAAAAAAAAGAAAGTGGATTTCGATCAAAAGGCTGAAAACTAACATCCATTGGAGGCTCTAGTGATTTAAACGGAAATCCGCTTTTCTTAGAAAAAATAAAATAAATAAAAAATTTAAAAAAGAGGCTGAAATCGAGATGAATTTCCAACCTGGTGTGTGTGGGAATGGCGACTTCCCCACTAGAAAAAAAAACAAAAAAAAACCTGCTTTAATGAATCCCATCTAAAATTGTTATTTACAACTGCATCGATTCGACGCGATTCAGCTTCATTTACAACTGCATCGATTCGACGCGATTCAGCTTCATCGATTCGACGCAATCTAGCTTCATTTACAACTGCATCGATTCGACGCAATTCAGCTTCATTTACAACTGCATCGATTTGACGCAATTCAGCTTCATTTACAGCCCCTATCTACCTGTCTCCCCACGAGGGCAGAATTAGACACAAAGTCGTATTTTCACGGTGATCCAAAAGTCCTGAAATATAATGACCAAAATCTACACGTCACCAAGTGACACTGGCTCGAACAAACACCAGTTATCGGTAATAACTCACGTAACAAATGACATGGACGCTAGAGACGAATGATCCAGCTTATAACGGAGCTGGAAATTATGTATCATTTGTGACCCAGAGGTCGGCAGTTCGAATCAGCTTCACTGCATCTCACATTTTAATATCAAAAACTATGGTACGTTATACTTGTAGAGTGGAGTGTTGGTGTGATGTAAATGTTGAGATGGGAGATAGCCATTTTGTTGAATTGGCCAGATCTGCATTTGTCTGACTGAGGAGGTGAATTGGAATGAAGAAAATAGGGTCACCGGTGTTAGTTTACTTATCACATGAATCCAGTCATGGACATGTCCGCTTGTCCAAACTACCATCTTTGTTTTCCCAGTCAATAACCAATAACAACAACAAGCAAGGGAGGGAGATCACTCTCAGAACTTATCACAAAGGAACATAACTCTTATATCTTAATACAAAGGAACATAACTCTTATATCTTAATACAAAGGAACATAACTCTTATATCTTAATACAAAGGAACATAACTCTTATATCTTAATACAAAGGAACATAACTCTTATATCTTAATACAAAGGAACATAACTCTTATATCTTAATACAAAGGAACATAACTCTTATATCTTAATACAAAGGAACATAACTCTTATATCTTAATACAAAGGAACATAACTCTTATATCTTAATACAAAGGAACATAACTCTTATATCTTAATACAAAGGAACATAACTCTTATATCTTAATACAAAGGAACATAACTCTTATATCTTAATACAAAGGAACATAACTCTTATATCTTAATACAAAGGAACATAACTCTTATATCTTAATACAAAGGAACATAACTCTTATATCTTAATACAAAGGGACATAACTCTTATATCTTAATACAAAGGGACATAACTCTTATATCTTAATACAAAGGGACATAACTCTTATATCTTAATACAAAGGGACATAACTCTTATATCTTAATACAAAGGGACATAACTCTTATATCTTAATACAAAGGGACATAACTCTTATATCTTAATACAAAGGGACATAACTCTTATATCTTAATACAAAGGAACATAACTCTTATATCTTAATACAAAGGAACATAACTCTTATATCTTAATACAAAGGAACATAACTCTTATATCTTAATACAAAGGAACATAACTCTTATATCTTAATACAAAGGAACATAACTCTTATATCTTAATACAAAGGAACATAACTCTTATATCTTAATACAAAGGAACATAACTCTTATATCTTAATACAAAGGAACATAACTCTTATATCTTAATACAAAGGAACATAACTCTTATATCTTAATACAAAGGAACATAACTCTTATATCTTAATACAAAGGAACATAACTCTTATATCTTAATACAAAGGAACATAACTCTTATATCTTAATACAAAGGAACATAACTCTTATATCTTAATACAAAGGAACATAACTCTTATATCTTAATACAAAGGAACATAACTCTTATATCTTAATACAAAGGAACATAACTCTTATATCTTAATACAAAGGGAGATAACTTAACCAGGTTTCAAATAAAATACCAACATCTTCTCTACATTTAAATCAACTTTATCTAACAGTGTCATCAAACAGAACAGGAACTCGGGAATATAATATCAAAATGTAAGACAAGTTGGTTCGGCAGGCACGTATTAGAGTAGAAATGTAATAGAGTCTAGGTTTTTTGAGTCATCTTTCGGGCTCCCCTCCAGTCTAAATGACAACGAGAGATGAGCCCGGAATTTGACGTCTTGTGATGTCTACATCTCGGGCTGGAAATGAATTGTGTTTGTCTACGAACTGGTTCGAGCAGAAATTAGGAAAAGCATGCATGCGCAGAAGTGTTTCGAAACATCCACGCCATTGCGTAAGTTTGGGCATAACGGTGCATGCCCGAGAGATTGCACGTTAATACGACAGAGTAGATTTCAATCATGTAACTGCTACAACTAACCCTAACTTGTTGCTATTCGAAGCTTTTATGGATGGCACAGGCGATTCTTTGTTATTTACTGTAATCTTCCGCCCCCCCCCCCCACAAAGACCGTTAGAGGCGCACAAAATAGGGTACAGCGAATCGAAAATGGGACAAATTAGGGATAATTTTTGCTGAAAAAAAAAAAAAAAAAAAAAAAAAAAAAAAAAAAAAAGTTTCCATGGATTCATTTGAACATTGGTCCGTTTGTAAAAACAGACCTACCATTGTCTATTTTTTAAAAGTTTATAGGTTTTGATGTTAGGAAAGATTCGCATTTATTCATATTTAGATTAGATTGGAATATTAAATTAGTTAAATGCAGTATTCTCCATTATTTTGCAATGTATTTATTACTTTTAAAAAAATTGTGACGGACGGACCGACAAAATCCCTATTTATATAAGATTATGATTGTTTTCAATTTTTAAAACTAAAAGTTACAAGAAATTACGGCGGAAAAAAAAAAATGGTGACATGTCACATCTGCTGTCTCTAGACATTGTCTTTTTACATTAGACATTTATATCATTCGAAGAATGGGTTTTTTATATTAATAAAATCGTGCGACCACTTCACATATACGCGTGGGTTTCGTGTCAACGTATCTTTGCTAATTACACATTAAATTTTTTGGTGCAATTTTAGTTAAAGGGCGATGCAGTTAATTATTTTCATGTAAAAGCATTATTTTGTACTTACTCAGTCATATTTTATCTCTCACGCCCCGAAAAAGAATTTTAAAATATCAAGCAGAACTTTAATTAGAACGATTTTTCCATTTCCATAAGGGTGATATGAAATGGCGAGTCTGCGATTTTCGGAGTGGCCGGTTAGCTAACTAAGGGCAGATAAGTGTTGCGAAGAAAAAAAAAAACAAACAATAAAGTTATATCGTGGAAAGTATCCCGTTGAACAAAGTAAAAATAATTATTTAATTTTCTATTTTTTAATTTAATAAATATATATTATATTATTATTGCTTATGTGTTTCTTTCTTTTTATAATCCTAACAATAAAAACGGAGTTAATGCCCTTGTCTATTCTACCGTCCGCTCACAGCCCAAAATGTCGGCTCGGGCACAAATACAGGTTGGACATCGAAATGGAAAAATCGTTCATTAAAGTTCTGCTTGATATTTTTAAATTCTTTTTCGGGGCGTGAGAGATAAAATAATGCTTTTACATGAAAATAATTAACTGCATCGGCCTATAAGTAAAATAGCACCAATTTTTTTTATTACTATTACTAAAAATGCAGCGGTGTGAGATAAAACGAAATTTTTAAAAATCCTATTTAAAATTAACTCAATAACGAAATTAAATTAGCCAGAATGCATTTTTGTTTCTTCGTAAACAAGTCAACCATTTTAATCGTTTGTTAATTGAAGGGTTAGGAAGGTCTTACTAACCAAATGTTGCCCCCCCCCCCCCAGACTCCGTTTTATTTCAATGAAATCTTTGTATATTTATGAAATAATAAAATGTTCAATCAATCAAGATATATTTCAAGTAGGACGGCCCCCTAGCGCGAATGTGGTATTGTGGTGACAGATGATTATACTTAAGGGTAGGATAGACATTGTTATCACTATAGACCAGGGATGACCAACGATACCATTTCTCCAACACTTGATGGCCTTGTGCCTAATTGGTTTTAAATGTAATCTTTTTAAAAAATATTTTCTGCAAATAAATAATTTTAAGTGTAGTATCTGTTTTTCCTGTGTCAAAGCGAGAGATATCCTTCTGGACTGGGGAAATTTGTATTTTTGTCCCACCAAGAGTGCCTCTGTTTGGGGGAGAGCTGGATATACTCGCATAAAAAATACTGACCTTGTGTCTAACTTTGCCCTCGTGTGGAGGCAATAGGGACTCTTTGAAATTTAAAAGGAGTTTGGAAACATTTGAACTTCCACTCACCCGATTGGCAAGTCCCCCCCCCCCCCCCCTTTCAGATGCATTTTTCAAACTTAGAAATCTGGACGAAATTTCGAACTTTTCCAAGTTCCAGTATTCGATGGCGATATTGAATTTTCGGTGCATGTGCATATCAACCCTGACATGTTAGACCGCTCTTAAAAATAAAATAGCTAAAGAAATCTATAAACTTTGTTATGTAATTACGTGGTAGATGAAAAAAAGACTGTACACCAAAAATTATGCAAATTCATCCAGTATTTATTTAATTATAAATAAAAAACGATTTTATCACTCGGTAGATATTTCCACCATTTTGTATCTTCGATTTTCCAGTGGTCAAGAACGATAACTCATATTTTCACGATTTCGGGGTTTGGGGTCTCCATTGTTTACAAAAATGTCAAAATGTACGTAAAATCATATTTTTTCTTTTTCTTATAATTTAATAAATACTGGATGAATTTGCGTAATTTTTTCTGCACAATCTTATTTTCAGCTAACACGTAAGTACATAATAAAGTTTATACATTCTTTAAATATTTCAATGTCAGGGTTGATATGCACAAGCACCGAATTTTCTCTTGTAGCGACGTTGTTTGTCCCTTGAAGTGTCACACGCCCCTATTCCGAATTTGTGGCCGTGGGTCGCCATCAGTGGACTGTTTCTCTTTTACCAGACAGTCATAAACGTTTTAAGGTTAATTTAGACGTATATAAATGATTGTACTCTAAAACTAAATTTAAAAAAAAAAGATTTTTTTAAAATTTAATTATTTGATGGTTTTCAGTAATCAAACAAATTCTATGTTTACTTGATATTTAATTTATGTAAAAAAAAAATTCAAAAAAAAATTCTAGCAAATTTTAATTGTAAAATTTGCTAGAATTTTTGGCACATGTTTAAAAATTTATTTCCAAAAACCCCGGAATTCTTTCGCGACATGATAGGTAATTGTAAGCAGAAGAAGAATTTTAAATATTTGAGATGGTCATAAAGAGGGGGATCAGTCTATGTTGAATTTACATACTTAATTTTACTTAAAATCTCAATTTTTTGAAATTTCTTTCCAAACTCTCCGGAATTCTCTATTGACATGATAGGTAATTGTACACGGAAAAATATCTTTTTAAAAATTGACATGGTCAAAAAGAGGGGGATCAGTCTACGTTGAATTAACATTGGAAACTGATCCCCCCCTCTTAAAATGTAAAATATTTGAAAATAATTTGGGTATATGTTACGACGCTCAGCAGAGGCGCGAATGGGGTCCAAAAAAAGAACGAGAAAGGGTTTAAAAACATAAATTTGCAACAAGTAAAGTTGACTTATGTCTAGAATAGACATTTTTCTACTTACCTATGTAATTTGTTTGTATTTTTACGTAGTATAAATGGCTTTTTATTAGATGTTTAAAAAAAAATTTGTTTTTTTTAAACATCTACTTTCTCAAAGAAAAATGGCGGCCAGTCCCTCGATATTATTACGTAGAGCGGCCATTTTGATTTCTTCGCTGACCGTCTGTTGAACTTAAATTTCTAATAAATAGCACTTCAAACGGGTTTAAAATACAAACAAATAGCACATGCAAGTTTGAAACTAACTTTTACAGCTTACAGTTACTTTTATTTGTTGTATATTTGTTTTTTAGCGTTTTTACTCTGCTGAGCGTCGTAAAAGATCCCCAAAAATTTCCTAAAATCCCGGAATTCTCTAGCAGTCTGATAGGTAAGTGTATACCGAAAAAAGAAGAAAAAACTGGTCAGTAAAAAGTTGTGAAAAACGGACTGTGGGAAAAGACGAACATGTGCCGAATTTTTTTTTGGGGGGGGGGGTGCAGGAGAGGTAGTCTATTGATAGTGACCCACGGCCACGAATTCGGAATAGGACGTGTGAGCGAGAAAATTCAACATCGCCTTAGGTTCCCAAGTTTGGAAGGGAAATTTTTTATTTTTTTAATATAAATGCACCTGATGAAGGTCGAAGGTTACACCGGTCGAAACGTTGTGAATATAGCAATTAATAGAAGTCCGTGAGTTCGAATAATCAAACTTTGTTGTTTTGTTAATTTAATGTGGTTTTACGTTTTTTATTTTTTTTATTTGTTTTATTCCACGTAAGGCAGGTGAAATAAAAGTAACTGTAAGCTGTAAAAGTTAGTTTCAAACTTGCATGTGCTATTTGTTTGTATTTTAAACCCGTTTGAAGTGCTATTTATTAGAAATCAATAGTTTTGTTACCGTAACTTGAAAAAAAAACATGGCCGATTTTTGGGGTGGGGGTTACTAACAAATGCACTAGGAGCGCCATATTGTTTTTGTGAAAACGGTGGGAAAAAAAAACAAGAATTTTTTTTTTTTTACATCTAATGAAAACCCATTTATAATAGGTAAAAATAAAAACAAATTACATAGGTAAGTAGAAAAATATCTATTCTCGTCGTAGGTCAACTTCACTTGTTGCAAATTTATGTTTTTAAACCCTTTCTCGTTCTTTTTTTGGACCCCGTTCGCGCCTCTGCTGAGCGTCGTAACATATACCCGAATTTTTTATTAAAAGGTTAATAAAAAATTAAAAAAAAAAAGAAAACAGGAAAAAGTAGCTTATTTTCTTATTATTAAATAAAGAAAATACTATAAAAAACAAAAAAAAAACTTTAAAACTTTGTTTTTTATGGAGAGAGAAAATGACGTTTTGATCAAGTCAGGGTAGTTTCATTTAAAATATAGAAATATTTTAAACAAAAATAGCATTAGGATACTTATACAGATCAGCCCCCATGGCTGCCAATGTTCGGCAAAATCCGGTAACAAATTACGACAAAAGCCGAAAAGTGACCACACAAAATTAAACCCAGCTTCCTGAAACGGAAAACGAATTTTCTTAAAATTTTTATTTTATTTTTTTTTACTTATATTGATGCATTGTATTTTTGTAAATGATTTTAATTTTAATTATTTTCTGTTATTTTTGAAGTTGGAAATGGGCAAAAAAGTTTACGATCTGAAATTATTTATTTATTTATTTTTAGGAATTTTTCAACTTTATTTTTATTGAGGAGCTTAAAGTTCTCTTTAGCCTAACCCTTCACGTGCTAAGTATCTCCTGCCTTTTTACATTTTTTCGCATCTTTCAAATCGTAAAGTGCTTTTGCCATTTCCGGGACTGACTCAGTCAATACTCGGAACTCACTCCGTAAGTACTGGACTTCTCTGGATACTCATTACAAGTACCCTGAAGTTTTTTTAGGTTTTTTTTTTTCAGTCACGCGCAAAAAGTTTTTTTTAAAGTAAGTTGCTGCATTTTACACAAAGAGTTTGCTATTTTTTATGGAAAACCAAAATAAAATTAAAAAAAAGAAGCTAGCTATTTACAAAAACAAAGAAATCACCTGCGGGATTTATAAAATCCTCTTTGGCCTTTTGGCTAAGATCAGAGTGTAGTACGTGTTTCGATCGATGCTACACTCGGTAAAACGGTACCGTCTTGGACTGTGCAGTTCTAGGATATGCACCCTCCCAGGCTTTACCTTCTCACCTTTTGAGAAGACAGGGGGGGGGGGTGATTAGTTTATTAGGCACTTCTGCATTCTTTATGAACCCGCAGATTTTCTGTCCTTCTACTGAAAATAAAGGGAAGTAATTCAACCGGAAGTTACTTATTTACAACTTTAAAAAAAATGCAAGACTGATTTGTTTTTGGGTAACAAGAAACAATTAACAATTTCTTTTTTTTATTATATGAATTAAAAATTTTATAAATAAAAATGTAAAGTTTTGATTGGGGTGGGGGGGGGAATGAATTTTTTGGTCAACATTGATTTTGTTTTTTTTTTAAATATATTGTAGTAGAAAAGTTTTGTTTGAGATTTTTTTTTATCTAAATGAAAAGTTTTCATTGGGGGGGGGCTGTATTTTTTTTGTCCTTTTTCTTTTATTAAACAGGATAAAGTTCTGCAATTTGACTTATAATGGCTTCCATGGGGTTAGCAGAAAACTTCTGCCGCCACATAAATTCCATTAGGTAAGACTCCACCATTTGCGTGTGGGTGCCACATTCTATTTTGTTACGCATTTTGGCCTTTTGCCACATGTTTTCCACATGATTTGTTGTGGCACCTGTGGATGGATCCACAAAATTATATCGGTGATTTACACGCAAATGGTGAAATCCTTCTGAAGCGAGTTGGTCGTATGCACGCCAACAGTCTGAGATTCGCGAAGATTCAAATCATTTAACTCCATTCTACTAAATTCTACTTCCACTCCCGGTAAATTCAACTTCCGGTGAATTCTGAATGAATGGGACTTGGAGAAAAATAAACGGAACTCTTCAATTTCGATTTCTTAATCGGCTGCGGGTTCATAAAGAATGCAGAAGTGCCGTTTATTATTACTAATCGCCTGAGGCGTCTCTACCGGAGAATGTCGACGGGGCTGCCTAGGCATTTTTTGTAGGCCATCCCACTTTATCGACCTTGTGTAAAATCTTCCCGTTGTGGGAGGAAGATAAATACAAAAAAAACAAAAAAAAAAACTAGAAAACGACAAAAGATAAACAAGCAATAGTTCACACAAAAAATAATGGCACTTCTGCCGTATATATGAAGCAGCAGATTTTCTGTCCTACTGAAAATAAAGGGAGGTAATTCAACCGGAAGTGATTTTTTTACAACATAAAAAAAATGCAAGACTGATTTGGGCACATGTTCGTCTTTTCTCACAGTCCGTTTTTCACAACTTTTTACTGACCAGTTTTTTTTTTCTTTTTTCGGTGTACACTTACCTATAAGGCTGCTAGAGAATTCCGGGGTTTTTGGAAAAATTTTTCAAATATTTTACATTTTAGGAGGGGGGATCAGTTTCCAATGTAAATTCAACGTAGACTGATCCCCCTCTTTTTGACCATCTCAAATTTTTAAAATTATTCTTCTGCTTACAATTACCTATCATGTCGCGATAGAATTCCGGGGTTTTTGAAAAGAAATTTTTAAAAATAAGATTTTAAGACGGGGGATCAGTCTTGTTCGCCTTTTACCATAGTCCGCTTTTCGCAACTGTTTATGTCTTAAAATCTCATTTTTTTTTAATTTCTTTCCAAAAAACCCGGAATTCTCTCGCGACATGATAATTGTACACCAAAACAGATATTTTTTTAAATTGAGATGGTCAAAAAGAGGGGGGTCAGTCTACGTTGAATTTACATTGAAAACTGATCCCCCGTCCTAAAATCTCAATTTAAAAAAATTACTTTCCGAAAACACCGGAATTTTCTATTGACATGATAGGTAATTATACACCGAAAAAGATTTTTAAAAAAATTGAGATGGTCAAAAAGAGGGATCAGTCTACGTTGAATTTACATTGGAAACTGATCCCCCCTTCTAAAATGTAAAATATTTGAAAATTTTTTCCAAAAACCCCGGAATTCTCTAGCAGCCTGATAGGTAAGTGTACACCGAAAAAAGAAAAAAAAACTGGTCAGTAAAAAGTTGTGAAAAACGGACTGTGAGAAAAGACGAACATGTGCCCTGATTTGTTTTGGGGTAACAAGAAACAATTAACAATTTCTTTTTATTATATGAAATAAAAAAAATTTAAATAAAAAACCCTAACCCTAAACCTAAGAAATCAGGCGGTGTGCCTGTAAAAAATCTATTGTTTTTTGCGGCTGGTTCATTAAATTACCAATGTCTCGAAGATTAATCTCATTTAACTCCATTTTCTAAATACTAAATTCAACTTCCGGCGAATTCTGAATGAATGGTACTTGGAGAAAAAAAACGGAACTCTTCAATTTCTTAATCGGCTGCTGCTTCATATATACGGCAGAAGTGCCAAAATAATAATACAACGCAATAGTGTAAATATATCAGTAAAAAAAAAAAAAAAAAAAAAAAAAATGTAAATAATTGGTGCTTCTACAGAATTTGAACCGAACCAACTTTTGCCGAACTAAATTTAACACGTAGGTTAGGGTTTAAAAAAATAGTTTGGTTCAAATTCTGTAAAAGTGCTTTAAATAAATCAGAAAATGTTTTAGTATTTTTTTTGTTTTGTTTTCCGTTTCAGGAACCAGTGTTTAATTTTGTGTGGTCGCCTTTCGTCGCAACTCGTTACCCACCGGATTTTACCGAGCCGATATCCGGCAGCCATGCGACTGATTTATATAAATAAATACCAACAGTAGTAATAAATAATAAAAATAACAAAAATCCTATTTGTCAATTAATTTTTTGATGCAGTTTACGGACGGTGCTATTTTTTTTTTAGATAGGATTTTCAAGTTAAATTCAATTTTTACGGTTTCGCTTGTTTATTAAATTGTTAGGTGAACGTACAGAATAGTTAACACAACCCTCCCCTCCCCAATGTTAAGAATGGCTTTGGCTTTAATAACGTAATTATTTCAGCCCGGTCCGTAAACTGCATAAGTAACTTTCTTTTTTTTTAAGCAGGAACCCCCCAAAAACGTGCAATAAATTGTATCCCTCCCCCTTTAAAAACAAAAAACAAACAAACCTTTCGGGGTGAAACTTCGTGGTATATGGCCGATTCGTTTGGGGTCGTATAACCAGGTTGCTCTGCCATGACTTTTTTTTTAGTTTTAATTTATATATAGATATTTTTTTCCTTTTTTCACGTTTCTCTTAAAAAAATAAGAATTAAAAAAAACCGTAACAAATTTAGTTTTATCTTTCAAAGCTTCGAAGTTGAAATGAACTTCTAGGAGTAAAAAAAACAAGTCTGTAAGTTTGCAAAAAGATAGTGAAACAAGATCCTAAATCTGTCGTTCAATAGGCGGTAAGGCCTGGGAATAAATCAGCGGACGACGGCGACGACCGTAACACAGAAAGGCCTTTTATTCTTTTTAATACAACGCTTTCAGAATTAATAATAGGCTTAGAACTCGTGTCACATGGTCAACAAGAAGAGCTACCCACCAATAGTGAGGGTGGGGTTGGATGTCGGATTTTAAACAAAAAAGCATTATACATATTTTTTTTTTTACTTAATTCAAACACGCACACAAAACTTATAGTATTTTTTTATAGAATCACTCCCGTCGTCAAACCGGGTCTTTTGGGCCGTTAAAAACGAATGTGTTATTTAAATCCATTGCACAATATTAGTTTGCAAGATATTTACATTTCAAATTACGACGCTTTCGTGTCCTTTTCAGCGTGTAGGGATGCGGTCCCTTGAATTGTTTGTTATAGAATGCAGGCCCACCAAATGTGTAGCAGTCATTAAATTGGTGTTGAATGTTTAAAAACATGAGAGCTTAATGAAGGAAAAAGGGAAATATTATTCAAAGAACTTTATATATATATATATATATATATATATATATATATATATATATAATCCAGATAAAACATCCACAGGGTAGTAATCCAAAGAATTTCAACCGGGCTTATAAAAAGTGCTCAATATCAAATAGAGCTTTTATATATGATTATTTTTTATTTACACAGCCATGTACAAAATCTGCGACACTGGCATATCGATGTTATCGATCAACAACTATTATAAACTGTGATCTCATCAGGCAGAGTTAGAATCCGATCTTAACCTTAGATCATATTTGGAAACTTGTCTGATCCTTTGCGTTAGAAAGCGTAAGTGTATGAATGTGTGTGTCGCCTTTTGTCATGGTGCGTAGTTGTATAAATGTGTGAGTTGAGAATTGATAGGGCGTGTAGGCACTTGTGTGTATACCGCTATTTTTGTCAGCAGGTGTGGATAAGTTGAATAGTGAATAGTAGTCGCCCGCGCCCCAAAGCGGCGAGGGAGTGTGGAAACGTTGTCGTGCAGTTAAGCGTGTGCTGATTTTTTTAACTCTTCGTTTCTCGACGAAAACCTCAGATAGTGTGGCGGACGCATACCATGTGACAGCCATTTTTGTATTTTTGGTAAAATTAGCGCTGGGAGTTGTTTATGAAAGCCCCCTCACTTTTTTACTCCCCCCCCCTACTTTACGGTTATCAATAATTAAGTTGATATGCATTTGTTTAAATATGGTAATTTGGGCCCAGGCCCCCCAAAATTGAAATTTCCATTTGTTCTTTTTTCACTAGAAGCGACTTGCCAATATGCTTCCAACAAGACCTCAACCACTATCAGAAGATCATTTCATGTCTAAATTATGTCAAAAAAGGTATTTTTGGTCCCAAATGCCCTAATATGGTAGTTTGGATCCAGACCACAAAAAATTGAATGTTTTTTTAATAAGTATTCCATTCCGCTTCTAACGAGCCATCAACCACTACCAGACGATCATTTTAAACCAAAATATGCCCCAAACAGTGATTTTCCCCCAATATGCCCAAATAAGGTAATTTGAGCCCAGACGCCAAAAAATTGAAATCTTTTGAATTTTTCTTTTTCTATCACCAAAAGAATTCTATTCCGCTTCTAACGAGCTCTCCCCCACTATCGGACGATCATTTTTAGTCAAGATATTGAATTTATTCCCATATTTGGCATTCTGGGCGCAATGTGGGCCGCCTCCCCCCCTACTTTTTAGGAGACCCCCCCCCCCCTCATCCACACACTTTTATAACTGTCCCGCCGACCCTGGGTCTAGTATCCAGTGTAATTCTTTTTTTTTTTTTTTTATGGAAATCGCTCCAGACAAAGCATGAAGCCACTTGATGTAAGAAGCTAACAAGAACGAAAGATGATTATCGCAAAGACAGGAGATGCCTATTTGCCTTAGTCTTGGAAAGACCAAAGCTATAGGTAGGAGGAAAACAGTCAGCAGGAAGAGAGTTCCACAAGCCTGCAGTTCAGAGAAAGAAACTACTTGAGTGTGATCAACGGAGATTGGTGGTGAGCTAAAAAAAAAAAAAAAACGAAAATTAAACAAAATACTGCTAGAACATTACATTTTTCCACGATTGGTGACATTTATTGGGTGTGTTTCTAACGCTATTTTGTTTATTTTTCGATTGTTCACTGATTATCAAGGATCCCCATGCAGGGATCATGAACCGTCACCCCCCCCCCCCCGTTCTAACTGAACAGGTGGACACCAGGTTTGTTTTGAACAACAACAAAAAAACGCTTTAAAATAAGTTAAAACACAAATAAACTTATCCAGGTTAGTAGAAGAGTAACTTATCTTGCCTTTGGTGACATTTATTTGTTGCCTATTTGTTTTAGTGTTTTTTTTTTTTACCCGTTGTTCGCTCAGTTAGATGTCGTTATAAATGCCCCATAAACATATTCAATTAAGGCCATTTCGACTACCCCGTAGCACATTTGGTAGTTTTACAACGACACAATTGTAGCGTTGTTGGTCTACCATAGTTAGTTACGTCTACCATAAGCATCGATTTTCTTCAGCCGGTGTCAACTGAACACCGGTTAGTCGAATGATAACAAATCTTTATTTTACACACACTCCGCTAGAAAATGACGGTGAAAGAAATTATGCTTCGCCAGTGTTTGCACTAATATTCATTTTTTTTTGTAGTTCCCATAACGTAGGGGACGTTCTCGGGGAGTCAGGCAGATACTCTATCTGGGTGCTTATCCAGATTAAGGGAGACATTCGAAAAAAACAAAAAACTGAAAAATATCTGCCACGGGCTGAATATATCCTATACCCCAAAATTACGTAAATTAATCACGTAATTTTTATTTTATAAAAGAAAATCAAATTTTAACGAATAACGTTGAAATACAGCCTCCATTAATATATATTCAAGGGGGATAACCGAAATTCAAAATAAGCCTTAATGAAGGCCGTATTTCCACGTTATTCGCTAATCGGTAATTTTTTTTTTTTTTTATAAAATAAAAATTACTTGATTAATTTACGTTTTTTTTTTGGTATAGGATATATTTAGCCCGTGACAGATACGTACATCAAACAGATATTCTTCAGTTTTATTTATTTATTTATTTTTTTCGAATGTCTCCCTTAATCTGGATAAGCACCCTCTATCTGATCTTAACTTTTATATGGGCATGATAGAACCGGGTAGTACCCATATTCTCTCCAAGCCACATCCAGCATCTGGTGTTCCCAAACGGTCACCCATTTAGTATTGGCCAAGCGAAAATCTGAGAATTACGTCAGTAATTTAATTTTTCATATATAAATTATTATCTTTTCTGATGAATCATGATCTAAAGAATTAAAAAAATAAAAAAAAAATACCTACGGTTGCTTTTTTAAAATTTAGAATGGGGATCTCTTTTCCCAATTAATTTCAGACGGAGGGGGGTTGTCTGATTTGCTATTTGCTTTCCAATGTAAGTCTTCTTTTTTTTCTCCCACTGAACTATCGCGAGTTAAAAAAAAAAAAAAAGAACATCAACCGTTGACGTTGTTTTTTTATTTCTTATCTTTTAATTAATGGAAAGTGGGACTACATAAAAAAAAAAATGACGCCGCATTGTAAAAACATTAAAGACGTTTCCAGAAGATAATAACGGAACTATAAAAAATTAAAAAAAAAAAGAAAAACGTATAAATCGGTAAAGAAAGTAGAAAGAGAAAAAAAAGAAAGAAAACGATGCTTCTACGACGACGCGTGAGTATTAAATTATCAATATCTTAAAAAAAAACAAAAAAACATTATTCTATATTTACGCAGCAGATTTAAATAAGTATCCTCACCAAAAAAGTAGGAAAAATGATCTAGTAGAATTTTAATTAAAAATAAAAATCAGTTTCATCGTATTTTGATGACTGCCATTGATTTATTACTTGTTAATATGACAGACTGAGTTATCTCCCTCTGAATTCCATAACTTGATGGTTGAAAATGATTCGTTTTTTCGCAGAACTGGCCGGGCAATGTCAGTGATGTCCCGAAAACCATTTCGGATGATGTACATCCTAAATCCTGTTTTATCACATTCCTGATAGACAACAAAACTAGAGGAATGTTTTCTAACCATGTTCCGGAATGGTTGTTGGCTGTCAGAGCTGCCTTTAATTGTCGATGGAAACGCTCGACCATTCCGTTGGCACAAGGATGATAAGCCGTTGTGGTTATGTGTTTCACTCCCGAAAGTTTTGTAAATTCATCAAAAAGTGTTGATTAAAATTGAGCGCCACGATCAGTCGTTATTACTGATGGACAACCGAAATTAGCTATCCAATCATGCAATATAGCTTTCGCGACGGATTGTGCAGATGTATCTCGTAAAGGAGTTATGACAGGCCATCTGGTAAATCTGTCGATGATTGTTAATAAGTATGCATGGCCATTTGCTTCTGGCAGTGGTCCAACTATGTCCTGGTGATACCAGATCAGGCTGCCCTGTGGCTCCCTGAGACGAAATTCACCTACATTGACGTTTTTTTTTTTTTGTTTTTTTTTGTTTGTTTGTAAAACTTAATTATGTTCTACAAAACCCAAAACAAAAACAACAGCCCCTCTCCCTTTCTCCCTCCCCTTTTTTATTTTTATTTTTCCTACCCTACTCCCGGTCCTGGATATGACCTTAAACTACATCCGATGGTGAGATCCGGCTTACGGACTTTGGGGAATGTGGAGCCTCCTCTTAATTACCATTGCTCCCAGGTCCACCCTGACCCGGAGTGGTAGTACCTGTTAGGGTCCCAACTATGGGTTAAATAGAAACAGATATTAAAAGGGGAAAGAAACAAAAAAGAGAAGAAAACAAGACCAGATTCGGCATTAAATAACCCAAAAAGGGTTGATATGCCGTAAAACAAAACTACCAAACCTACCAACTATGTCGATGTGCAAGTTGGTGAATCTACCATCTGGGTGGATAAATTGGCCAGCTGGAGATTTTGTATGTCTACCCACCTTGCTTGTTTGACATTTTAGACACACTTTAGTCCAATCCCTTATGTCTCTATGCATTTTAGGCCAGACAAAACGATTACTAATTAATTTGATAGTAGCTCGTCGGCCTGGGTGTCACAAGTTATGGAAATATTCAAAAACCTTTTTTCTGAGTGAAAGTGGTATATAAGGCCTGGAATAACCTGTACTTGTGTCGCATAGGAATGTCTTAGTTCCAAAAGGGATTGGATGTTCCTTTGATTCTAAGGAAGTGTTCTTTTTTACCTTGTCTAATGTTTCGTCATTTTTCTGTTCATCTGCGATTAACTCGAAGTTAAGAGCTTCAGAATTTATGGCGTGAATTGTGGAGCATGACAAGGTATCCGCTACAATGTTGTCTGTGCCCTTGATGTAACGAATGTCCGATGTAAATTGGGATATGTAGTCCAGTTGTCGGGTATCTCTGGGCGTATATTTGTTCATATTTGTGTGTAAGGCATATGTGAGGGGTTTGTGGTCTGTGAAAACAGTAAAGTCTCGACCCTCGAGAAGATGCCGGACATGTTTTATTGACAGATAGATCGCAAGTAATTCTCTCGAGAAAGCAGTGTATTTTTGTTGTGCATTGTGCAGTTTCACTGAGAAGAAAGAGATGGGTTTTTCTATACCGTTTTGAGTTTGGTGTAGAACTGATCCTATCGAAAATGAAGAAGCGTCTGTAGTCAGTGTTAGTACTGAATTATCCTCATCATGGATGTAAGAAAGTTTTGTGAAATCTGCCAGTGCTTTCTTTGAGTTGTTGAATGCGATCAATGCTTCCCCTTCTACTGTAATCGTTGCATTTTTCTTTTTTTGGTTACGCAGCAAATTTGTGAGGGGTTTGACGTTCGAACATACTTAAAAACAGAGAAATAAAAGAAAGGGTGTAAGCTTACTATTCGTCCTGTGTCCGGTGAGGAGGAAAGGGGAGACGGCGTGTAGTAACTGTAAGACAGTAGCAGGCAGTGTTTTTTTGCCCCATGCCTTTTTTTCTGTTGATGGGATCGTCTTAATCGCTGGTCGTGGGGGGAGAAAGACTTCGTTGACAGGACCGTGTTACTTGCTGGGAGCGAAGGAGAAGAAAGGCGTATCTTCTTTTATATCACTCAAATCACGCGTGATCACGCATGATCTCTGGTCTGTGATTGGTCGGAAACCTCTGTCAACGTGATTTGCCGAGATCAAAGTCCCCGCAGGCTCTCTTTCTTAGAGACGAAAAAAAAGGCTGAGTCAACAATTGATAGAAAGGTCGTACTTGTCTCCCCTTAGTTATTAGGATGTCAATCCGATATATATATATATATATATATATATATATATATATATATATATATATACATATATATACATGGACGGCGGCACTAGGGGGGGGGGGCTCAAGCCCTCTCACTTTTTAACTTGGCCCCCGCCCCCCACTTTACGGTCATCTATAATTAAGTTGATATGCATGTGTTTAACCACCCACCCCCACTTTTTAGGAGAAGCCCCCCCCACACACACACACACACACTTTCATAACTGTCCCGCCGGCCCTGATATATATATATTCATAAATGAATAAACAAATAAATTTATTAGAAAGAAAATATGTAATGATATAAAAATGGAATAACAAACTTACTATTTAGATTCATTTTTACCTTCCAACAATTGAATAGATATATGGATACACATGTATATGTGTGTATGTATAGTTTTGTGTGCGTATTGTTGAAATTACACACTTATATAATGGTGACAAGTCACTATTAAAAGTTTCAAGTGATTTGTATTCCCTTGTTAAAACTGAATGTTTGATTAGAAAGGGGTAAAAAAACAACCCCCCCCCAAAAAAAACCTAACCAGTTAGATGTTGGATTCTGATTATAATTGACTAAAACATAATTAAGACACTATAAAATAAATTGGACCAAAACAACAATAAGGACCCCAGATCATTAACACAAGACGCGGGACATGTTTTGGGAGTCACCGGTTGACCTCGCAAAACACTTGTAAATAAATCTTTTATTTATTTTAATAAATGCAGTATATTTCGGATTTTTTTTTTCTTTTAACATGTTAATATTTATTTTAAGGCAGAGAGTCCATAAATAAAACAAATAAAATATTAACATGTTTTCTTTTAAAACATGTTTTTGTGTCACTATTTACTTGCCTCCCCACGAGGGCAGAAATGGGGGGGGGGTATGAAATATTTATCACCGTACTTAAGTAATCTTTCGTTTTGTAGGGAAAAATCAAGCTTCCCAAAAAGGGGCACTCTGGATCTTACCTCAGTTTAGAAGGATTTTTCCATACTACACTTTGCTCCTAGCCTGAGGAGGCAAAACGGAAGATTACGCAAGTTATTTTAATAAATAAACGAAATATATACGCTTTTTAAAAAATCGGCTGACTTATAATCTTTCGTTTTGCCTCCCCACGAGGGCGGAGTTAGACTTCAAAAATCAGTTTCTAAACAGAAGCAATTTATGAAGTTTTTGTCCTTTTTTTTATTTACAAGTGTTTTGTAAATAGAGACCACATGTATTGCGAGGTCAACCGGTGACTTCCAAAACATGTCCCGCGTCTTGTGTTTATGATCTGGGGTCCTTATTGTTGTCTTGATCCATATATATATATATATATATATATATATATATATATATATATATATATATATATATATATATATATATAAATATATATATATATATATAAATATATATATATATATATATATATAAATATATATATATATATATAAATATATATATATATATATATATAAATATATACATAAATATATATATAAATATATATATATATATATATATATATAAATATATATATAAATATATATATATAAATATATATATATAAATATATATATATAAATATATAAATATATATAAATATATAAATATATATATATATATAAATATAAATATATATATATATATATATATATATATATATATAAATATAAATATATATATATATATATATATATATATATATATATATATATGTATATAAATATATATATATATATATATATATATGTATATAAATATATATATATATATATATATATATGTATATAAATATATATATATATATATAAATATATATATGTATATAAATATATATATAAATATATATATATATATGTAGGGTCAGTCCAGCCAATCTCAGTGAGGGCTTGGAATTGATGTTCTCCAAATCTCCTGAAACTTTCAGATTCTTTTAGTAGCATTGAAAGGAGTACATCCTGAAAATTTCAGCTCAATTCCTTTTTCCGTTCAAATTTTATGGCCTTTTGAAAATTTTCATATCGCTGAAATTTTTTCGACACTGAGGATTTTCTCAATTTTGGAAGCCAATTTTCAGAAATTGTTATATTTAAAAAGGTCTGGATGAACTGCTTTCAATTATGTCCATAGAATACTATAAGAATCAGTTTAATTCATGGTTTCTAACCAAATTGAAAAAAATTTACGGAGCTAACAAAAATGACAAAAATTGAAAAAATCACCCCAAAAAGTCAAATTTTGAATTTTTTTTGAATTTTTAAAGAGTAAGTTCTTGCTAACAATCAACCCAAAATCCTTTTAATGCTGTAAACCTCATAGTATACTATGAATACTTCCTCAAAAAATAAAATTTAGGTTTTGAAAACAAATAAATTCGAAATTATGGGGTACCAAATATGGCAAAAAGTCCGCAAAACTTATATTTTACGGACTTTTTTCCATTTTAGAATGGTAATAACTCAGTAACGGTTGCTCAGAACCATATAAAACTATATATTTTCTTGAAGAACATCTTGAGCTCTATTCAAAAATGTAAAATAAACCAGTTTATAAACATCCTACTAAAATCTATGGGACATCAAAAATCACAAAATTTTAAAAATTTTAACTTTCGACGAAGTTCAAAGGCCTGGAACTTGTGGCCAAGAAAAAAAATGGATTCGATTTTTTGATTTTTTTAAAGAATAGACTTTCAGGTTTTAGAAAATTATCATGAGGATGGCAAACAGGGCTTTTACTCTTTAAAATGGTGCTTTCTATTATGGCACTTTTCAATATCCAAATCTGGCCTTTTCTACCATCTGCTTATAGTTTCGCAATAAAAAAACAAGTTTTAATCAAAATTTTCAACACATTTTAAAGAAATGCTATATATAGTGTAGATAGACAATATAAACCCAGAATCGCGACACATTTGATCACCGCCCCACCACCACAACAATCAGACCAGTTTGCCCGCACGCATACACACATATACACAATATTACAGTTCACTTGGAAAAATACATTTATAAACTCGACTGTTTTTTTGACACTTGATTCGTGCATGTCTACCCCCCTCCTTCCCTCTCGATCTGAATCAACAGACGCCCTCTCTCTCTCCTTCTTTTTGCTCTATGTGTCTACCTTCCCACCACCTCTCCCCTCATCATTATTTGTTCCTCTTTCCACCTTATATTTTTATTTATTTATTTATTTATTTATTTATTTGCCCTGTTTGTTTCAGATTCTAGATTTTAGATTTTTGTTTTCTGTTTCTTAGATTTTTTAATTTTTAATTTTAATTTTTTAACGGCTTTAATTTTTGAAATGTTAAATTTCTTTCCTTCTTCTTCTCTTTCTCTATCCCTCCACTTCATTCTCTCCAAATATGATCTGAGGTTAAGATCGGATTCTAACTCTACCTGATGAGATCTCAGTTTATAGTAACTGTTGATCGATAACATCGACATGCCAGTGTCGCAGATTTTGTACATGTCTGTGTAAATAAAATTATCATATATATATATATATATATATATATATATATATATATATATATAGAGAGAGAGAGAGAGAGAGAGAGAGAGAGAGAGAGATAACTTTGATAAATTGAATGAATATGTACAGATGAATGTAAAATGTAGGGGAAAAAAACTATATATGAATCTTTATTTTTATTTAAACATTGTAAATAGATTTTTATTTATTTAAATTTATCAAATCAGAAAATAAAAAAATATTTATTTTTTTATTTTTGTTATTATTGTCTTTCCAAAAAAAAAAATCTAGAAAGCTGAAAAGTGAAAGTCAACAAATTCGACGAAATTTAAAACCACGTCATGTTTTGGCGGGAATTCAATTCTTTGTCGTCTTCAGTTCTCCGACTTCTTCGTTCGCCGTTTACTTCACGATTTCAACCAAAAACAAATCTTCACAACACAAGGCGAATTATGAATGGAACGACATCTAACGTCCGTGGTCAGTTGATTGTATTCGAAGGACTTGACAGATGTGGAAAATCGACACAGAGTAAGAAACTTGAAGAGGCGATAAAAAAAACTGGACAACTTGTACAACTGTGGGCTTTCCCGGGTAAGTCGTTTTAGTTTTTTTTGTTATTTTTTTTAATTTTTAAAATCAGTTAGTGGAATCATAAAGAATACAGCTCGGAACTATATTAAAAGGACATTTTGGTGCTTCTACGACAACGCGTGACTATTAGTGACTATAAAAGTATAAATACCACAAAAAATCAGTATTCTATACGTACGCGGCATATTTAAATAAGTAGGGCATCTTTTACGAGACTCAGCAGAGTAAAAATGCTAAAAAAACAAATTTACAACAAATAAAAGTAACTGTAAGCTGTAAAAGTTAGTTTCAAACTTGCATGTGCTATTTGTTTGTCTTTTCAGACCGTTACAACCGCTATTTATTAGAAATCAATAGTTTTGTCACCGTAAGCTGGGAAAAACATGGCCGCTTTTGGGGGGGGGGTGCATTTGGTAAGGGAGCATGTGAATCGCCATCTTGAATTTTGTGCAAGCCTTTGGGAAAAAAAC
The DNA here is from genome assembly GCA_963556195.1 of Sepiola atlantica. NCBI lineage: Eukaryota > Metazoa > Mollusca > Cephalopoda > Sepiida > Sepiolidae > Sepiola > Sepiola atlantica. Next base: position 10,413,303 of record OY744552.1, read on the forward strand.
AATACATTTTTTTTTTTTACATCTAATAAAAACCCATTTATAATACGTAAAAATAAAAACAAATTACATAGGTAAATAGAAAAATATCTATTCTCGTCGCAGGTCAACTTCACCAAAAAAGTAGGAAAAATGATCGAGTAGAATTTTAAATAAAAATCAGTTTCATCGTATTTTGATGACTGCCATTGATTTATTACTTGTTAATATAAGACTGGGCACATGTTCGTTTTTAACCACTGTCCTTTTTTCACAACTTTTTACTGACCATTTTTCTTTTCTTTTTTCGGTGTACACTTATCTATCAGGCTGCTAGAGAATTCCGGCGTTTTGGGAATTTTTTTTCAAATAATTTTTTTTCATGTTATTTCAACATGTCCCTGCCACTAGACTTCACTGGGTGCCGGGATTTGTCTCTCGTGACTCACATGAACCAATCAATCGCAATCATTTAAAAATAGAGAATCGTCTTCTTAATAAAAAATTAAAAATCACCCCCCCCCCCTCCCCCTCTCACACACACACACACACCCGAATACAATATTTTTCTTTTCGGTTTATTTTTATTTTACTATTAAAAATAGAATTAATGTTGATTTATTTGTCTTTTTACTCAGTTTTTTGAAAAATCACCGTTAATTCGCTACTTAGAAGAAAATAATCTCCCCCCCCCCCCTCCAGAAAAAAAACAAAAACAAAAAAAACACTAGATTTCGGCAGCACGCCTTAAGACTGGATCTGTTATTGTTAACTTTAAAAAAATTGCTTTTGTCCGTTATTTGATTGTATTTCTTTTCATTTTCCCCCTTTACAGATCGGACCACAAAACTTGGGACTGTGATCAACGATTACTTGGGTAACCAGCTTGATTGCGATGACCGAGCCATTCATCTCATTTTCTCGGCCAACAGGTGGGAAAAAGTGTACGTAAAACGGTTTTCTTTTATCCAAAGAAAACAAATGCTCGAACAATAACTTTGCTTTCAATCTCCATGGATTTTTCAGAACTTCTAATCCTTAAATTCGTGTCTGCCCATCGCTCGAGTTATGCAAGACGTGTTTTCAGTTATTTCTGCTTAAATAATTTATTAATCAGTGAACGTTTTTACCCCGCCTAATAAACCGGTATCGTCCGGGCCTTCGGGTCTGGATTTACGCCGATCTATCGGTTGTCGGTCCTGTGCAGTGCTAGGAGATGCACCCTCCCAGGCTTTGCCTCTCCTCTTTGGGGAGGAGTAAGTTTATTGCTTACTGCCTGAGGCGCCCCTACCGGGGAATGCCGACGGGGCTGCCCAGGCAATTTTTAAACAGCCAGAGTGCTCAAATTCTCTAGCGCTGGTTTTTTCCCACTTTCCGACCTCGTGTCACATCTTACCTTGAATAGAATCAGTGAACGTTAGTTTGAGTTGAAATCAAGAAAATGCTTATATGAACAGAGTTTCTTTCTAAGAAAGTAAAAAATAAATCGCAATCGGCTTGTAAAAGATAATTGTTCATAGGACAATAATTATGATCTGAGGAAATCCCCATAAATTAAGTGTTTCACATAAAAAAAGGGTCTATTCTATCATTTCAATATACCAGATTAGATAGAATGGAACCATTAGGCACCTTTCCAAATAAAATTTAGTTTAAGATTTGCATTCATTAAAACTATTTCCAAATTATCACAATCTGGGCCCAGATTAGGATTAGGTTTTATAATAATGTATCAGACTTAGAATCTTTGCAGGAGGCTAGATCTGAAAGTAGTTTGATAGAGAAATGAAAAACATTACAAATATGAAAATAATAGGCTTTATTATTTTTAGATTTGGGAGTCTTCGATGAGCAAAATTTTCCCCCAAATTTTAGGACCGATATGATTTTGTGTCCGTTAAAACTCTTTACGATCAGAAGTTAAAAAAAAAAAAAAATTGGAGTTTATGTCCCTCAAAGACCCTTTTTTAAAGTACATGAGGTTCCCCCCCCCCCCCCCAATACATTATAATCTTAGGAAATCTCCATAAATGAAGTGTTTAACATAAAAAAAGGTCTATTCTATCATTTCAATATACCAGATTAGATAAAATAAAGCCATTAGGTTAGAGTTAGAACGAAGCCATTAGGCACCTTTCCAAATGAAATTTAGTTTCTTAGGTTTGCATTCGGTAAGACTATTTCCAAAGTTTCCCAATCTGGATGCAGTGTGCTCACAATCGGTTTATAATCAGACTTGGAATCTTCGCAGGAGACCGGACCTGAAAATACTTCCATAAAGAAATCAAAAGCATTACACAAATGAAAATTTAGACTTTGAAAATTATTTCCTAAGATTTTAATTATTATCATATTTTATATTTGAATTGACCTTATAAAATTGTATAAAAATTTTTGTGATTTTTTTTTTTTTTTTTTTTTTTTTTTTTTAAATTTTTTTTTTATGGAATCTCTCCAGACAAGGCATGAAGCCACTTTATATAAGGAGCTAAAATACTACTTCAAGGTTATAAAAAACAAACTAGCCAACGACAAGTGTTCAATGGATAGATTCTGAAGTGACCGTGTCGTAGTTATTGAATGATGCTTGAGTGGGTGTAACTTTGAATATGTGAATGTGTGTTAACAAACAAAAATATGAGAAATAATTTGAATGAGGAAACTTAGTATGGTCAAGATTTAATTATTTATTTACTTTTTACAGTTGGAAGGAGAGGATTTACTAATTAATTGACATTTATAGTGGGAGCTTGAATATGTGAATGTGAGTTAACAAACAAAAATATGAGAAATAATTTGAATGAGGAAACTTAGTATGGTCAAGAATGAATTATTTATTTACTTTTTACAATTGGAAGGAGAGGATTTACTAATAAATTGACATTTATAGTGGGAGCTTGAATATGTGAATGTGAGTTAACAAACAAAAATATGAGAAAGAATTTGAATGAGGAAACTTAGTATGGTCAAGAATGAATTATTTATTTACTTTTTACAATTGGAAGGAGAGGATTTACTAATTAATTGACATTTATAGTGGGAGCTTGAATATGTGAATGTGAGTTAACAAAAATATGAGAAAGAATTTGAATGAGGAAACTTAGTATTGTCAAGAATGAATTATTTATTTACTTTTTACAATTGGAAGGAGAGGATTTACTAATTAATTGACATTTATAGTGGGAGCTTGAATATGTGAATGTGAGTTAACAAACAAAAATATGAGAAAGAATTTGAATGAATAAACTTAGTATTGTCAAGAATTAATTATTTATTTACTTTTTACAATTGGAAGGAGAGGATTTACTAATTAATTGACATTTATAGTGGGAGCTTGAATATGTGAGTTAACAAAAATATGAGAAATAATTTGAATGAGGAAACTTAGTATGGTCAAGAATTAATTATTTATTTACTTTTTACAATTGGAAGGAGAGGATTTACTAATTAATTGACATTTATAGTGGGAGCTTGAATATGTGAATGTGAGTTAACAAACAAAAATATGAGAAAGAATTTGAATGAGGAAACTTAGTATTGTCAAGAATTAATTATTTATTTACTTTTTACAATTGGAAGGAGAGGATTTACTAATTAATTGACATTTATAGTGGGAGCTTGAATATGTGAGTTAACAAAAATATGAGAAATAATTTGAATGAGGAAACTTAGTATGGTCAAGAATGAATTATTTATTTACTTATTACAATTGGAAAGAGAGGATTTACTAATTAATTGACATTTATAGTGGGAGCTTGAATATGTGAATGTGAGTTAACAAACAAAAATATGAGAAATAATTTGAATGAGGAAACTTAGTATTGTCAAGAATGAATTATTTATTTACTTTTTACAATTGGAAGGAGAGGATTTACTAATTAATTGACATTTATAGTGGGAGCTTGAATATGTGAATGTGAGTTAACAAACAAAAATATGAGAAATAATTTGAATGAGGAAACTTAGTATGGTCAAGAATTAATTATTTATTTACTTTTTACAATTGGAAGGAGAGGATTTACTAATTAATTGACATTTATAGTGGGAGCTTGAATATGTGAATGTGAGTTAACAAACAAAAATATGAGAAATAATTTGAATGAGGAAACTTAGTATGGTCAAGAATAAATTATTTATTTACTTTTTACAATTGGAAGGAGAGGATTTACTAATTAATTGACATTTATAGTGGGAGCTTGAATATGTGAATGTGAGTTAACAAACAAAAATATGAGAAAGAATTTGATGTAGGAAACTTAGTATTGTCAAGAATTAATTATTTATTTACTTTTTACAATTGGAAGGAGAGGATTTACTAATTAATTGACATTTATAGTGGGAGCTTGAATATGTGAATGTGAGTTAACAAAAATATGAGAAAGAATTTGAATGAGGAAACTTAGTATTGTCAAGAATTAATTATTTATTTACTTTTTACAATTGGAAGGAGAGGATTTACTAATTAATTGACATTTATAGTGGGAGCTTATATATGTGAATGTGAGTTAACAAACAAAAATATGAGAAATAATTTGAATGAGGAAACTTAGTATGGTCAAGAATGAATTATTTATTTACTTTTTACAATTGGAAGGAGAGGATTTACTAATTAATTGACATTTATAGTGGGAGCTTGAATATGTGAATGTGAGTTAACAAACAAAAATATGAGAAAGAATTTGAATGAGGAAACTTAGTATTGTCAAGAATTAATTATTTATTTACTTTTTACAATTGGAAGGAGAGGATTTACTAATTAATTGACATTTATAGTGGGAGCTTGAATATGTGAATGTGAGTTAACAAAAATATGAGAAAGAATTTGAATGAGGAAACTTAGTATTGTCAAGAATTAATTATTTATTTACTTTTTACAATTGGAAGGAGAGGATTTACTAATTAATTAACATTTATAGTGGGAGCTTATATATGTGAATGTGAGTTAACAAACAAAAATATGAGAAATAATTTGAATGAGGAAACTTAGTATGGTCAAGAATGAATTATTTATTTACTTTTTACAATTGGAAGGAGAGGATTTACTAATTAATTGACATTTATAGTGGGAGCTTGAATATGTGAATGTCAGTTAACAAACAAAAATATGAGAAATAATTTGAATGAGGAAACTTAGTATGGTCAAGAATGAATTATTTATTTACTTTTTACAATTGGAAGGAGAGGATTTACTAATTAATTGACATTTATAGTGGGAGCTTGAATATGTGAATGTGAGTTAACAAACAAAAATATGAGAAATAATTTGAATGAGGAAACTTAGTATCGTCAAGAATGAATTATTTATTTACTTTTTACAATTGGAAGGAGAGGATTTACTAATTAATTGACATTTATAGTGGGAGCTTGAATATGTGAATGTGAGTTAACAAACAAAAATATGAGAAATAATTTGAATGAGGAAACTTAGTATGGTCAAGAATTAATTATTTATTTACTTTTTACAATTGGAAGGAGAGGATTTACTAATTAATTGACATTTATAGTGGGAGCTTGAATATGTGAATGTGAGTTAACAAACAAAAATATGAGAAAGAATTTGAATGAGGAAACTTAGTATTGTCAAGAATTAATTATTTATTTACTTTTTACAATTGGAAGGAGAGGATTTACTAATTAATTGACATTTATAGTGGGAGCTTGAATATGTGAATGTGAGTTAACAAAAATATGAGAAAGAATTTGAATGAGGAAACTTAGTATTGTCAAGAATTAATTATTTATTTACTTTTTACAATTGGAAGGAGAGGATTTACTAATTAATTGACATTTATAGTGGGAGCTTATATATGTGAATGTGAGTTAACAAACAAAAATATGAGAAATAATTTGAATGAGGAATCTTAGTATGGTCAAGAATGAATTATTTATTTACTTTTTACAATTGGAAGGAGAGGATTTACTAATTAATTGACATTTATAGTGGGAGCTTGAATATGTGAATGTGAGTTAACAAACAAAAATATGAGAAATAATTTGAATGAGGAAACTTAGTATTGTCAAGAATTAATTATTTATTTACTTTTTACAATTGGAAGGAGAGGATTTACTAATTAATTGACATTTATAGTGGGAGCTTGAATATGTGAATGTGAGTTAACAAAAATATGAGAAAGAATTTGAATGAGGAAACTTAGTATTGTCAAGAATTAATTATTTATTTACTTTTTACAATTGGAAGGAGAGGATTTACTAATTAATTGACATTTATAGTGGGAGCTTATATATGTGAATGTGAGTTAACAAACAAAAATATGAGAAATAATTTGAATGAGGAAACTTAGTATGGTCAAGAATGAATTATTTATTTACTTTTTACAATTGGAAGGAGAGGATTTATGTTATGTATATTATATTTCTTCAGCTGCATTTGCCCAGGATTGAACTCAGCACCTTGGGATTACGAGATGGATTACGTGCACTTGCATATATTTCCGTTAAAGTAAAATTACTGGGTTTTCTTGTTCACGTGACTTTTTTAATTTAAATGCGTTCTCTTTCTTTTACCATATATACGTTCTTGGCCTCTTGCCTTGTTGGCATTGTAGTTTTGAATTAATTGAATAAAGCCTTAGAAAAGGTTTTTCTATTCGTGTCTTCTTTTTACATTACAATTTATTCAATTATTTTATTTACTAAATTTCTCATGGATAAGATTATTCGTCTGGACAAGTTTGATATATCTTCTGCAGACCCTCAGGCTGGCAAGCTCTGGAGACTATGGTACCGTAATTTTACTTATTACTTATCTACTATTGCTTCTTTAAATCCAGACAAACTCGAAGTCCTTTATTTAAACATTGGTGCTACCGTTGCTGACATTATCGAGGGTTGTTCTGGTTCGAACATGCTGTTGAATTGCTGAAAAGTGTTTATGATAAGTCTCCAAGCGTTATTCATGCTAGACATTTGCTTTCTACACGTCTACGACAGGAAAATGAGTCTGTAGACCAGTACCTTCAGGCCTTAAACCGACTTGCCGCAGACTGTTGCTTCAAAGATGTTACTGCTACTACTTACAGAGATGAATCTGTCCGTGATTCATTTATACGTGGTCTCCGGTCTTCCGTAATACGTGCCAGACTACTTGAAAATGATACGTTAAATCTCAAGGAGGCTACTCAATGTGCTAGAGCTTTAGAACAGGCTCAATTTCGTGCTGAGTCATACGCTTCTCAGATTGGACCTACCGTTGCTGCTACCACGACTAAAAATGTGTTTACTGATTCTGTCGAGGAGGCCACTATTACTGCTCCTATGGAGTGTGAATCTGTACAATTGTCTGCTGCCCTTCCTGCTCATGGAAAGTGCTACAACTGCGGAGGGAAACGTCACATTAAGGATGATCGCCGCCACTGTCCTGCCCGCGATAAAGTATGTCGAAACTGTGGCAAACTCGGCCATTTTGCCAAAGTTTGCCGTTCTACCATGTCTACACCTTCACGTTCCACCTCAGCTATTATAGTAGCCCGTGCTAAGGATGATGATAGGTTCCCTCCTATTACTAAAATTGTAAAATTAAAGGGTAAACGATTAACTGCTCTCATAGACACCGGCAGTTCTGATAACTTTATCAGTGCTCGTATTGTTAAAACAATGAAACTGTCTACTTCTAAACGGAATTCCGTAATTTCCATGGCATCATCGGCCATTTCCCTCAAGCTATCTGAATATTGTACTGAGGACGTTATCTTCAATGGTTACGAATATAAAGAAATTGACTTCACAGTACTTCCTGATTCCTGTATGGATATTATACTCGGAGTGCCCTTCTTAAAACTACACCAGAGTATCACTATTTCTTTTGGAGGGTCTCAGGATATTCTAAAAATCTGCGCTTTAACCAAAATCAGTTGTGCACCCGTTAAATTGTTCCGAAACTTGACCCGTGATTGCAAACCTATTGCTACTGGGTCTCGAAATTACCGTGCGGAGGACTCTCGATTCATTGAAAAAGAAATTCTACAAATGCTTGAGGATGATATAATTGAACCAAGTTACTCTCCGTGGCGCGCTCAAATTGTTGTGACTTCGTCAACTAATAAAAAGAAACGATTGGTAGTCGATTTCTCCCAAACTATTAACCGTTTCACCTTACTTGATGCATACCCCTTGCCACGAATTAGGGATCTCGTTGACCAAATAGCCCAGTATCGTATCTTTAGTATAATTGACTTGTCCAAAGCATACTATCAGATTGAAATTTGCCCTGAAGATCGCCCCTATACGGCCTTTCAGGCTGGAAACCGTCTGTACCAATTTAAACGAATACCCATGGGGGTCACAAACGGGGTTTCTGCCTTTCAACGATTTATGAATTCTTTCATTTCTGATAACAAATTACCTGGAACCTTCTCGTATATAGATGATATAACTATTTGTGGTAAAACCCAGGAGGAGCATGACGTCAATTTGGAGTATTTCTTAAAAGCTGCCTCGACATACAACCTCGAAATAAACCGGGAAAAATCAAAGTTTTCACTTCGTTCTATTAACGTGCTTGGATACCAAATTTGTAACGGAACTCTTCAACCTGATCCAGAGCGTTTGAGACCTCTTTTGCAAATGCCTCCCCCTTCCGATTCAAAATCGTTAAGGTGTCTTGGTATGTTTGCTTACTATGCGAAATGGATACCTAAGTATTCATACAAAATTCGTCCACTGGTCGAAAATAAACAATTCCCTATGCCTCCTATAGTTGTAAATTCTTTCGAAAAACTCAAGAAAGACATTGCTGAATCATCCGTAAAAGTTATTGATGATGAATTGCCGTTTATTATTGAAACCGATGCCTCAGAAAAGGCTATCGGAGGCACTCTTTTACAAGCTGGGAGACCTGTAGCATTCTTTTCTCGGTCGTTAAACCTCTCTGAAATGCGACTTCATATAGTCGAAAAAGAAGCATATGCCATAGTCGAATGTGTTCGTAAATGGAGAGATCTCATTGTTGGGAAACATTTTACTATTATTACTGATCAACAAGCCGTATCTTTTGTGTTTAAACCTGCTAATCGTGGAAAAATTAAAAACGATAAAATTATACGGTGGAAAATGGAACTTCTTCCCTTTTCATATGATATAAAACACCGTCCCGGGAATGAAAATATTGTCGCTGACACATTATCCAGAGTATGTGGTGCTGCTGTTTCTTCCTTGGAGGAACTAAAATCAATTCATGATTCCTTAATACATCCTGGAGTACAACGCTTTTGGCATTTTGTAAGGTCACAAAATTTGCCATATTCACTTGATGAAATCCGACGTATGACATCTCAATGTACTACTTGCGCCAAAATAAAACCCCAATTCTTTACTTCTACTAATAATATTCTTATCCGTTCTACTGCTCCATTCCAGCGTCTTTCTGTCGATTACAAAGGACCTATCCCGGCATCTTCATCAGGTTGCCGTTACATATTTACAGTCGTCGATGAATACAGTCGATTTCCGTTTGCTTTCCCTTGTCGTGATTGCTCCTCTCAAACCGCGATTCAGTGCCTGGTGAATATTTTTTCTATTTTTGGACTTCCCTCATTCATCCATTCCGATCGAGGAACTTCGTTTATGTCGGAGGAATTCAAACAATTTTTACTGCGACTTGGAATTGGATCCAGTAACACTACTGCGTATAACCCAAGAGGTAACAGCCAATGTGAGCGCTATAACGGCATTATTTGGAACACCATCTTATTAGCTTTGGGATCAAAACGGTTACCCATTAGCGCTTGGCAGGATGTTTTACAAACTATTCGCTCTCTACTATGCACCTCCACAAATGCTACGCCTCACGAACGCATGTTCAATTTTAAAAGGCGCTCTTCCACTGGCACTGCATTACCTGTTTGGCTCTGTGAGCCTGGGGAGGTGTTATTAAAGCGATTTGGTAACAGGAGTAAATATGACCCGATCGTTGAGGTAGTGGAACTCCTCGAGGCTAACCCTACACATGCAAGAATACGATATCATGATGGCCGGGAAGATTCAGTAGCACTAAGACATTTAGCACGTTTTCCACGCTCGGGTCGATCTCAAGATTCTGCTGAAAACGTTCTACCTGACATGGGCCCTTTGCCTGATACAAGTTCCACAAATACTCCTTCACCTAGGGAAGGTTATACAGAAAATGAATTAGTGAATCAGAATTCAGAGAATCAACCTTCCCAGAGATATGGTGCTTCTGATAGTGAACTACTTCCCCGCCGGTCTAGCAGGATTCGCAAACCAGTCCAGCGTCTGGATTTATAAAACTTTCTGATAACAATCTCTGTTACAAGTGGGGGAGAATGTTATGTATATTATATTTCTTCAGCTGCATTTGCCCAGGATTGAACTCAGCACCTTGGGATTACGAGATGGATTACGTGCACTTGCATATATTTCCGTTAAAGTAAAATTACTGGGTTTTCTTGTCCACGTGACTTTTTTAATTTAAATGCGTTCTCTTTCTTTTACCATATATACGTTCTTGGCCTCTTGCCTTGTTGGCAATTAATTGAATAAAGCCTTAGAAAAGGTTTTTCTATTCGTGTCTTCTTTTTACATTACAATTTACTAATTAATTGACATTTATAGTGGGAGCTTGAATATGTGAATGTGAGTTAACAAACAAAAATATGAGAAATAATTTGAATGAGGAAACTTAGTATGGTCAAGAATGAATTATTTATTTACTTTTTACAATTGGAAGGAGAGGATTTACTAATTAATTGACATTTATAGTGGGAGCTTGAATATGTGAATGTGAGTTAACAAACAAAAATATGAGAAAGAATTTGAATGAGGAAACTTAGTATTGTCAAGAATTAATTATTTAGTTACTTTTTACAATTGGAAGGAGAGGATTTACTAATTAATTGACATTTATAGTGGGAGCTTGAATATGTGAATGTGAGTTAACAAAAATATGAGAAAGAATTTGAATGAGGAAACTTAGTATTGTCAAGAATTAATTATTTATTTACTTTTTACAATTGGAAGGAGAGGATTTACTAATTAATTGACATTTATAGTGGGAGCTTATATATGTGAATGTGAGTTAACAAACAAAAATATGAGAAAGAATTTGAATGAGGAAACTTAGTATGGTCAAGAATGAATTATTTATTTACTTTTTACAATTGGAAGGAGAGGATTTACTAATTAATTGACATTTATAGTGGGAGCTTGAATATGTGAATGTCAGTTAACAAAAATATGAGAAAGAATTTGAATGAGGAAACTTAGTATTGTCAAGAATTAATTATTTATTTACTTTTTACAATTGGAAGGAGAGGATTTACTAATTAATTGACATTTATATTGGGAGCTTGAATATGTGAGTTAACAAAAATATGAGAAAGAATTTGAATGAGGAAACTTAGTATGGTCAAGAATGAATTATTTATTTACTTTTTACAATTGGAAGGAGAGGATTTACTAATTAATTGACATTTATAGTGGGAGCTTGAATATGTGAATGTGAGTTAACAAACAAAAATATGAGAAAGAATTTGAATGAGGAAACTTAGTATGGTCAAGAATGAATTATTTATTTACTTTTTACAATTGGAAGGAGAGGATTTACTAATTAATTGACATTTATAGTGGGAGCTTGAATATGTGAATGTGAGTTAACAAACAAAAATATGAGAAATAATTTGAATGAGGAAACTTAGTATTGTCAAGAATTAATTATTTATTTACTTTTTACAATTGGAAGGAGAGGATTTACTAATTAATTGACATTTATAGTGGGAGCTTGAATATGTGAATGTGAGTTAACAAACAAAAATATGAGAAAGAATTTGAATGAGGAAACTTAGTATGGTCAAGAATGAATTATTTATTTACTTTTTACAATTGGAAGGAGAGGATTTACTAATTAATTGACATTTATAGTGGGAGCTTGAATATGTGAGTTAACAAAAATATGAGAAAGAATTTGAATGAGGAAACTTAGTATCGTCAAGAATGAATTATTTATTTACTTTTTACAATTGGAAGGAGAGGATTTACTAATTAATTGAAATTTATAGTGGGAGCTTGAATATGTGAATGTCAGTTAACAAACAAAAATATGAGAAATAATTTGAATGAGGAAACTTAGTATGGTCAAGAATGAATTATTTATTTACTTTTTACAATTGGAAGGAGAGGATTTACTAATTAATTGACATTTATAGTGGGAGCTTGAATATGTGAATGTGAGTTAACAAACAAAAATATGAGAAAGAATTTGAATGAGGAAACTTAGTATGGTCAAGAATGAATTATTTATTTACTTTTTACAATTGGAAGGAGAGGATTTACTAATTAATTGACATTTATAGTGGGAGCTTGAATATGTGAATGTGAGTTAACAAACAAAAATATGAGAAATAATTTGAATGAGGAAACTTAGTATGGTCAAGAATGAATTATTTATTTACTTTTTACAATTGGAAGGAGAGGATTTACTTATTAATTGACATTTATAGTGGGAGCTTGAATATGTGAATGTGAGTTAACAAACAAAAATATGAGAAAGAATTTGAATGAGGAAACTTAGTATTGTCAAGAATTAATTATTTATTTACTTTTTACAATTGGTAGAGGATTTACTAATTAATTAGAACATTTATCTTGGAGCTTGATACGTCTTTAGAAAATGTATGTCCCTGTCATAATTTAATTTAAGATATCCATATGTAGAGTTGTGGAAGAATATCTGGATCGCCATGTTGTAGTAAGGGTTGCTGCATAAATATCTATCCTTCTGGCCTTGTTTGCTACGAAGAAAAGGGTCACCAAGTTTTGGCTAAAAGGACAAACTTTGACAATTTAAATCAATTCTATTCAAACAGTTTCATCAACACAAAGAATGGTACAGAAAGAGTTATGAAAACAGGAATACAAAATAGGTTGAGTGTGCCGACGTATATGTACCATAGAAATGAGAAGGAATTTGAATGAGAAAACTTAGTATGGTCAAGAATTAATTATTTATTTACTTTTTACAATTGGAAAAGGAGGATTTACTGATTAATTTGTAAGATTTTTGTTGGAGCTTGATACATCTTTAGAAAATGTCTGTCCCTGTTGGAAGCCAAGGGGACGTTACTCTCCAAATCGAACACAAGGGAAGCAACTCTGACAAGTTTATCTCCCTTTAATATGTCCATTCTGAATGTCTCATTATTTTCTAGCTAACAGATTCCGACCCAGAAAACAGCAATTCTTCCCCCATTTATGAGAAACATTGCTCATGGAATGTGAAGACTAAAGGATAATATAAGGGAAGCGAGAGTTACGAGGTTGCCGAAAGTAAACCCAACGTCCACTTTCTACCATTCGTTTGAACAATCACGAATGATCAATAAATAACAAAGTAATTCATGGTTTTAAAATTCTCACCAAATCTTTTGTTGTCAATCTCCATGGATATTTCAGAACTTCTGATCCTTAAATTCGTGTCTGTCCGTCGCTCAAGTTTTGTAAGTTTGGGTTGAAATCAGGAAAATGCTTAAAGACGTCAACATTAAAAGATGAAGTATTATTTCAAATCTGAATTTATTTAAAATAAAAAAATAAATAAATAAAAAAAATTTTTTCCCCTCATTTTCAGTCCTGCGTTATTAAATCTCCTGAATTCAGGCACGACTGTGATAATCGACCGCTATGCCTTCTCCGGCGTTGCCTATTCTGCAGCCAAAGGGGTGAGTAAAAAAATTAGGTTCTCCCTGTCAATTTTAAAAAAAATTTTCCGAATGGAATAAAATGCAAAATAAAATATATTTATTAAAAAGATTGATTATTTATCTGATTTTGCTTTAAAAAAAAAATTGCATTTCGTCTGTCGCATCATCATCGCAGTGCGTTGTCTCTTCGCCATCGTCACCGTTGTCATCGTTGTAGTGAGCTGCACCTCGTAGCCACCATCGCTGTGATTGTCTACAGTCTGTAATTAAAACTTCCATGCAGAGAGGAAAAAGGCGAGTTCGACATAAAATTTAACGAGTTTACTTTATTTGAGAGATATTTTCGCGTCATAATTATAAGCAGTTCATACCTTCATTATTTTAGAAAGAGAGGCCAAACTGTTATCCTTAACTTAGACCTACTTTGTTACGGGGATGGGAAGGAAGAGGACATTGCCAGTCGCTATCAACTCTTTTAGGAATTTAATTCCCATTTTCCTTTTCCTGATTTACATCTGGATTTTGCGTCTGTTAACCGTGCTTTCAAGAGATTGACTAAAAAGCTTCTTTCTTTTGTCGTTCCCATGATTGTGACGTAATTGCCTCAAATGTGGACTCCGAGTCTGTCAGCTCGCATCTGTTAGATCAAAGATCAGGGAGAGGTCAGAGTTCAGGTATATTTATTTTTATTCGGAGTGCTAACATTTTCGCTAGATTTTCGTGTCAATATTTTGCACCGATCCATACTAGCCGATGTAATTGTTCTTCATATACATTATGTAACATGCCGTCCGTCATCCAAAATGCTCCAAAGTGTGTCCCACATCAACGTCGATGGCCCAAAGCCACACGGTAGGCCACTTTAGACATGGAGGGGATCAGTCATTCACGAAACGTTTTACCTCAAGCTTAAGACAAAACAAGAAATGGATATATGTATATATATATATATATATATATATATATAAATGAAGAGAGATAAAAATGTGCGGGTGACAAATCTATTTCATCTTCGATTATTCAATGCAAGGTGTACTCGATAAAAACATGTTTTTTTTTCCTTAAGCCAGGCTTTTCAAAGATTAAAATCTTATATATATCACTCTCACTATCAAGGTTTATCGTCTATGTTCACTTTGACAAGCGGTTCGACGTTGTCTGGCTGTCCTTACACTAAGTCTTCAGTGATCACGATTGTGGGGATTGGCTGTGTCCATTTTTTATTTATGGAAAGAGCTAAAAAAAACATGTTTATTTTTCTTTCTTTAAGCCAGGCTTTTCAAAGATTAAAATCTTATCAACAGAGGAATTACATAGAGCTTAAATCATTTCAATATAGGTTCAGTTCTCTAAAAGTATACTTTTAGTCTCATATTTTATATATATATATATATATATATATATAATAATAATAATAATCCAGGTAAAACATCCACAGGGTAGTAATTCAAAGAATTTTAACCGGGTTTATAAAAAGTGCTCAATATCCAATAGAGCTTTTATATATAATTATTTTTATCTACAGTGTCACAGATTTTGTACATGTCTGTGTAAATAAAAATAATTATATATATATATATATATATATATATATATATATATCAAAATACATACTAAAATATACTTCAGTTCTGGGATTGAGTTATGTTAAAAAAAATGTAATTGTTCTAATTAGCCATAAAAAAGACAAAATAATAAAATTAAAATTACAACCAATTTCCTTGACTGTTGAAATATAGAGCAGAGGAAAAAAACTGTTTGGTTCTCTTTTCCGATATTTCTACTACCCTACCCCCCCCCCCCCCCCCCCAGTAGAGAGCACCACTCCTTTCTCGTGTGTGAAAAACCAAAACATTTTGATTGTAATAATTAAACTGAAACCCATCGTAATTCTAATCTTTTTTTTCTCGTTGATCAGCTGCCGTTAAACTGGTGTAAGAATCCCGATGTTGGTCTTCCCAAACCTGACTGCGTCATCTTTCTGCAACTAAGCTCGGAAGTTGCAAAAAGACGCGCAGGTTTCGGAGAAGAGCGCTATGAAAAAGCTAAATTTCAAGATAAAGTCCGGGAACAGTTTCAGCAAATCCAAGATGAAACATGGACGGTAAGGGACACTTATATTATAAGTAATCTTAGAAATCATATATATATATATATATTTGAGTGTATATGTTCTTTAAATTGACCAAAACAATCGAAAAACTTGCTGAACGTTAACATTTAACAACAGAGCATATATAAGTAAACAATGGTATGTTATATTACCGAAATTCAAAACAGTTCAGTGTAACTTGACGACCGTTTCGTGTACAAAAAACAACTGGTAATTACATGTTCATTCCCAGTTGTTTTTTGTGTGTCAAACGATGGTCAAGTTACACGGAATTGTTTTGAAATTTGGTAATAAAAAAAATGAATAAAGACGTTGTAATTGGAATTTAACATACCATTGTTTACTTATATTTTAGGCTCTGCTCGCCCAGTTTTTCATGTTTTTCTTGTGTGTTTTTGCTTTGTTTTGTAAAATTAGCACTGAAGATAGCCACACCCAGAAATAAATGCACAGGAGCATTTTACAAATATCGTGGTGTAAGGCGAAACAATTGTATGCTGAATAAAAAATAAGTCTTATGAAATGATATAAATCTGTCCTTTATAACATTGAAATGGTATAAAATTACATAAAAAATATTGAATATAGCATAGCTCTGGCCTTACACTATTGAGCTATTATAATTACTTTATGTTATAAAATTTATATTTGAACAGAAAAAATCCTAAATATAAATTTTAAAAAAATACACATATGTATGTATACACACACACATATATATATATATATATATATGTGGCGTAAGGTGCACGATAACTCATGAAAATGAAATGCCGTGATAGACAAAATGTGTGAAAAAAGACAAACGGAAAACAGGTTAAAATGCAGGAGAAATGCACACATATATATAACATATTTCACCCCAAACAAGGTAAGATAGCCACACCCAGAAATAAATGCACAGGAGCATTTTACAAATATATTGGTGTTTGCCGAAACAATTGTATGCTGAACGAAAAAATCAGTTTTATGAAATAATGTGAATCTGTCCTTTATAACATTGAAATGGTATAAAATTACAAAAAAAATATTGAATATAGCAGAGCTCTGGCCTTACACTATTGAGCTATTATTATTATTACTTTGTGATAAAATTTATATTTGAATAGCAATAGTTCTAAATATAAATTTTTAGAGCACAGTCCATTGAAGTACTTGTAAAATAGGCACAAGGAAGCAACATTGCGGCGATGGGATAGGGGCTGGAGCTTGGTGGATAGTGAGGGACCTATCAAGTTGACAACTCTTTTTTTGGACCTTGTCTAAGAGAGAGAGAGAGAGAGGGAGAGAGTAATAGATGATGCACCAGCCCAGATGTGACAACAATACTCCATGCATGGGCGGATGGTGGCTTTGTAGATACAGGATAATGTCAGGTGTGAGGACTTTATTAGCACGGTAGAGGGAGCCCACCTTCGGTATAAAATTAAATAAAAATTTTTGAATATAGCATAGCTCTGGCCTTACACTATTGAGCTTTTATAATTACTTTGTGATAAAATTTATATTTGAATAGAAAAAAATTCTAAACATGAATAAAAAATATACACACACACACAGCTGGTTACAGCTTAGGGCGAGACAGATCTTCCGAAGAGAGAAATACGAGAGAAAGGGTGGGGGGGGGGATAGAGAGAGAGAGAGAGAGAACAAAATAATCCTAAAAATGAAACATCGCCAGAAGAGGTACAACAATTTTTAGGGGTACAAAACCTTTACGTTTCAGGCAAATTAATCTGTTTAATTAGCATAAGCGTAAGAGGGAGCCTATATAAAACTCTCACTAAGAATTGCCCAGGATAGAAGATTGACTCGCCAGTAACCAGTGGCGAAACTTTCACTTCAAAACAACAGGTTTGCTTTGTATTTATGTTTTGATTCTTGTTGTAAGGTGCAACAGGTTATCAGGTGTGATCGACAGGGTTTGACCCTTAAGATCAGCTGGTTTTTTTAATTTTTTTTTTAAATTTTTTTTTACTAATGAGTCTCCTTGGGATATGAGCTAATGAGACGGATAGATTATCAGTTGAATGATGAATATTATGAGAGGATTGAAAATGATGAATGGAATGAACAAAACTTGGTTACTTATGAGAGCGGTTTATAAAAAGTATTTATTGACATTTGATTTGGAGACGACCCTGTTGTAGCCCACAGGGAAGCAATCCTGTGGTAACATGTTCCACAGATGAGAGAGTTTTTGGAAAGAAAAGAAACTTTGCTCATGTAAATTCCGTTTGATGTTAGGCACATGGCGGAAGAAATGAAAGTTCTTTGCCGTTGTGGGAGAAAGATGGGAAATTGTCGTCGACCACACGGTTAGGAAACTCTCGAATAGACAAACAATCTTTATTTTTATATATATATATATATATATATATATTTTATGAATAAAGATAGGGGGAATTGAAAAAGGAAAGCCAAAAACTATATTATGTATTCATAAACGTTTTGTCTTTATTTTGAGACTTCCTCAGGATGAAGAAAAAAAATGCAGAAAAAAAATCATACAATCATCAATTTTTATCTGCTCGAGAACAGCGGGCCTCGGTCGTACTGTGAGTGAAAGGAAAAACAAAAATTACCAAAGGCAAATTTGGCTGCGTGTAAGCAGCAGCAGCAATTAAAGGAGTTATTAGGAGGGGAAAAGGGATGATTTGGTTGAAACTTAGTTTATTAACATTAGCCTTGAAAGAAAGATATTGTCTGAACTCATTGCCACTTTATTTTATCAATGTATATTTTATATAAATAAATTTATTTCTTTCATCTGGTTTTTATTTCTTCTTTAGGTTATAGATGCGGATCAAACTATCGAAGAGTTGCATGAAAAAATTTACACGCACATAAGCGCCCTCAAGATAGGGCCCCTGAAGGGTTTGTGGAGCGAATGAGCCCTCCACACCCAACTCCATTTTGTCTTTCAGATATATGTATTCAAAGGAAATTTAAAAAAAATAAATCTTAATTCTGTCTTCAGATAATGATAAAAGTATTGCTTTAGAGGGTAATGCCACAAAAACGTTTTTTTTTTTTCTAAGGCCTAATTTAAAAAATCTATATGTATAGCGATAAAAAATCTCGCTCCAATATAAATTTAAAAAAAAAATCTATATGTATAGCGATAAAATCTCGCTCCAATATAAATTTAAAAAAAAAAAATCTATATGTATAGCGATAAAAAAAATCTTGCTCCAATATAAATTAAAAAAAAAAAAAATCTATATGTATAGCGATAAAATCTCGCTCCAATATAAATTAAAAAAAAAAATCTATATGTATAGCGATAAAATATCTCGCTCCAATATAAATTAAAAAAAAAAAAAAAATCTATATGTATAGCGATAAAATCTCGCTCCAATATAAATTTAAAAAAAAAAAATCTATATGTATAGCGATAAAAAAAATCTTGCTCCAATATAAATTTAAAAAAAAAAAAAATCTATATGTATAGCGATAAAATCTCGCTCCAATATAAATTAAAAAAAAAAAATCTATATGTATAGCGATAAAATATCTCGCTCCAATATAAATTTAAAAAAAAAAAAAAAATCTATATGTATAGCGATAAAATCTCGCTCCAATATAAATTAAAAAAAAAAAATCTATATGTATAGCGATAAAATATCTTGCTCCAATATAAATTTAAAAAAAAAAAAATCTATATGTATAGCGATAAAATCTCGCTCCAATATAAATTTAAAAAAAAAAATCTATATGTATAGCGATAAAATATCTTGCTCCAATATAAATTTAAAAAAAAAAAAATCTATATGTATAGCGATAAAAAAAATCTTGCTCCAATATAAATTTAAAAAAAAAAAAATCTATATGTATAGCGATAAAATATCTTGCTCCAATATAAATTTAAAAAAAAAAAAATCTATATGTATAGCGATAAAAAAAATCTTGCTCCAATATAAATTTAAAAAAAAAAAAATCTATATGTATAGCGATAAAAAATCTCGCTCCAATATAAATTTCAAAAAAAAAAAAAATCTATATGTATAGCGATAAAATCTCGCTCCAATATAAATTAAAAAAAAAAAATCTATATGTATAGCGATAAAATATCTCGCTCCAATATAAATTTAAAAAAAAAAAAAAAGAAAAAAAAGTGATTGATCTCTATAAGATTTACAGCTTGCAATAGCTTATCTTTGCTCTTGGAGTGATCTTGGTACAGTATCTTGATATGTCAATTTTCATCTTTATCTAGCTTCTACAACTTTATAGCTAGTACGAAGAAAAATATTCAAAATTTTGTGAAAAAAATATTCTTAGTATTTGCGTGAGAAAGAGTAAGTAACTAGGATGTATGTATTTACGTATTATTTTTATTAGAAAAAAAAAATTTTTTGTTCTGAACTAATATTGAATAACCTTTGTCTAATCGTTTTGCTAATTATAAAAAAGTTAATTTAGTTTTTAAAAGAATCTCGTAATGACACTGTAAAAACTACTGCCTTAGTAATGTGTACTCTGCCTATTCCTTATTTGTTAATCAATCAAATGTTTCTATTTGCTTATGAACAAACTCCGAAACGGCATAACTTTTTAATAGTATATAGATTAGTCATACATGAAGGAAGGCGGAGGAGTTTTATCCTCACCCCCAGAAGTCCTAACACTGCCACCCATAGCACCGGGACAAATCTGATAACGGACAAACTCCGAAACACAATAACGTTTTAATAGTAAAAGATGATTTACGTAAGTAATAAAGTTTCTATGTTCTTTCGAAACCAAGAAAAAAAAAACAACTGCAAAAGTTGAAAATTATTTTTTAATTTTTTTGTTTATAAATGCTTAATTTGTTAAACTTATTTTTAATAAAAAAAATTTTTTTTGTTTTCTTATCTGTAATCTTTGGAGCAGTCTCTAAGATTGGGTGTGTATGATCGCAGTCCATGGAATTGGTTATATCGAGTTCAAAGCCTATCAGATCTACGACCATTTAAAAAAAAAAAATAAATAAATAAATTTTTTTTTACACTCAAATATTTTTTTACACACTCTCAAATATTTTTTTACACACTCAAATTTTTTTTTTACACACTCTCAAACAAGGCATATTACTATTGAAGAGTAAGGGACTAGATTTATAAGGGGTCAACCTGGATGGGGAATTGGGCAGCAAAATGTTTGTTTAAATTACATTTAAATTTCTGCATGTTGGTACGATCGAAGGGGGGGGGGGGTGGTTCCAAAGGCAAAGAAGCTATCAGAATAGAAAATCTTCCACCATCTAGCTACCTCTACAGTGAAGGGGTTCGATTTTGCTGCTAGTCGGGTGGTTTGGAGGTATTTTTGTTACTAATATTGTTCAGGGATGAACCTACAATTTTCCCCCATTTATGGGGGGGGGGAATAGCAACTGGTGTTCAATTAAACGTATGCATTGTTTTCTTATTAAATAACCCGACGAAGGGCTGAGATTCCATAAAACGGACAAACCAAACCTTTAGCGTTGAACATTTATCACGTGTTATTAGACAGAAACACGCACATTTTTTTCGATCTTCTGTTTCTCAAGGATAGACACAAAATGGCTGATGTTGTGCCAAAATTTGAAAACTTTAGTTTATTTTATTTTATTTTATTTTTTTTAATAAAATTTCAGTCATTTTCTTTCGGAGCGAGATTTGACTTTTTTTTAATGATTTGATAAATACTAAAAAAAAAAAAAACAAACAAATAAACAAAGAAACCTTGGCCTTTAAAACATGGTTTGTGGCCCCTAAAGTGAAGTTTTACCCAAATAATTCTATGAGGGAACAAAGAAATACGTTATTAAATCTTTTCCAATTTTTTATTTTGAACATTAAATCTTTTACGATATTTTTTTTTTGTTTTGTTTTATTTTTTTATTATTTTTTGTTTTGTTTTATTTTTTTAATTATTTTTTGTTTTGTTTTATTATTTTTTTTTTTTGTTTTATTATTTTTTGTTTTATTATTTTTTGTTTTGTTTTATTTTTTTAATTATTTTTTGTTTTGTTTTATTATTTTTTCCCTTTGTTGCTTAATTATTTCGTCTTTTCTTTTTCAACAGAATAAAAAAAAAAAAAAACGTAATTACGATTGCAAAGGGATGTTACACTTATTTATTTTTAAGCAATTTTTAAATTTTTTATCCGGAATACCATCTAGAGACCTTTACAGTGAACGGGTGGGATTTTACTTCTAGTCAGATGGTTTGGGGGTATTTTTGTTACTAATACTGTTGGGGGGATGAACCCCCAATTTATGGGTTAAAAAAAAATAGCACTTTGTTTTAAAAAAAAAAAAAAAAAAAAAAAAAAAAAATTTGCAAAGCAAAATCATTTACGATCCGAACGTTTACTAATACAATAGAAATTATTTGCGACGTGCTTATCGTCATAATGTTTTGTGGTACCTGCAAGCATTGGGTACACACGTGTAGTGAAATTACCGATAGGTTGAGAGATGATGACCAGTTTGTGTGTAAGATAATGAAAACGAATGAGTACTCCTATGTGGAGAAAGTATATTTGGATGCCGAGCCTGTTGCGGTTCTTCAGAGGTTTTGCTACCTTAGTGATACCATTGGAGCACAGGGAGGAGCTGGTGCTAATGCGATTGCCAGAGTGGATCGAGTAAGTTCAGGGAACTTCTGCCATTACTAACTAGCAGAGCGGTACCACTGTCAACCAAGGAAAGAGTCTATCTAGCCTGTGTACGCAGTATGGCGATGTATTAATCTTAAACCTGACCAGTTAGGGTAAAGGACATGCATTGAATGGAGAGGAATGATATGAGAATGATACGATGGATGTGTAATGTTAGTGTTAAAGACAGGCTTAGATCTGATGAGCTCAGAGGAAGATTAAATCTGGACAGTATAGGGAGATGTGTGCAGAAGAGTAGACTTTTTGATGGTATTGCCACGTTGAAAGATTGGGTTAGTAGATGTAGAACAGTTGAGGTAACAGGTTCAGTTCGCAGATGAAGACCTGGTCAGAAATAGGTTTGTTTAGAAGTCAATTTCTAAAAGTATTCCAAGACATGCCAGCATGTAAAACAGACGTTAAACCGAATATGGTAATGACCATAACCTGCTTGGGATTATACTGAATGAGAATATATCTAATGTTTGTAAGTGTATCTCTGGTAGTTTCTGAATTTTAGCCAGACACACACAGCGTGCACACGCAACTACCAATTTCCTTTATAGAATAGATAAAACCCTGTTTGTTTTTATCATTCATCGTGCGTAAATATTTCTTTTTAAAACTAATTTTGTTTAAAAAACGAAATTAAATCATGAATGAAAATAGAGAAACTCATCAAAATCAGCTGATTTTTTTTTTTTTGGTAAAAATTGTTTTTAGGTAAAAAAAATTTTTTTTTTTAGGTAAAAATTTTTTTTTTTTTTTCTTAGGTAAAAAATTTATTTTTTTTAGTTACCAGAAAAAAAAAATGTCAGAAATGGTTATCTCCCATTATCATGATAATAATACTATTTGTCATATCACTGTATACTGTGACAGTGTTCTATGATAAAGACATACAGGCGGGCAGATACATAAAAGACAAGGTCATCAAACCAGACATTGTCATCTGGAACAAACCTGAAAGGACTGCTCTCATCATTTATATAACCGTCCTGAATGACTATGGCCTCAATGGGCAACTGGTCTAATAAAAAAAAAATCTACAATCCCTGAATGACCAAATTGTAGGGAAGTACAGCTAGCAGCCCTAAAAGTTACAACATCTATCCTTAAAAGAGCCCTCAGAGATAAATTTAACTCATAGGGAAACCAAGTGTTAGCTCCAAGAGAGGGCCTCTTGATTTCTTCAAATTAACTGAACTAAACTGATAAAAAAAAGACAACTGCCCTTTATACAATTGATACCTTCACCTATATATTCTGATGATGCACAATCATTTGTGGCTTGATGCAATTTGATCAAACAGGCACATACAGCAGCAAGAAAGCATCTTCTACCACAACTGCAAAGAACTTTTATTAATTCCTCCATTTAGGGTTCATCTATCTTAGCCTTTATCTTTTCACAACAGATATAATCCCTGGAAGACCAAACCGTAGGGAAGTACAGCTAGCAGCCCTAAAAGGGACAACATCTATCCTTAAAAGAGCCCTCGGATATAAATTT
This sequence comes from Sepiola atlantica, assembly GCA_963556195.1. Taxonomy (NCBI): domain Eukaryota; kingdom Metazoa; phylum Mollusca; class Cephalopoda; order Sepiida; family Sepiolidae; genus Sepiola; species Sepiola atlantica. Next base: position 10,437,209 of record OY744552.1, read on the forward strand.
AACTCATAGTGAAACCAAGTGTTAGCCCCAAGAGGGGTCCCCTTTTGATCTCCTTAAACAAACTGAACTAAAATAATTTTAAAAAAAAACAGACAGCTGCCCTCTATAATCGAATATCCGACCACAAAATGTCGCTTAATAAAAAGTATCTTCACCCGACGAAAGGTATGAGCCTTGACCCACAGAAGTAGCAGGAAAAAAAACATGCACGGCAACGAATAAGTTTTTAACCCAGGGAAACCTACCATTTTTTTTGTTAAAGACAAGAATCTTTTTGTTAAAAGTATAAAATAAACAAACCATATTTACCTTTCATTGTAGGTTTTGTATATGGGAAAGCTCTCTGCTTATCTCGGCATTGCTTCTAGCCCTAGACTTCTCCTTGCCACTGAACTCAAGCAATACCCGTTCAGGAGAGGTGGGGTTGGGACTGTGCAACCCTTGCTTCACTATAGATTCCTCATGCAGACACTCTTACAGCAGGTGTCCATTATCTCCGGGACTGGACGGAAGCCTCTCTCAATAAAGTTTCAGGGGTCCCCTTTTGATCTCCTTAAACAAACTGAACTAAAATGATTTTTAAAAAACCCAGACAGCTGTTTACTGTTTATCTATATATTTTATATTTTCACAACAGATACAATCACTGGAAGACCAAACTGTAGGGAAGTACAGCTAGCAGCCCTAAAAGGGACAACATCTATCTTTAAGGGATCCCTCGGATATAAAATTTAACTCGTAGGGAAATCAAGTGTTAGGCCCTTGATATCTTGAACTAAAATAAAATTATATGAAGAAAATTATACAAAAATGAAAAAAAAAAAAACCCAACTTCGATCTACAAATCATTTTTAATTTTTTATTTCGGTAATAAATTTTTTTTATATAATTTTTTTTTTTTGTTAACGAGATTTATTGAAGTGGACACACACATAAAATGAAAATATTTACAGACACACATGTTATGTTTGACGTGGGGAAACCTTGGACAATAGAAACATATTTTTTTTATTATTGGCCTCATAAATGGAATGTTTTTTTTTTCTTTTCTTTTTGAGAGAGATGGATGATAAGAATTAGACAGGGAACGGGACGAATGAAAATGAGAGGCAGAACGAAAGATAGGAGGAATGAATTAAAAACTTGTAAATAAAAATTGCAGAAAAGTAAAAAAAAAAACATTTAAAGCTGAATAAATCCCTTCTCAAATAATTGAACAATAATTTTTTTTCAAGTTTCCTTTTTTGTTAATAATCTAAAAATGTGACAATCAGAATCTTTTTTTCCAAAAAATAGTGAATAACAAATATTTTTAGAAAGTGTATGTGTAATAAGCGTATGACAGTTGAGTTTAGGGTTACGACAGTCAAATCACATTTTTATAACTGTCCGGCAATTCCACTTTCAAGATCACGGCTAAATCTCTTTAGCTGCTGATGATGATTGTTTTGTTGGGTTTTTTTGTTGTTTCTTTTTAGGTTACAAATCCAATTGCATTTAGAAATAAAATCTTTCTATAAAAACTACAATTTCTTGATAGAAATTTCTTTTCTTAAGTCGGATCTCATTCAACTTTCTACCGTGGGACAAAAATAAATAAATTAATAATTTAAAATATGAACAACAATGAAACCCGAGCGATAACTGGCACAAGGGGTTATGCATATAAAATAAGGAGGGATTAACGTTTAATTATAACAAAGTCATAATTCATTTCTAAAAAAAAACAATCCCTTAATAAGTAAATGTACAGGGTGGGCAAAAATAAGGGTCCTATTTTTAAAAATTCATAACTTTTTTATTTATTTTATTTTTTTTTTTTATTTTTTTTTTTTTTAGAATAAGTAAAGGACCCCTTCCGAAGCAAGCATGAGCCGTATTAGCCCTAAGGAACGTACCCTCATTTAGAAAACATTATTTTTGCTTAAAAAACTCAAAAACAGTGTAAAAAACAATACTTTAGTTTTTGTAAGTTTTAAGAAGTGTTTTTCGGCTAAAATTTGTTTTGTTTATTTCAAAAAATCTCGGAAGGGTCAGTCTACACACACATAAAGTTTGGTGAGTTTAACTTTTATTTTGTGGAAGTTATTCAAATTCAAGTTATTCAAATTTAAAGATAGGACCCTTATTTTGGCCCACCCTGTATTTATCTGTCTCTCTCCTTTCTAATTTAAGTGAAATTGTACTTGTAAAACATTGAATGTTTTTCTCTCAAATAAATCTCCCATTTCGAACCTCTGTCTTAATTCATCCTGTTATGCACAACAAAGTTATTCAAACAGAATCCGAGCCGCATCAAGGAAGAGAAGAGACGTAGCGGCAGAGACGATCGGGCCGGGGGAGGAAAAAGAAATAGATGACGCGCAGAAACTATATTCCAAAGAGAAAGTAACTCGTATTAGACAACTAAGGGAAAGAAAGGTACACACGTTTCAATATTAGAGACAAATGCAGCGCTTATCGATTACGGCGGGGGGGGGGGGGGAGGAAGAAACTAACGGACAAGTCAAATAGGTCACAATTTGCAATTTTAATTCAAGGACGATGTCACATTACTAGCAAAAATATGAACAAAATCAAATCAATTTATTTTATATTTTGATTCTGATTTTAACATTTTGATTCTTAACGTTCCCAACCACGTGACTTACCAAATTTTGAAATTTTAAATTTCTTTTCTTTTTTTCTCCCCATTTCATTCTTTCCAAATATGATCTAATGTTAAGATCGGATTCTAACTCTGCCTTATGAGATCTCAGTTTATAATAGCTGTTGATCGATAACATCGACATGCCAGTGTCTCAGATTTTGTACATGTCTGTGTAAATAAAAATAATCATATATATATATATATATATATATATATACTCACTAAATAAAGTACCTTCCTTTATGTTACTTAAAAAGAATTAGCTTTTTATACATATTGAAACATATTGTGTCAAAAATGACAGCATACTTTTGTTTATTACTTCCTAACTCACCTACAATTTTCATAATTAAAGTCACTTGAAAAAAAACTCAGTTGTCTCGTTTACAATTTCAATACTTCACTCAGCTGCTGCTGATTGATGCTAGCGTTCGTCGATGCTAGCATTACACCCCCCTCACCTCATTAAAGGCAAAAAAAATGCTATAAGGTATAGCAAATTCCGACCTTAGTTTTAAAGAATTTTTATTTGCTTTGATATCGTAGTCGTTTTGCCTGAAATAGGACAATGTTGGGGGTTGATTTGCAAATTAATCATTCTCTCAGGGGCTCTTCAGAGATTAGAAATGTCATACTGTTTGAATCATATCCGTGTTGATTGTAATAGTGTTGTTTCGAAAACAAAAAACATTATTATATAGAGTGATCATAGAAATCTATCATAATGCCAGAAGTGGAAATATGCCGGTGTTGAGAAGGATGACAAAAACGAAATGATATGTTTAAAAAAAAAAACTTTTTTAGAGAACATTGTACCATTTCATGAAGAGGTTAGGCAACTGGGGGGGGGGGGGGGATTGTTAACGGATTGCTACATAATAAAAATTAAAAACTGCTATAAATTTCGACTCCCTTGTCTACTGTTCCTGTTGATACCAAAATGATGGATATTAAAAAAAAAAAATGTGCCTATATTTTGCTCGAGAGAATGCTGAGAAAGAATATATCAGCTTTGTGGGTGTGTCTTGTGTAGTTTTTTACTTTTAGCTGGACACATACACACAGACAACTGCTCTTTATGTAATAGATTAGGGTTAGCGTCACATTATTCCTTTGACCTGCTTAAAAATAAGGTGTTCCAACTCTTAGTGGAAACCTGTCAAATTTATTGACTTATAAGAATGAATCGTGCGAGTATTTCTATAGGCAATAAATTCCCCAGTTGTATATTACGTCCGTTGTATATTGCTGCCGGGCTTAAAAATATTTCCATTCTTTTGAAATCCGGAGTGAACGCAGATCTCACAATATTATTGTACCACTTTGTTCATACTTTTCTCTTTGAAATAAAAGTATGGTCCTCATAAAAACTGGGAATCATGCTGAGGCCAAAAAGTAACGTTCGTAGATTGTCTTCATGATGAGACCCCTTGAGTGGACTGTCTGGCAGTTATCAGGTTTATCTCCAAAACCCTTGTAGGAGTTTTTGTGACATATTTAAACTCTATGGGTGTCCAGCATGAACACAGAGCCAGCAATATTATTGTCACATCTTTGGACAGAACAGATACTACACTTTGAATCATTTATTTGCAGAAAATATACAAAATTTACATTCAAAACAAATTAGGCACAAGGCCATCAAAATTTGGGGAAAATGGGTGTCGTTGGTCTATAGTGATAACAATGTCTTTCCTAAGTGTAGTATCTGTTCCGATGGATACTGCACCCCATAGACTGGTATCGTCTTGGCCTTTGGGGCTTGATTTACGCCGGTCTATGGGTCTGTTCTAGGAGGTCCACCCTCCCAGGCTTCGCCTCCCCTCTTTGGGGAGGAGTAAGTTTATTGCTTACTGCCTGAGGCGCCCCTACCAGGGAATGCCGACAGGGCTGCCCAGGCAATTTTTAAACCCCACTTTCCCGACCTGACCTTGGATCACATCTTACTTGTGGGAGTAAGATAAAAACTGGCCTTGTGCCTAACTCCTGGAGAGGAGTAAATCAATACTCTTAACTAGAATCATCTCAGTCAACAGATACTACACTTTGAACGCAAAGAAAGTGTATTTTAGTTTGAGTTTCACATTCGACACAACAGCGAGATCAAATGAAATTTTTTTTAAAGACTCCGGCGATCGGGTGATCGATCCCATCTTTTAAAAAAATAGGTGAAGGGTGATAAGGTAGGTGCGAACATCAAATTGCCTTTGTGTATTATTATTATTATTATTATTATTATTATATAGTTTTAATTGGTAGGACGTTATAAATATATATTTATAACTGCACCGATTTATTGACATTACTTGAAAAAAAATTTTTTTTAATTAAATTATTGAAGAAAAAAAAAATGAAATTATTGAAAAAAAATTAAAAAATGAAATTATTGAAAAAAAAGAAAATAGATGAAAGTCTCCTAATGAAGAATTATGACATTGGAATTAATAAAATAAAGTATTTATTTCGTACAAAATTTTTTATTTATTTATGCAAAAATCTTTTTCTTTTTTGTATACTATGCATATTAATATACAATTACAAAAATCATTTTGGTTACTGATGTTTCTTTTTCATCAAGGTTTAAAAAATTAGGTGCTTCTCTATATAGAATATCGCTGTTAAAAAGAAAATAGCACAAAAACTTTATGCTGTACTTACCTGTTAGGGTAAAAAAAGACAGTATACACCAAAATTCATCCAGCATTTTGTTTTTTCGAAAATAAATTCTAGTTTTATCGGTAAATGCATTCTACCGCCATTTCATACATTATTAAAGTCAAGGGAGATAATTCAAGCTTTAATTTAAGCAAAATTTTCTTATTTTAAACACGTAGTAATGCCGGTTAGAAAGCGTTTACCGATAAAACTTGAACTTATTTTTAAAAACAAAAATACTGGATGAATTTCCGTTAATTTTTGGTGTACTGTCTTTTTTTTTACCATAACAGGTAAGTACATTGTAAAGTTTTTGCGCTATTTTCTTTTTAACGGCAATATTGCATATAAGGGTTAATCTGGAGAAGCACCAAAAATTAATGTTTACCGCAACAGCTGGTTCTTTTTTCTCTAATTTGAACAACACAAAAATGTTCAAATTCAAGAAGTTCTATTTATATATATATATATATATTTATATATATATATATATATATATATATGTACATGTAACAAAAACAAAACAAAAAACACACATAATACAGTTAGCCCATTAAATAACAAAACAGCATGTCTATGATATATATATATATATTTATTGTGGGAATTTTTCGCCGCTTTTTGTAATGTTCAATTACCCGATTTTCTCAACTTTTTTACTAACCAATATTTTTTTTCTTTGTACAATTAATTATAATGTCGCTACAGAATTCCGTGTTTTTTGGAAATGTTTTTCAAATATTTTTGATTTTAGGAGGGGGGGGGGATCAGTTTCCTATATAAATTTAACATAAACTAATCCCCATTTTGTGACCATCAGAAATTTAAAAAATTCTTTTTTATTTTAGGAGGGGGGATCAGTTTCCTATATAAAATTAACGTCAACTGGGTTAGAGGTTGGGGTTAGGGTTTAGTTTAGAGTTACATGTTTTGCTGTCAATTTGAATTGCCATATTTCATGCATGCCTTTTCATACTCAAGCACCTTTTACTTTCTTAAATAAAAATGAAAATAATTGCTCACTTCCGTAATTTAAGGCGTACCGTAATATTTTTCAATACCAAGTAAGTACTTCATAAAGTTTTCATAAAATATTTGAAAAAAAGGCGGAATTCTCTTGCGACATGACACACATATATATATATATATATATATATATACACACATATATATATATATATATACACACATATATATATATATATATATATATACACATATATATATATATACACATATAATGTATATTTTGTAGGTGGGTTTGAATTAGGAGAAAACAAAAACACTCTGTAAAGGCTACTTGTATAAAAAATATATTATGTAAGAGAATTAGCTAAGTTTAAAACAAAAAGATACAAAAAATTTCAAAATAAAAAGATTTTAAATTCAAACATTTTAAAAATGAAACAAAAAAAAAAAGTGGGGAAAAAAATCCCCAAAACAAGGTAAAAAAAAAAATTAATATAAAAAGAATATATATAACCGCATTATTTTCTTTGCTTAACCTCATTTTCTGGATAGGAATCCAAGAAAAACAAATTTATATCATTGTACGTAAAAAAAATTTTTTTTTTTATAAATTAAACCATTTTATTATGAGTAAATAATATTTAATTAGAAGAGGTTAAAAGATGTTTCCTTCCATATATAACAATTAACGGCAATGAGGTCAGAGGTGAAATAATCTGAATTATTTTCACTTAAAAAATGAAATTACGTTGAAATTTTAACTGAATTGGGTCTCGATCCTGATAGATGTTTTGCCCGTCTACATGAAATGGGGGGGGGGGGGGGGGGTATTTCTCGAGCAGATTTATTTTTTAAGAAAAATGAAGTCAGCCAGCTAAATAACAAAACTGAGGAATGCTCGTCTGGGTAAATAAATTGATTCAAAGCTTTTTTGTTCGAAAAATCAGATTTAAACGGATGTAGGTAAAAAAAAAAGAAAAACATATAAACAAAAAAAAAAGCAACAAAGTAGCCAGGATTTGACTCAAATCTATCAAGGTGGGATGTGACACAAGGTCGGTTTAAACAAAAAAAAAAAAGTGAAAGTAAGTTGGTCGACCATAGTCAAGGGCAACCCAAAAGCTCCTTTTTTATTAGCTACTACACAGATGTGTAGGGGAAGGATCGCTCCACTTACCCTTGATACTCACTTTATAATGCTGAGTGTTTAGCAAGATGGGTCGGGGTGACGGTGGTTAAGTGGATATCGACACGGACTGAAGACCTGAGTGTTCCATGTTCGAATCCAGTCGGTTTCACAGTATCACTTTCACTTAGGGATGTTAGCAACCTTCTCGTGGTCCTCTCCAACATCAGGGAAACTAATGCCAACACCAGAATCATCTGATTCACACGAAAGAAGAAGCAAGGGGGGCATCAATTACAATTTTTTTTAGTCTTTGGTATGACTTGATCGAGGATTGAACCCTAATCTCCTGGCTCATTAACAAACACTCTTACCATTATTTCAAATGGGCCGGTAGACTTAGGTACAAATACAGAAACATCTCTCTCTCTCTCATATATATATATATAGATATATATCTCATACCGATACAGAGAGTAGAGCAAAGAAGCCCTAACGTCGGGCACTTCTGGAATACTGCTTTCTGGTGTAAAAAAGCCTCCGCTGACAAATAGATGATACCTGTCTAGCTAACCCTAACCCTTTCTCGTGAAACTTTGTTATCCAAAATGTTCCAAGTTCTCTACATTTCTTTTATAAAAATATAATTATTCATTTCACATGATATAATCCTAGTTCATTCAAAAAAAACATTTTATTCACAAACAATCGTTTCTGCCCACTTTTGTAAATATACACATTTATAATATACCAAATCAGTACTCATGCAGTTTATGAACCGTATTTTCATCGGCACATCCAGGCAGGTTACGTAAACCACTGGAAGGTGCTGAAACGCTTAGCGACGAGAATTGCAGCAGCCGACAATTGGAAAACACAATGAAAATATTGCAGAGATCTAATCGACAACTACCTGCGTGAATTTTTGTGGAGACAGAAATTCAGAAACAATCCCTTCGTCTTCATGTTAGAGCACATAGCTGAAGTGTACCCTGTCGAGCGACTTCCTTCCACGTCATCTAACCTTTCTTCTATTTTCCATCGTTTATGCGAAGTCCGGTGAAAATTTGCTAAAAGAAGCAGTACCTAACCCTAAAAGAAATAGTACTTAGTCCTAACATAGTCGGTAGGGTAGGAAAAGAATTGCCAAAAAAAAAAACAATTGTTTGAAAAAAAAACATTTGCTTTCAGTTAACCCTAACCTAGTCGGTAGGGTTTAAAAAGAATTGGCAAGAAAGAAAAAAAAACTGTTTGCCAAAAAAAGAAATCAGAAGAAAAAAAACTGTTTTCTAAAAAAAGAATTCAGAAAAAATTTTTTGCTAAAAAAAAGAAATCAGAAAAAAAACTGTTTGTTAAAAAAAGAAATCAGAAGAAAAACAACTGTTTTCTAAAAAAAGAATTCAGAAAAAACTGTTTGCTAAAAAAAAAGAAATCAGAAGAAAAAACTGTTTGCCAAAAAAAGAAATCAGAAGGAAAAAAATTGTTTGCTAAAAAAAGAATTCAGAAAAAACTGTTTGCTAAAAAAAAAAATCAGAATAAAAACTGTTTGTTAAAAAAAGAAATCAGAAGAAAAAAACTGTTTTCTAAAAAAAGAATTCAGAAAAAACTGTTTGCTAAAAAAGAAATCAGGAAAAAAACTGTTTGTTAAAAAAGAAATCAGAAGAAAAAAAACTGTTTTCTAAAAAAGAATTCAGAAAAAACTGTTTGCTAAAAAAAAGAAATCAGAAAAAAAAACTGTTTGCTAAAAAAAGAATTCAGAAAAAACTGTTGGCTAAAAAAAAAAATCAGAATAAAAACTGTTTGCTAAAAAAAGAAATCAGAAAAAAAAAACTGTTTGCTAAAAAAAGAATTCAGAAAAAACTGTTTGCTACAAAAAAGAAATCAGGAAAAAAAACTGTTTGCTAAAAAAAGAATTCAGAAAAAACTGTGCTAAAAAAAGAAATCAGAAAAAAAACTGTTTGCTATCAGTTGTTGCATCATATTTTCTTCAACAAACAAAAATAAATATTTATTCATGAAACTTGCCACATACGATTAGTGTTTTGTTCCTTGATTTAAATTCTTTTTCCCTACATTTTGAAAGTTTCTTACAAATTTACATATTTTTGTTCCAATTTTTCATTGATTTTTTTTTCCGTGTGAATTAACATACGATGCCTGTTTATAGCGTTTTAAAATTGGCCAGCTTTTTCGATACAAAGAAACAAAGTTTTTGTTCCACACCTTCCGGCAGTTTATGTAACCTGTCGGAATATGCCGCTGAAAACGTGGTTCGTAAACTGCATGAGTACCAACAAAATTGACCAAACATTCACAAAAAGGCTTCATCAGTGCATAACACAACAGTTTGTGTATATTTACAAAAATGGGCAGAAACAATTGTTTGTGTAATAAATGTTTTTTTGAATGAATTAGGATTATATCATGTTAAATTAAGAGCTCTAGTCATATTATACACTATTGAGCTAATATATAAACCTTTGTACAAACTTACAGAAATTTATAAATAATTGTATATGTATGTATATAATTATTAATAATATTTTCTGTGGGTAGATGAATGTTGTCAACACCAGTGACTACTTTGTTATTTTGCGTGCGTATATTTTTAAACAGTTAAAAATAATTTAATTTCACAATTAAAAAAAAAAATTGTTTTTTGTACTTGCACAAAATCACCCTCAACTCTTTTGTTCCCCCCATCGCCATGTCCCAAACTAAAAAAGAATAGAAGAAAAAAAGAGAATTGGCAAATGGGAAAGGAAACTCTAAAAGTGTGGGTTCATGCCTTTTTTACCAGTGCATTAGTCCAAACATGAAAATGCAAATCATCTACCAGAATTTGAAACCGTCATGAAAGTTCCGTTTTCTGACAGCTTAATCATTAGACAACTTCACACTCTCTTAAAAAAAAAAGAAGAAAAAAATGGGTGCTTGTGCAGATGAGCGGCCACAGTAAAAATTTATTTAAAAAAAAAAAAATAATATATACTTATTAAGCATTATATTCTTACTCACTGTACAAAAAAAGTAGAAAAAATTATCCACTAGAACTTTAATTAAAAGTATTTTTCCATTCTGCGTATCGTAACAGCAATTCGTTCACAGAGACGCCATGTTGTTTTTTATTATGATTTCGCAAGTTGATTATCTCCCCTGCGAAATCTTCTTTCTTTAGAAACAAACTGAAGTCTCTCGCTGTTACGATACGCAGAATGGAAAAATACTTTTAATTAAAGTTCTAGTGGATAACTTTTTCTACTTTTTTGTACAGCGAGTAAGATTATAATGCTTAATAAGTATATATTATTTTTTAAAAAAATAAATTTTTTTTACTGTGGCCGCTCATCTGCATAAGCACCAAAACATGTCTTAAGTTATTCCAATGAACAAAGTTAAAAAAAAAAAAAAAAAATCAATAACATATCTTCAGCTTTTCCCTTGCTTAGTATCAGAATGTTTTATGGGCAACAAATTCATTAAAAAAAAAACCAGAATCAGTTTCCTGGGAAAGCTGAAGATTTTGATGTTAGAAAAAAAAAATTTTTTTATTTGTTTACAAATTTTTTAAAAATATGCGAAAACATCATAAAAGTTAAATATATATTTTACATTAAAAACCTGTTAATGTAGTTTGCTTGAAGCATTGTTTAGTGTGTATAAAGGTAATTTGTAGAAGGCGATACAATGCAGAGGTGTAACGGATAGACACGAACTGAAGCAAAGTAAGACATATGACGGTGGAATTAATTAAGTACTTTCTACCTTTTTATTAATACAATATTTTAAAAAAAATTTTTTTAAATATTTTATTACAATCTTGCGTGATTGCGGTTCGATGGATATTGTATTAATACAATATTTAAAAAAAATTTTTTTAAATATTTTATTACAATCTTGCGTGATTGCGGTTCGATGGATATTGTATTAATAAAATATTTAAAAAAAATTTTTTTAAATATTTTATTACAATCTTGCGTGATTGCGGTTCGATGGATATTGTATTAATACAATATTTAAAAAAAATTTTTTTAAATATTTTATTACAATCTTGCGTGATTGCGGTTCGATGGATATTGTATTAATAAAAAGGTGGAAACTGTTATATGTTTTGATTTTCTTCAGTTCGTGTTTATCCGTTACACCTCTGCATTATATTGCATTCTATAAATTATATATTAAAAATATTTATTAAATTAGAATTAAAAAAAAAAAAAATTTCATTAAAAGCTTCTTTTTTTAAATTTTTTTTTGTGATGTTATTTTACAATAAAAATGTTTTAAAAAATAAAAAAAAATTATTCATTAAAAGCTTTAAAAAAAAATTTTTTTTTAAATTATTCATTAAAAGCTTTAAAAAAAAATTTTTTTTTAAATTATTCATTAAAAGCTTTAAAAAAAAAAATTTTTTTTAATTATTCATTAAAAGCTTTAAAAAAAATTTTTTTTAATTATTCATTAAAAGCTTTAAAAAAAATTTTTTTTAAAATTATTCATTAAAAGCTTTAAAAAAAATTTTTTTAAATTATTCATTAAAAGCTTTAAAAAAATTTTTTTTAAAATTATTCATTAAAAGCTTTAAAAAAATTGTTTTTAAATTATTCATTAAAAGCTTTAAAAAAATTTTTTTTTTAATTATTCATTAAAAGCTTTAAAGAAATTTTTTTTAAATTATTCATTAAAAGCTTTAAAAATTTTTTTTTTTAATTCATTAAAAGCTTAAAAATTTTTTTTTTAAATTATTCATTAAAAGCTTAAAAAAAATTTTTTTTTGTGGGTGGGGGAGGGGGGGGGGGAGAGATCAACAGATGAACAAAATTCCTTAGTTTTTCCCCCCCAGATCAGAATAAGGTCCCTTTTAGCTTGTTTGATTTACTCAAAGTGCTGAAGAGCACCAAAATCACTTTCAAAAAAAGGGACTGATACACATGGGCTAAATCAAAAACAAAAATCGGCCATTAAATGTAAATCCAGACAATTAGCCTGGGGATTTTCCTCGGGACTGAAACACAAGCTTTTAAAATCTTTTTAGATTTTGTGGGGAGTGAAGGGAGGGGGGGGGGGTTGGAGGCAAATTATTCTGATTTTATTTCTTTGAAAAGTTGAAAATAGTTTTTTCACGTCTTATGTCATTTTTCTTAAAGAGATTTTTTTTGTATTCTTTTCTGATGAAGTCTTTATAATAAAGATGAAATATAAAACCTCACCCTATCAGTTGCATTGATTGTATCGTTCGGACTATTTTTTTAAAATTTCAACCTATTCAAATCAATATCTTTTTATCTATCTTTTTCTTAACGAATGGGTCACCGCTTATCACGGCCGGGGGGGGGGGGCGGCACTCAAGAGATCGTCAGTCGGACGATAACTGCCGCCTAAGGATTGGATCTGAAATGACGTGGGGAATGGACAGAAGATAACTTAAGAAAAACCGATTATCCAAGAGGACGGCTCGACAAGTATCTTGAAGATGACCATGCTGTAGTCGGCAGGGAAGCAGCCTTGTGCTATTTTGTTCCACAGATCGAACGCTCTAAGAAAAAAAAAAAACAACTTGTTCATGGAAGTTCCGCTTTGTCTTTGTTGTGGAGAGAAAGAGAGAAAGGAAAATTCTCCGCTATGGTTGTAGCTAGTCGAGTTCTTGCTGTGAATGCTTGACAGGGAGGGTGGGGCAGGGATTCGAGTTCAGTTGAGCACCGAGCATAAACATAGCGATACAGTAAAGAGAGTCTAGCAACATCTTGTGCGTAAAAGGGGCTGTAGGGAAGAGAAGAGATCATGTCCCACTAGATTGCCAAGTCGGTTTTGTATCTATCTATCTATCTATCCTTCCATCCATTCATCTCCGTCTATTCAAATTAGAGCTTAAAAGAAACGCTAATTCTCAAATCGAGTTTAAGTGTTAGTCCTTCTCAAAATGTAAATTTCTCACTTTTGTAAAATTTTTAAATAGCATTACATTAGGGGTGGGACGTAATGGGTGAAAATTTCAGATTCATGCGAGTAGTATTTTTTTGTGTTCATTTATACATAAATAACACTAAACAATCAAACATTTTGAAAATTTTGCAAAATTCAGAAGGTGCAGGCAAAAAATAGCCGTTAGGGCTCCACGGGACTCAAAATCCATAATTTTTCGGTGAAAAAGTGGTTTCATGCGACATTGCAGGTCCTAAAACATCCTCAAAAGCTATGAATGGATATAGATGGTTAAATCTGATATAGTACTTTAATTTATGACCATTTTCAGGCTGTGAAAGGGTTTTCATGAATGTAAAATAGCCAAAAACTAGTGGCCTGCACCTTCTGAATTTTGCAAAATTTTCAAAATGTTTGATTGTTTAGTGTTATTTATGTATAAATGAACACAAAAAAATACTACTTGCATGAATCTGAAATTTTCACCCATTACGTCCCACCCTTAATTACATATATTATATGTATATTTATTTTATATGAGATCCATATCCTTACACGCTTTTTTTTTCTTTCTTTCCTGTATCTTTAAAAAAAATTTTTTTTTTTTTTTTTTTTTTTTACTTCGATTCACCCCCAGACAAGGCACACTGACACGGGAACATAAAGGGCTATTGTGAATTAGGGGCCAGATTTATAGGGCATCCTAAATGGGGAGTTGTGCTGCGAGATGCGTGTTCATATTACGTTTAAACTTCTGCATGTTTGTACATTTGGGGAAACAGGGAACAGGGAGGGAATTTCAAATGCAGACAGTTCGAGGAAATAAGCTATTAGAGTATTGATTTACTCCTCTCCAGGAGTTAGGCACAAGGCCAGTTTTTATATTACTCCCACAAGTAAGATGTGACCCACGGTCGGATCGGGAAAGTGGGGTTTAAAAATTGCCTGGGCAGCCCCGTCGGCATTCCCCGGTAGAGGCGCCTCAGGCAGTAAGCAATAAACTTACTCCTCCCCAAAGAGGGGAAGCGAAGCCTGGGAGGGTGGACCTCCTAGAACTGCACAGGACAGACCCATAGCCCACCGTAAATCAAGCCACGAAGGCCAAGACAATACCAGTCTATGGGGTGCAGTATCCATCGGAAAAGATACTACACTTTGATCTTAGCCAAAAGGCCAAGAAGTATTAAAAAGCATTCTGAAGACCATTACAGTGAAAGGGTGTGATTTTGCTGCTAGCCGGGTTTGTCAGGGTATTTATGTTGATGGGGGTACAAGTTCATAGGAGCACATTCCATTGAAATACTTGTAAAACGAGCACAAGGATGCCACATTGCGGCGATGGGGCTGGAGCTTGGTGGATAGTGAGGGACCTGTTAGATTAGAGACTCTTTTTTGGACCTTCTCTAAGGAGGGAGAGACTAGTGGTTGGTGCACCAGCCCAGATGTGGCGACAATACTCCATGCATGGGTGAATAGCGGCTTTGTAGAGATACAGGATGATGTCAGGTGTGAGAAGTTTTCTAGCATGGTGGAGGGAGCCCACTTTCTCCCTCCCCCACACACACACACACTTTTCATGTCTGTAATTTTAGTGAGATTTAAAAAAAAAAAAAAAAAAAAAATTTTATCAATCATTTCTGATGAAGTTTTCTTGATAATAAAGATGAGATATGTTGATTTGATTGTCTGGTCTATCCGCCTTTCTCCACTTATCTCTAAATATGATGATACTTATGGAATTAATAAGCCAACGTAATGAAAAATGAAAAAGTAAAATCGGAAATTGTCTATACGTTTATTGACATTTTGTCTTTATTCGAAGACTTTCTCAAGATGATTGATTTGAAGAAACACAGAAAATATGCTTTTATTCTTTTTTCGAAACGAAACTTCGACGTCTACGTTTCGTTTCAAAAAAAGAACGGAAATATTCTCTCCACATCATAGATGCACTACATAGTTTCAGATCTTGACTTCTATGTTTTTCTTTTTGAGAAAGTTTTTTTGGTAATAAAGACGAAACGTTGATGAACATAAACAATTTTCGATTTTCCTTTTTTCATATATATATATATATATAATAATCCAGGTAAAACATCCACAGGATAGTAATCCAAAGAATTTCAACCGGGCTTATAAAAAGTGCTCAATATCAAATAGAGCTTTTATATATGATTATTTTTATTTACACAGACATGTACAAAATCTGCAACACTGGCATGTTGATGTTATCGATCAACAGCTGTTCTAAAATGAGATCTCATCAGGCAGAGTTAAAATCCGATCTTAATCATAGGTTAAGATCGGATTCTAACTCTGCCTGATGAGATCTCAGTTTATAACAGCTGTTGATCGATAACATCGACATGCCAGTGTTGCAGATTTTGTACATGTCTGTGTAAATAAAAATAATCATATATATATATATATATATATATATATATATATATATATATATATATATATATATATGCACTACATATTTTCAAATTTTGATTTCTGTGTTTCTAAAAATCAATCATCTTGAGAAAGGTCCGGGATCGACTTACTAATGTTGAATGTTCTTCTGTGAACGAAACGGTCCATAAAAATGTACCAAAGTTTTTGTTTTGAAAAGACGATCAGTAAAATAAATAAAATCTTGGTCGCTGGAATGTAGCCTAATATTGTCTATTTATATATGCTCTGTTGTTATATGTTAACAATCATCGAGCTTTCACCTTGAAAAAGTTGGTCTATTTAAAAAAAAAAAAAAAAAATAGAAAGTACATGCAAAAACGTATATCTTCCCGCATCTATATACATAACTCGTGATGTTTCCGCATATTACAGGGGGATAAAAAATTTATCTTGGAATTGTGAGTATTCAGCGTTTTAAAAAAAAAATGCATATTCGTAGTATAAAATGAGGTAAAAAAAAAAAAGACTTATAATAATAATAACAACAACAACAAACAACACCAAATTGGCATCGTCATAGCAACACAACTAATAATGTGAAAATAACAACCAAATAGTATAGAACTGTACTCCGTCTGGACACAGTGTTTCCGCCGTCGCTGAGGTGACGTCGATACACGCTGTTCTGCCGATTACCCAGATATTCGGTCCACACTTGCTGACCCTGCGGTGCAAAATGGATGGACTTTAGAGTCTTTGTAGGTCCCCCGTTCTCGACGGTGCTGCCATTGGATGAGTGAGGAGGCATCTGGGAGAAGACGGGCAGAGGCACACTATGGTTAGAGTCTATGGCGGAAACGATATTCCGTTTCTGGAGAGTTGCGTTCTTTATTGAGCCATGGTTATGCAAAACGGCTTCCATGTTGGTCAAACTGACGTAGTCCGGTTGACCGTCACCATCCACGTCACCAATGGCTCCTGAGAGAGGGAAAAATAGAAAACATAAGAAAAAAAAAAAAAAAAAAAAAAAGCTTGCATGAAGCATTGCGCACAGTATAAACATCTTTATTTATTAGGCGTAAGGGTGTGTAATGTGGGCTATATTTAGTTTAATTTAGTTTTATGAAAAGAGCTTTTTAAAAAAAAAGGAGGGGTTGAAGTCCTTAATGAAAATTCAGATTTTTGTGAAATTTTAACAATAAGTATTAGACATCAATTAATAAATATTCTCCAAATTTAAGGGGTTTTTAAAAAAAATATTTTAAAAGGTTTTTAAGGAGCAGAATATAGGACACAACTTCTCATTCGAAAATTCAAATATTTCAGATTTGCATTAAATTTAATTCATAGTTATTTTCAAGGCTTTCGTTCAGTCTAGAGAGACAATGGATACGACCTGTAAGGGTAGCTGCGCGTGTAATTGTGAAGCAAGGGTTGCGCAATCCCAACCACATCTCTCCTGAGTCGGCACTGCTTGATTCCAATGGCAAAGAGAAATCCAGGACAGCTGAAAACAATGCCGAGATAAACAGAGAGCACATACACCACCTGGTAGTCCCAAATGGTCACCCATTTAGTACTGGCCAGATTCAACGTCGCTTAACTTCGGTGATCTAACGAGAACCGGTGTGTCAACGTGATTATTCCGTATATCCATAGTTATTATGGAGAACAATTAAACAAGATTCCCTGAATTTAAATTTCTTCTTAAGACCCCTTAAGCTTAAATTTTAGACATTTTCTAGAATCAAAATCATGTTATGGATTTTGATCAAAATCGGAATAAGGATTCTAGACATAAGGTTTAGTAGCATTATATCTTTGGAAGGAGACATAAAAGTGGTGCAAAACTGTTCCGTTCGGGGGGGGGGGGAGAGAGCGATAATTTTACCTTTCCTGGGACGGGTATTATGTATTATTGAAAGCCTTGACAATGTAAATTAAAAAAAAATCAAATAAAATAACTCGGATGTTAATTGTTATTGATATATTTTCTAATATTTTGAGAAATATCTTTTCACGAAAGGCAAATGAAAAATTGTTATTATGTTTCTTTTCTCGTTCTTTTTTTTTTCATGTGATTTGTTGTTTTTGTTGTTTTTGTTTCGATCGTGTGATGTTAACAAGGTCGAATTTTTTGTCCGATTTTTCTGGTTGTTTGAACAATTCTTTAAACTTCTGTTATATAGATAAGAGAAGGCGGAAACACGCACCAGATTAAAAAAAAAAAAAAATTTTTTTTAAATACTAACATTTCTGACGCCAACAATCGTGACTGTGGTTCAGATGAGAAATTAAATAAATTTTCTTATGCATCAATTAATTTTGAAAGAAATTCAATTTTAACATAACGATTTTCAAAAGAATGGACGTCTGGCAGAATTTAAGTTAGGATCAGATTAATGCACATGGACGACCGGAGTGTTCAGCATCATTTGTGTCTGTGCGACTGCGTTTAAAGTCAGCACGCAACCCCTTAACCGTTGTTTCCGACGGAGCAGAGACCAAGTAACACGTATCAAGCCATTGCTTTGCTTGAATAGTATATTTCCCATCAGAAAGCAAATTTTATCAACGCACGTAATTCAGATTGTTTATAAATTTGCAATAGTAGCTTCACGTAAATAATTGTAATTTTTAAACTAATAATCCGATTGGGATCAAATTCTGACACGCGCCATTTGAAGGTTAGTACTTTATAAAAATAATATGGATTTTATTTTATTAGTGGCGCTATCTATATGCCGACAAAGTGGCGCAATCTATATGCCGACAAAGTGGCGCCATCTATATGCCGACAAAGATCCGAGTTAATTAAGCTCATACATCCTTTCCTAACCCGTACGAGTTCTGGCCGATGAGAGCTGCAGACTTTCGCAGACTGGAAATTTGCATTACATCCTCCAAGTTAACTGGTCGCAGTTTGTCACGAATAGGACGGACCATGCGCGGTGGCAAATATCCTCTCTTTAGCAAACTCTTCTAGCGAGGCATCTTCACTGGTTCGGTCACACTCTTCAGCGTCAATGAGGCGAATTCATCAGAGAAGCCATCAATCCGCTTCCATAATGAGGCTGAAAGAAGCGTGGTGACCAACTGAAATCGTGGCTCAGAACGGTGAAGCAGAGTGCAGAACACACACCAGCCAGGGTCACCTATCCCGCGGCTTCTCTACACCGTCACCACAACTCCAAAATGGCCGTATAGTTAAGGAAGTTCACTTGAAGCATTGTGTGTAGCATAAGAATTATTATATACTAGCAGGGCTACCTGACGTTGCCCGGGGCAAAAGTATAACATTTCTATTAAAATGTCTATCTCTCTCTTTATTCTCCGCCCAGCCCATTCCTCTCACTGGACATACAATTTTTATAGATTATTCTAGTCGGTGTAAGGGAAATAACTTAAAAAAAAAAAATCAGAGTTCCCCACTGACGAAATCGGCAGCAGTTTAGAGTCAAAGAATGGGTATTTTTTTCTAAATTGTAGATATTATTCATTCCGAGCAACACTGATCAAGGATATACCAACTTTGTGGGTTTTTTTTTTGGTAGATTTGAACTTTTAGCTGGACACACACAATTGCCCTTTATATAATATACTAGCAGGGGTTACCCGGTGTTGCCCAAAGGAAAAGTGTAACAATTTCTCTCTTCCCCGGTACCCCCCTCCCCTCTCTCCCCATTGCAAAAGTATAACATATTTCTATTAAAAGTACTATCTCTATCTTCCCCAGTCGCCCCTCACCGCACCGATGTATATTTAAGTCATCGTTTAAAAAAAAAAAAAAAAAAATTCTCGGTCCTTGTTCTCTATCGCTAACCATCGCGCTAAAGAGACAGAATATAAAATCTGGTGAAAAATAGATCACTTGAACGCTTTTATAATCCGTGTTTTTTTTTTGCACGTCATACATGCGCAAAACGTACAGGCGACGAAAAAAGGAAGCAATACAACCCCCTACCCCCCGAGGTAGATTTTGTGTCGGTTCTATGTGAAGGAATGGACGTTTTTTTCTAATTTTTGCATATTATACGTCCGAAAGATGGACGATTTCTAAAATGTCAACTTTGTAGGTATCTGTCGCATAGTTTTCAAGTTTTAGCTGGACATTGTATGTCACATTATATTATAGACGAGTTAGTGTATCCGGTGTTGTTCGCCCCCCCCCCCCCTTTCCATTCCCTCTCTGCAGGCAAAAGTGTAAGTCTCTCTCTTCCCCGGTCGCCCCCTAAAAGTATAATATATTTTTATTACTAAAAGTACTATCTCTGTCTTGCCTGGTCCCCCACGCCCTCATGTATATCTAAGTCATCGTTTAAAAAAAAAATTCTTGGGAGTCGTTGGGGATTGATCCGTCTAACCTCTCGGTCTTCGTCCTCCTTCATTAACCATTGCGCCGAATAGACAGAGTATGAGATTTGATGAAAAATAGGTCACTTGAACGATTTTAGAATCCGGAGTTTGTTTTGCACGGCGCGCATTCGCGAAGCGTATGGGCTACAAAAAAAAAACGAACAAATTCGAGCACCCCCGTTACAGATTTCATGTCTGTTCTACACGCAGAGATCGATGTTTTTTTTCCAATTTTTCGATATTATGCGATCGAAAGCTGGGCGATTCAGAAAATGTCAACTTTACTTGTCGTGTATCTTGGGAGCCTTTTGCAGACATACAAACACACACACACATCTCTCCTTTATATAGGAGATTACAAGCTGTACTCACCCGATGTTGCCCGGGATGCAGTGAAGTCACGTTAGCATTTATTTTTGTGTTTGCACATTTTTAAATTTATAAAAAAAAAGAAATAAAATTTCAGTTCTAAGGTAGAAAACTTATATTCTTTAGTCTAAAATATGAGTTATCTCCCTTGATGATTTATTATTAGGTGATAATTAAAAAAAAAAGTTTCATATTAGCGGTCGTCTGGTCTGAACTAAGTAATTAAAAAAAAAAAAATTGTAACGAAGTATGTTATTATATTGCCAATAACATGGCACAACAATAACAAATGAAAATTGGCAAGTCAGAATCAAAGTTTGATTTGTCAGCTTAAATGCTATTTTGATCCGTCTTTGCATACCCGACTAGATAACTTTATATGTTAGATTATTGTCAAGTACAGCAATACATGTTTACTCCAGGAAACAATTTTCTATTGGTCATGAGAGGTGTGATTAAACTGAGAATAAATCCATACCTGTTCCCTTTCCAACTGGTCTTAGAATAGCGCACAAAGAACCTTTGCCTTCGGCATCCTGAGGTTGACTTGTTCCAATCGATGGATCTGCTGCAGCCACCAAAGAAAGAAAAGTAAAAATTAGAATTAATATTGGAACTCTCTACAGTAAGAAGGAAGAAAAGTAGAATTAATATTGGAACTCTCACAGTAAGAAGGAAGAAAAGTAGAATTAATATTGGAACTCTCTACAGTAAGAAAAGTAGAATTAATATTGGAACTCTCTACAGTAAGAAAAGTATAATTAATATTGGAACTCTCCACAGTAAGAAGGAAGAAAAGTAGAATTAAAATTGGAACTCTCTACAGTAAGAAAAGTAGAATTAATATTGGAACTCTCACAGTAAGAAAAGTAGAATTAATATTGGAACTCTCTACAGTATAAAAAGTAGAATTAAAATTGGAACTCTCTACAGTAAGAAAAGTAGAATTAATATTGGAACTCTCACAGTAAGAAGGAAGAAAAGTAGAATTAATATTGGAACTCTCTACAGTAAGAAAAGTAGAATTAATATTAGAACTCTCTACAGTAATGAGATATACGCGACGCTGCTGGCCGTACTTCCACTTTCTATCCACTCCGAAACGAATTTCTGCAACGTTTTTCTTCACGTTCTACGGATCCGACTTTTCTCCTATGATCAAACTTCTCTGTTCGCAATCTAACTTCCCGCTGCCTCCTCCCCCAATCACTCCTCTTTTATCTCTTTCATTTCCAATCAGGAGCATCTCATTTGCATACCTCGTAGTCACCCTGTAGGCATTTAAAGAAACAAGTCGGCCATTCTTGTTTCCTTCTTCTTCACACGAGGTAAGCCACGCAAAAACGCGGTCGGTCGTTCTTGTTTTCTCTTCTTTTTCCTCATTTACACCACACGCCCCCCTTGATCTTCGAGATCAATAGGATACTTCGTAATCCTCCATCCAAGCAGGCCGCCTCCTCTCACGTCGAGGCCTCTGGGGAACAACTTCTTGGGGGTTAACATTTTCAGGTTCACTACAACGTGGGTCTAAGTCAGGTAGAGTCGCATCATTTGCTTCTCGGTGGCCCTCGATTTCCTCTTCTTTACTGCCCTCACTGCGTACCGGCAGTCTCATGCGACGCAGGTCTAGGATATGCCGGGGAACGCCGTTCACCATCACATTGTTCTTCGACCGCAATCCCGTTACGACCCCTTTTTTCCAACGAGTGGTACACTGTGCATTAGGGGGTTTCACCCACACCTCTTCACCTACTTTGATAGTGGCTTCCTCACTCTCGATTCCTGCTGTTTTGTTGCACGGGTGCCGCCACTTATATGTGAAAACGGCCCTATGAGGGACAGTTGTCTCGTCTTGTTTGGTTTTTGGCGAGATGTTGTACCAAAACACCGCCTCTATGGGTGATACGTTGCTTTTTTCCGCAGCGGCTTTAATGGTGCGATGATTCCTCTCCACTATTCCGTTGCCACTCGGCCGATACGCTGCTCTAAAAAATTGCCTTACTCCCCACTTATCGCATACCCCTTTAAAGGCTTCAGATCGGAAAGCGGGCCCATTGTCCATCAAGAGTTCCTCAACCGGCCCTCTCTCCAAAAATATCTCCTCGATGACCCCTCCGATCGCCCATGCCGCTTCTGCCCTGATTTCTCTCCAGATGGCAAACCTTCCCGTCCACAGTCGACCATCGAGAGATACAATTTGTGGCGATAGTGCGTCACATCAATAGCCAATCGCTTCCAGTCCTCCGCAACGTGCAACTGTCCTGTTTCGTGTCTGGACGGTCTAGGGTCAATTGATTGGCACTCTCGACAGTTCTCCACCACTTCCCTAACCTCCTCCTCGGTGGTCTCTGGGTAAACCTCTCTGGCTAGGAATAACGTTCGTTCCCGACCAAAGTGGTGCATTTCGTGTGACTCCTTGACTTCTTCCCCTGCATAGCATACCGAGGAGACCTCCTTTCCCTCCTGCAGCCAGGCCTTCTTCACGCGTGTCATCGAATCCGCCTTGTTTTTTTTCTGATGGGACCAACACGACAGATACTCTTAACTGGAACTCCGCTATTAGATCGGCGAGCGCTCCGAGTCTGCGCTTGATCAGCATTTCCGCAGCACCTTTGGTCTTAACTCTCTTATCGCCAGTTACTGCCGACCGAATCCACGATGCTGCCGTTGCCGAATCGGTTTTAATTTCAATTATTTTCAATCCCCACTTCAGGGCCAGATTGAGTCCTTTCATAACGGCATCTAGTTCTGCTACGTTGATATGGGAGAAGTCGTTGGTTTTTCTTAGCCATGCCGCATCCTCCACAGTTACGCCTCCCATCTCTAGTACGACGCCCAACGCCAGGTTACTGGCATCGCACCAAATCACACCCGCATCTCCGCTGCTGACATACCAGTCCCCTTTCACTGGGTCCTCATTCTTCACCCTCGCAATGATATCTTGCAGCATGTTCATAACCTCCTTCGTTACACGGCCCTCCCAGCCAGCAGTGCCTGCTAGTCGTTTAATAAAACTACATGCTATCCTGAGCCAGCCAGCGATAGGATAGTGCCCGACCAGCCTCCCGCAGACTGAGAAGAGTTCTCGCTTCGTCAGCTCAGATCCGACTTCGGGTATTACACTCCCTCGTTCGAAGACAAGGCTTTCTTTTCCATCTCGCCTTAGTTTCAACCCCAGCACCCGTCCTCCATCCAGGGCCTCCGCCGGTTTTGCAGTTAACCCATACTTCTCGACATGGCTTCTTACTTTCTCCGCTGTCACCTCTGCCTCCTCCACCAGAATGTCGTCAATGTACGAACTAGTGGCCTCCTCCACTGAACGGTCTTTGCTCAGCACTGTCTTCAGCACGGCAGTCATAATTTTGGGGGCTGAACTCAGCCCAAAGCCTAACCTCGTCAGACAATACACTCGCCCCTTGTACCGGACCAGCTGGTACTGCCAGAGTTTTTCATCTACATGGATCTGCAGATATGCCGATTTCAGATCGACAATTTTTGTGGCCCGTCCCATTCTTCTCCATTTCCTCATGACCTCCTCACATACGTCGATCCCCGTTCCAGTGTGGCAGGCTACGTGTCTGTTCAATTCTCTGAAGTCCAGTACGGGCCTAATCTTGTTTTTCGTAGGCTGAACAACCGCCAGTAGTGGCAACACTCCTTTTTCTTCCCCTGTCCACGGTTTCAGAATTCCTTCTTTTATCCACCTCTCCACTTCTTCCTCAAATCCTTTTCTTATTTCTCCTCGCAGGGTGTTTTCGTAGCAGCCCACTTTATTCTGTAGTTCCGGGGGTCCGGAGATCCATTTCCATTCCACCGTCCACCTCACGCCATCAAACTTTGCCAGGAAATCTTTGTCCTCAATGCAGCAAACCTCCGGTTTTGGTATTCTGATGGTTCTATCACCTTCCACTCCTGCCATCCCCACTGCGCCGAGACGTCCGAACGTCACTTGGCTCCCTCGTAACGTGGCGCCCCCCAGTCGGTTAATTGCACTCATACCTATAATCACGTCAACACCACCGACCAGATGATTCAACACTAAGGCTCGCAGTCCAATGGACACCCCTTGCACCATTACTTCCGCTGTCGTCTCACCTAGGCACTTCACATCCCTGCCATCCACGGTCCTAATAGTTCTGGTTCCGCTCCATGACCTAGCGACATTCCTCGCTAATAACGTTGTAGTACAGCCTGTGTCGACAAGGGCTATGGCTTTCTTCCCATTGACTACTACTGGTAACCGAGGCAACGTTCCATCATGCGCCATCTCCGCACAGAAGGGGTAACCACTGGCGCAATAGCTCCCCTTCACTCGTTTCCCTGGTGCCGTGCAGCAACACAATAGCGGCTAAGGTGCCCCACTTGTCCACATCGGTAGCACGTGATCCCCGGTCTCGGCTCTTTGCAGTCCTTGATCAGATGAGGGCCCTGGCACCGGAAACACTTGATTGCAGGTCTCCCCTCCTGTCGCCTCGCCGGCTGCCTCTCATTCAAGTGAGGCCTCATGCACATATTTCCACCCACAGCTGCAGCCACGATTGGGCTTTTAACATTTTTCACTAGGACTCTGGCGTGAACCAAGAGATCGTCCACTTCCATAGTATGGATCCCAGTGATTCTCTGCATGTTCGTAGAGATTTCCTCTGGGAAGCCGTTAACTAGGTACAGCTTTACCGTCATCTCCAGGCTCCTCCCCACGTAACCAGCCAACCCTGCCAGTCTCCTGATCTCTGCCGCAAAGACGTCAACCGACTCGCCGGTCCACCTCAAACTGGAAAGCTTACCAAGTGCTTCGAATGGGCCCTCAGCGAAGGCCAATTTCAGCCTTTGCTCCACTGAGGCAAGGTCTTCCTTGTCTTCATCTCGCATCTGCTGGTAAATCGTGAGGGCTTCCCCCTCTAAGTATAGCGGCAGCAGGGTGACCACATCTTCTATCTTTTGCAGCTTCGCCACCATCTTTAATTTCTCCAGCCACTTAATCAGGTCACCCTCCCCAGTAAAGGGTCTCAGCATGTGAGTGCTCAGTCTCCACTCAGCCATGGTAATTTGCTCGATGCGCCGAAATAGCTTGAGATATACGCGACGCTGCTGGCCGTACTTCCACTTTCTATCCACTCCGAAACGAATTTCTGCAACGTTTTTCTTCACGTTCTACGGTTCCGACTTTTCTCCTATGATCAAACTTCTCTGTTCGCAATCTAACTTCCCGCTGCCTCCTCCCCCAATCACTCCTCTTTTATCTCTTTCATTTCCAATCAGGAGCATCTCATTTGCATACCTCGTAGTCACCCTGTAGGCATTTAAAGAAACAAGTCGGCCATTCTTGTTTCCTTCTTCTTCACACGAGGTAAGCCACGCAAAAACGCGGTCGGTCGTTCTTGTTTTCTCTTCTTTTTCCTCATTTACACCACAAGTAGAAAAGTAGAATTAATATTGGAACTCTCCACAGTGAGAAGGAAGAAAAGTAGAATTAATATTAGAACTCTCTACAGTAAGAAAAGTAGAATTAATAATGGAACTCTATACAGTAAGAAAAGTAGAATTAATATTGGAACTCTCTACAGTAAGAAAAGTATAATTAATATTGGAACTCTCCACAGTAAGAAGGAAGAAAAGTAGAATTAAAATTGGAACTCTCTACAGTAAGAAAAGTAGAATTAATATTGGAACTCTCCACAGTAAGAAGGAAGAAAGGTAGAATTAATATTGGAACTCTCTACAGTAAGAAAAGTAGAATTAATATTGGAACTCTCTACAGTAAGAAAAGTATAATTAATATTGGAACTCTCCACAGTAAGAAGGAAGAAAAGTAGAATTAATATTGGAACTCTATACAGTAAGAAAAAGTAGAATTAATAATGGAACTCTATACAGTAAGAAAAGTAGAATTAATATTGGAACTCTCTACAGTAAGAAAAGTAGAATTAAAATTGGAACTCTCTACAGTAAGAAAAGTAGAATTAATATTAGAACTCTCCACAGTATAAAGGAAGAAAAGTAGAATTAAAATTGGAACTCTCTACAGTAAGAAAAGTAGAATTAATATTGGAACTCTCACAGTAAGAAGGAAGAAAAGTAGAATGAAAATTGGAACTCTCTACAGTAAGAAAAGTAGAATTAATATTGGAACTCTCACAGTAAGAAGGAAGAAAAGTAGAATTAAAATTGGAACTCTCCACAGTAAGAAAAGTAGAATTAATATTGGAACTCTCACAGTAAGAAGGAAGAAAAGTAGAATTAATATTGGAACTCTCTACAGTAAGAAAAGTAGAATTAATATTGGCACTCTCACAGTAAGAAGGAAGAAAAGTAGAATTAAAATTGGAACTCTCTACAGTAAGAAAAGTAGAATTAATATTGGAACTCTCACAGTAAGAAGGAAGAAAAGTAGTATTAAAATTGGAACTCTCTACAGTAAGAAAAGTAGAATTAATATTGGAACTTTCCACAGTAAGAAGGAAGAAAAGTAGAATTAAAATTGGAACTCTCTACAGTAAGAAAAGTAGAATTAATATTAGAACTCTCCACAGTAAGAAAAGTAGAATTAATATTGGAACTCTCCACAGTAAGAAGGAAGAAAAGTAGAATTAAAATTGGAACTCTCTACAGTAAGAAAAGTAGAATTAATAATGGAACTCTCTACAGTAAGAAAAGTATAATTAATATTGGAACTCTCCACAGTAAGAAGGAAGAAAAGTAGAATTAAAATTGGAACTCTCTACAGTAAGAAAAGTAGAATTAATATTGGAACTC
Source organism: Sepiola atlantica (assembly GCA_963556195.1). NCBI lineage: Eukaryota > Metazoa > Mollusca > Cephalopoda > Sepiida > Sepiolidae > Sepiola > Sepiola atlantica. The sequence goes on from OY744552.1 coordinate 10,464,406, forward strand.
TCACAGTAAGAAGGAAGAAAAGTAGAATTAAAATTGGAACTCTCTACAGTAAGAAAAGAAGAATTAATATTGGAACTCTCACAGTAAGAAGGAAGAAAAGTAGAATTAAAATTGGAACTCTCTACAGTAAGAAAAGTAGAATTAATATTGGAACTCTCACAGTAAGAAGGAAGAAAAGTAGAATTAAAATTGGAACTCTCTACAGTAAGAAAAGTAGAATTAATATTGGAACTCTCACAGTAAGAAGGAAGAAAAGTAGAATTAAAATTGGAACTCTCTACAGTAAGAAAAGTAGAATTAATATTGGAACTCTCACAGTAAAAAGGAAGAAAAGTAGAATTAAAATTGGAACTCTCTACAGTAAGAAAAGTAGAATTAATATTGGAACTCTCCACGGTAAGAAGGAAGAAAAGTAAAATTAAAATTGGAACTCTCTACAGTAAGAAAAGTAAAATTAATATTGGAACTCTCACAGTAAGAAGGAAGAAAAGTAGAATTAAAATTGGAACTCTCTACAGTAAGAAAAGTAGAATTAATATTGGAACTCTCCACAGTAAGAAGGAAGAAAAGTAGAATTAAAATTGGAACTCTCTACAGTAAGAAAAGTAGAATTAATATTGGAACTCTCTACAGTAAGAAAAGTAGAATTAATATTGGAACTCTCTACAGTAAGAAAAGTAGAATTAATATTGGAACTCTCACAGTAAGAAGGAAGAAAAGTAGAATGAAAATTGGAACTCTCTACAGTAAAAAGTAGAATTAATATTGGAACTCTCACAGTAAGAAGGAAGAAAAGTAGAATTAAAATTGGAACTCTCTACAATAAGAAAAGTAGAATTAATATTGGAACTCTCACAGTAAGAAGGAAGAAAAGTAGAATTAAAATTGGAACTCTCTACAGTAAGAAAAGTAGAATTAATATTGGAACTCTCACAGTAAGAAGGAAGAAAAGTAGAATTAAAATTGGAACTCTCTACAGTAAGAAAAGTAGAATTAATATTGGAACTCTCTACAGTAAGAAGGAAGAAAAGTATAATTAATATTGGAACTCTCTACAGTAAGAAAAGTAGAATTAATAATGGAACTCTCTACAGTAAGAAAAGTATAATTAATATTGGAACTCTCCACAGTAAGAAGGAAGAAAAGTAGAATTAAAATTGGAACTCTCTACAGTAAGAAAAGTAGAATTAATATTGGAACTCTCACAGTAAGAAGGAAGAAAAGTAGAATTAAAATTGGAACTCTCTACAGTAAGAAAAGTAGAATTAATATTGGAACTCTCCACAGTATAAAGGAAGAAAAGTAGAATTAAAATTGGAACTCTCTATAGTAAGAAAAGTAGAATTAATATTGGAACTCTCACAGTAAGAAGGAAGAAAAGTAGAATTAAAATTGGAACTCTCTACAGTAAGAAAAGTAGAATTAATATTGGAACTCTCACAGTAAGAAGGAAGAAAAGTAGAATGAAAATTGGAACTCTCTACAGTAAGAAAAGTAGAATTAATATTGGAACTCTCACAGTAAGAAGGAAGAAAAGTAGAATTAAAATTGGAACTCTCCACAGTAAGAAAAGTAGAATTAATATTGGAACTCTCTACAGTAAGAAAAGTAGAATTAATATTGAAACTCTCTACAGTAAGAAAAGTAGAATTAATATTGGAACTCTCACAGTAAGAAGGAAGAAAAGTAGAATGAAAATTGGAACTCTCTACAGTAAAAGTAGAATTAATATTGAAACTCTCACAGTAAGAAGGAAGAAAAGTAGAATTAAAATTGGAACTCTCTACAATAAGAAAAGTAGAATTAATATTGGAACTCTCACAGTAAGAAGGAAGAAAAGTAGAATTAAAATTGGAACTCTCTACAGTAAGAAAAGTAGAATTAATATTGGAACTCTCACAGTAAGAAGGAAGAAAAGTAGAATTAAAATTGGAACTCTCTACAGTAAGAAAAGTAGAATTAATATTAGAACTCTCCACAGTAAGAAAAGTAGAATTAATATTGGAACTCTCCACAGTAAGAAGGAAGAAAAGTAGAATTAAAATTGGAACTCTCTACAGTAAGAAAAGTAGAATTAATAATGGAACTCTCTACAGTAAGAAAAGTATAATTAATATTGGAACTCTCCACAGTAAGAAGGAAGAAAAGTAGAATTAAAATTGGAACTCTCTACAGTAAGAAAAGTAGAATTAATATTGGAACTCTCACAGTAAGAAGGAAGAAAAGTAGAATTAAAATTGGAACTCTCTACAGTAAGAAAAGAAGATTAATATTGGAACTCTCACAGTAAGAAGGAAGAAAAGTAGAATTAAAATTGGAACTCTCTACAGTAAGAAAAGTAGAATTAATATTGGAACTCTCACAGTAAGAAGGAAGAAAAGTAGAATTAAAATTGGAACTCTCTACAGTAAGAAAAGTAGAATTAATATTGGAACTCTCACAGTAAGAAGGAAGAAAAGTAGAATTAAAATTGGAACTCTCTACAGTAAGAAAAGTAGAATTAATATTGGAACTCTCACAGTAAAAAGGAAGAAAAGTAGAATTAAAATTGGAACTCTCTACAGTAAGAAAAGTAGAATTAATATTGGAACTCTCCACAGTAAGAAGGAAGAAAAGTAAAATTAAAATTGGAACTCTCTACAGTAAGAAAAGTAAAATTAATATTGGAACTCTAACAGTAAGAAGGAAGAAAAGTAGAATTAAAATTGGAACTCTCTACAGTAAGAAAAGTAGAATTAATATTGGAACTCTCCACAGTAAGAAGGAAGAAAAGTAGAATTAAAATTGGAACTCTCTACAGTAAGAAAAGTAGAATTAATATTGGAACTCTCTACAGTAAGAAAAGTAGAATTAATATTGGAACTCTCTACAGTAAGAAAAGTAGAATTAATATTGGAACTCTCACAGTAAGAAGGAAGAAAAGTAGAATGAAAATTGGAACTCTCTACAGTAAAAGTAGAATTAATATTGAAACTCTCACAGTAAGAAGGAAGAAAAGTAGAATTAAAATTGGAACTCTCTACAATAAGAAAAGTAGAATTAATATTGGAACTCTCACAGTAAGAAGGAAGAAAAGTAGAATTAAAATTGGAACTCTCTACAGTAAGAAAAGTAGAATTAATATTGGAACTCTCACAGTAAGAAGGAAGAAAAGTAGAATTAAAATTGGAACTCTCTACAGTAAGAAAAGTAGAATTAATATTGGAACTCTCCACAGTAAGAAAGAAGGAAAGTAAAATTACAATTGGAACTCTCACAGTAAGAAAAGTAGAATTAATATTGGAACTCTCACAGTAAGAAGGAAGAAAAGTAGAATTAATATTGGAACTCTCTACAGTAAGAAAAGTAGAATTAATATTGGAACTCTCCACAGTAAGAAAAAAGAAAAGTAAAATTAAAATTGGAACTCTCTACAGTAAGAAAAGTAGAATTAATATTGGAACTCTCACAGTAAGAAAAGTAGAATTAATATTGGAACTCTCCACAGTAAGAAAGAAGAAAAGTAGAATTAATATTGGAACTCTCTACAGTAAAGAAAAGTAGAATTAATATTGGAACTCTCCACAGTATAAAGGAAGAAAAGTAGAATTAAAATTGGAACTCTCTACAGTAAGAAAAGTAGAATTAATATTGGAACTCTCACAGTAAGAAGGAAGAAAAGTAGAATTAAAATTTGAACTCTGTACAGTAAGAAAAGTAGAATTAATATTGGAACTCTCACAGTAAGAAGGAAGAAAAGTAGAATTAAAATTGGAACTCTCCACAGTAAGAAAAGTAGAATTAATATTGGAACTCTCACAGTAAGAAGGAAGAAAAGTAGAATTAATATTGGAACTCTCTACAGTAAGAAAAGTAGAATTAATATTGGCACTCTCACAGTAAGAAGGAAGAAAAGTAGAATTAAAATTGGAACTCTCTACAGTAAGAAAAGTAGAATTAATATTGGAACTCTCACAGTAAGAAGGAAGAAAAGTAGTATTAAAATTGGAACTCTCTACAGTAAGAAAAGTAGAATTAATATTTGAACTTTCCACAGTAAGAAGGAAGAAAAGTAGAATTAAAATTGGAACTCTCTACAGTAAGAAAAGTAGAATTAATATTAGAACTCTCCACTATAAGAAAAGTAGAATTAATATTGGAACTCTCCACAGTAAGAAGGAAGAAAAGTAGAATTAAAATTGGAACTCTCTACAGTAAGAAAAGTAGAATTAATAATGGAACTCTCTACAGTAAGAAAAGTAGAATTAATATTGGAACTCTCACAGTAAGAAGGAAGAAAAGTAGAATTAAAATTGGAACTCTCTACAGTAAGAAAAGTAGAATTAATATTGAAACTCTCACAGTAAAAAGGAAGAAAAGTAGAATTAAAATTGGAACTCTCTACAGTAAGAAAAGTAGAATTAATATTGGAACTCTCCACAGTAAGAAGGAAGAAAAGTAAAATTAAAATTGGAACTCTCTACAGTAAGAAAAGTAAAATTAATATTGGAACTCTCACAGTAAGAAGGAAGAAAAGTAGAATTAAAATTGGAACTCTCTACAGTAAGAAAAGTAGAATTAATATTGGAACTCTCCACAGTAAGAAGGAAGAAAAGTAGAATTAAAATTGGAACTCTCTACAGTAAGAAAAGTAGAATTAATATTGGAACTCTCTACAGTAAGAAAAGTAGAATTAATATTGGAACTCTCTACAGTAAGAAAAGTAGAATTAATATTGGAACTCTCACAGTAAGAAGGAAGAAAAGTAGAATGAAAATTGGAACTCTCTACAGTAAAAGTAGAATTAATATTGGAACTCTCACAGTAAGAAGGAAGAAAAGTAGAATTAAAATTGGAACTCTCTACAATAAGAAAAGTAGAATTAATATTGGAACTCTCACAGTAAGAAGGAAGAAAAGTAGAATTAAAATTGGAACTCTCTACAGTAAGAAAAGTAGAATTAATATTGAAACTCTCACAGTAAGAAGGAAGAAAAGTAGAATTAAAATTGGAACTCTCTACAGTAAGAAAAGTAGAATTAATATTGGAACTCTCCACAGTAAGAAGGAAGAAAAGTAGAATTAAAATTGGAACTCTCACAGTAAGAAAAGTAGAACTAATATTGGAACTCTCACAGTAAGAAGGAAGAAAAGTAGAATTAATATTGGAACTCTCTATAGTAAGAAAAGTAGAATTAATATTGGAACTCTCTATAGTAAGAAGGAAGAAAAGAAACATTAAACTCAAATCAGACCATCATTTATGCAATTTGAACAAGAACATAGGTCAGTCGTGAGATTGCATATCTACACTTGACAATGTAAGAAAAGCCAAATTCATATCTGGGCCTTACTTCTCCATATTGTATGAAGTATTCCCAAAGTTATGCCCGGGAAATGTTGATAACTCAAAATCTATTTGCTTGCTCAGACTGAAATTTTGCATGGCGGTTACTGTTATCAAATCCATACATACAATTTGGAAAAATCTTAAGTTGAAATTCCATCAAAATTTTGACGGTGATGGAACTTTTCAATGTCAAAGGTCAAGGGACTTCATTGGTTACAATATGGGCCGAGTAGTGAGTCTTTACGATAAACAGAACCAAAAGTGTGACATTCACTTTTTCCGTCAGCTTGACCTAGATATCTCAAAATTAAATCAGTTCAAAGTTATTTTGACCAAGATTGGTGACAATTGGTCAAGTGATGTGAACACTAGGCTGTACACAAAGAAAGTTACAAACTCGACAAAAATGATGACCTCTGTGATGTATTTTATCCATTCGAGAAATACTCACCATAACAAACGATTGCTCATAATTTTTGAAGATTTTATGAAACTGAACTGAAAGTAAACTTGCCTAAAAAATCGTTTCTCGTCACGTTCAGCGTCGGTCTTTTCTCAGTCTTTTGGTTGATATCTATTCAGTAGTTACTGAGTTTATAAGAAACACTTCATTTTATTTATGGAGGCAAGTGCCCCCCCCCCCACACACACACACATACTCGCTCCCGTTTCTAGGCATCGTGAACATATGTGAAAGATCTATAGTAATAGGGGTGGGACGTAATGGGTGAAAATTTCAGATTCATGCGAGTAGTATTTTTTTGTGTTCATTTATACATAAATAACACTAAACAATCAAACATTTTAAAAATTTTGCAAAATTCAGAAGGTGCAGGCCAAAAATAGCCGTTAGGGCTCCACGGGACTCAAAATCCATCATTTTTCAGTGAAAAAGTGGTTTCATGCGACACTGCAGGTCCTAAAACATTCTCACAAGCTATGAATGGATATAGGTGGTTAAATCTGATATAGTACTTTAATTTAGGACCATTTTCAGGCTGTGAAAGGGTTTTCATGAATGTAAAATAGCCAAAAACTAGTGGCCTGCACCTTCTGAATTTTGAAAAATTTTCAAAATGTTTGATTGTTTAGTGTTATCGGTTAGGACTATGATGTCTGTGATTAGCACTATGTTTGCAACCTCCATATTAGTAAGTGCCACTCCGTTTGTATCACCTATCACCTCAGTCCTAGCTGCCTAACAGAAAGTAACGTTCATGTTGACTAAAATGAAATAGACTCGTACGACCCCCCAAAAACCTATAATCTTTCTCCATCTCTCCTGATCATAAGCCCAGTCTAATGATAAAAAAAAACACTGCAATTATTTATTCATGAAAATCAAACTTTTATCGTTATGGAAGACACAAATAACCTATGATTTTCTCCCACCTCTCCTGAACACTAGCCCAGTTTAATAATATACAGCCAGGACATTAAATGTAGATTGGAAAAAAATGACGCGAAGACAAGTGTGATACAATGAAGGCCGCAGGGTAGGAAGTGACTCATCGACAGAGAAAAAGAAAATGCGGGAGTGGTCAGTTTCCATTGTTCAGGACAGGTGACTCAGAAAAGAATACCGGACACGACATTAGGAGTGACAACGTTTTACGACAGTTTGACGACAGTAAGGTAAGTTAGTTTGACGACAGTTTGACGACAGTAAGGTTTATGGCAAAAAGTTAACGAGTTTGGGTTTCGGAGAGAAGCCGAGCAGTTAGGGATCGAACTGGAAAACGATGAGATGAGCTGACGACTTGAGAAATACAATGAGGGTCTCAACAGTCCGCGACGGTGTCACACACACTCATAGTTCCAACTAAATTATACACAACGTATATGTGTTTGTGTTCTTTCTCGATAGTTGTGTTTCTTTTATTTAACTTGTGGACCAGTGCTGTGCCCTCGACGATTTGTCAGTGGATAGACGACTCGGTTAGACGATGGAGACAAGAATGCCACAGACACACGTTGGGGTTGACGGTCGTCGAGTGGGGTAACATGGTTCTACACAAGCATCCAAAATTGCATTTAAAAAAAATATAGCAGAATTAGAAAAAAAAAACAGCGTTTAATATTTCCTTAATTTCTGCTAAATACAAAAAAAAAAAGTTGGAAGTCATTCACAGAACGTTTAATCATGAGAAAAGAAAACGAAGAATGAAAATAATAGTAAGTATTATATAGAATAGTAAGTATTATATAGAATAGTAAGTATAATATAGAATAGTAAGTATTATATAGAATAGTAAGTATTATATAGAATAGTAAGTATTATATAGAATAGTAAGTATTATATAGAATAGTAAGTATTATATAGAATAGTAAGTATTATATAGAATAGTAAGTATTATATAGAATAGTAAGTATTATATAGAATAGTAAGTATTATATAGAATAGTAAGTATTATATAGAATAGTAAGTATAATATAGAATAGTAAGTATAATATAGAATAGTAAGTATTATATAGAATAGTAAGTATTATATAGAATAGTAAGTATTATATAGTATAATATAGAATAGTAAGTATTATATAGAATAGTAAGTATTATATAGAATAGTAAGTATTAGCCCAAACGGACAGCGTCCTGACAGTTTGTTGTTAGTTTCTGGGTGGCCAGATAGCGATAAGCTGAGAGACAAAAAAGGATGTGGCCATTTTCGGTGGTCGGCTAGTGGTGACTGAGAGAAAGACTGGACAGATTTCCGATCAAGATTAAATATATTCGAGGGACTAAGCAGACGAGAGGTCAGAGTTCAGTTCAAAGAGATCTACCGAGAGTCAATGACTCAGCGTCAAACAAAGATTGTCACTGGAGCCAACCCGACCGGACGACGATCAACAGACTGCGTTTGTGATCCTTAGTCACGACAATGGTATCTCACACACACACACACACACACCACCTAGCCCAACTTGTCTTGTGTTGTTTTCACTGTAGTGCGACCACTGAGACGATCATCGCTCACAGATGATGCCCTTCAACCTGCACGTTAAATAAAAAAAAAACTTATGAAGAAGAAGTGTTGTTTTCTTTTATGGCATATCAACCCTTTTTGTAGTTATTTAAGTCAGGAAGCTGGTATCTTCATACAGCCTGATCTTGTAGCACCAGAATGAACGCAGATCTCACTTAAAAAAATATATTTTTAGTCAGTCGGACTATTTTTAAAAAAAGATTTTGACAGTGATGAATTTACTCTGACTACCCTAACCCTGTGGGTTTCTTGGCCTTTTGGCTAAGATCAAAGTGTAGTATCTGTTCCGATGGATACTGCACCCCATACTGGTGTTGTCTTGGCCTTCGGGTCTTGATTTACGCCGGTCAATGGGTCTGTCCTGTGCAGTTCTGGGAGGTCCACCTTCCCAGGCTTCGCCTCCCCTCTTTGGGGAGGAGTAAGTTTATTGCTTACTGCCTGAGGCGCCCCTACCGGGGAATGCCGACGGGGCTGCCCGGGCAATTTTTAAACCCCACTTTCCCGACCCGATATTAGGTCACATCTTACTTGTGGGAGTAAGATAAAAACTGGCCTTGTGCAATCAATACCCTAACCCATCCCTGTATACAACAATAAAAAACATTAATACAAGTGACAAGAAAAACTGACCATAGAAGAACTTCTGGGCAGTTTGTTGCGATAAGAGAATCGGTTTGGCCATGTTGCTGCGGTCCATGAGAAATATTTCCTCTGTAAGAACAGGAATACGCCTACTGTTGCATTCCACTTCTGAATTTGTAAAAGAAGAAAAAAAATAATAAGAGAAAAAGAAAAAATACATTAAGTTAGCAGCAAAAAGGTTTAGGGGTTTAGGGATAGACAGGTCAGTTATCGATAGATAGATGACAATCTCTCTCCCTCCTTGACAAGGTCCAAAAAAGAGTCGCCAACCTAATAGGTCCCTCACTGTCAACCAAGCTCCAGTCCCTGTCCCATCGCCGCAATGTAGCATCCTTGTGCTTCTTTTACAAATACTTCAATGGATTATGCTCCGATGAATTGGCTACTCTGGTGCCCCCTCGACGTAAGTTCACTAGACCAACTCGACAATCAACAAAATCCCATTCATTCACTGTGGAGGTCCCCAAATGCCGGAGAACCTTCTACTCAAATAGCTTCTTTCCTCGTGCTGCTGGCCTCTGGAACTCCCTCCCTGCCCCCTGTTTCCCGACAGTACTGACATGCAGAAATTTAAAACTAATGTAAACAGACATCTCGCTGCGCAGATCCCAATTTAGACCCCCCAACCTTCTCCCCATTTCTTTTTTCTCAGTAGCCCCTTACATCTACAGTGGCGGCCTGCCTTGTTTGGGGTGAACCATGTTGAAAAAAAAAAAAAATTGATGAGAGGGAAAAGTTTGATTGGTTGTTTTGTCACACATCAACCATTTTCAATCCAGTAACATTAAATATATATTATCTCATTTTATCATTAACTTTCAAGTATTGACGCTTATCTTTATGCTGCTGCTGCTATGTGTACTGACATCACACGGTCTCGACAACACATCGCCTCCATATTACAACACGGGAAGGCGTCGCCGTTGGGGAGCTCGCTCCTTAACGGTTGGCGTAGAGAAAAACTAAAAAAAAAAATATATATAACAATGTCGGATTCTTATTTTCATTGACGATGGATGGATATCGACGTCCGAAATATTTGATTTATTGTATAAAACAACAACAACAAAAAAATATATATATAACAATGTCGCATTCTTATTTTCATTGACGATGGATGGATGGATTTTGACGTCCGAAATATTTGATTTATTGTATAAAACAAAAAATATATATATATATATATATATATATATTTATTGTATAAAACAAAAAAAAATATATATATATATATATATATATATATATATATATATTTGATATTGAGCACTTTTTATAAACCCGGTTAAAATTCTCTGGATTACCACCCTGTGGATATTTTTCACCTGGATTATTACCATTATTATATATATATATATATATATAACAATGTCGCATTCTTATTTTCATTGCCGATGGATGGATGGATTTTGACGTCCGAAATATTTTATTTATAGTATAAAACAAAAAACAAAATATATATATATATATATATATATATATATATATATATAACAATGTCGCATTCTTATTTTCATTGACAATGGATGGATATCGATGTCTGAAATATTTGATTTATTGTATAAAACAAAACAAAAAATCTTGGCATATTATCGATTTCTTAAACAAAGTTGTATATATTTATCTATTATATTAAGAGCAGTTGTTTGTTTGGGTGTGTGTGGCCACCTAAAAGTCAAAAACTACACAAGACACATCCACAAAGCTGATATATTTTTTATTTTTTTCGGTATTATCTTGGTCAGAATATGGACACATTTATTTTTCACTCTCCTGGATAAACTATTGCAGAAGCATAGATGTCTCAAATCGCAAGAAAGTTGGTCGGCCATGGAAAATTTGGAAGCAAGTGATTGGAGAAAACTGCACAGAGTGGAATTTGGAGACTGTTGACTCGCTGAAGTGTGAGAAGTGGAGAGTGAGCTTGCGTAATATCAGAAAACGTCTGATTCTTGAACAAGGGAAAAGTGACGCTAAATGAATAGAAAAAGAAAGTAGAGTGATGGGGGAGAGTGAGATGGGAATAGAGAGAGAGGGAGGGAGAGGTAGATTTAGAGAGAGAGAGGGAGGGAGAGGTAGATTTAGAGAGAGAGGGAGGGAGAGGGAGATTTAGAGAGAGAGAGGGGCAGGGAGAGGTAGATTTAGAGAGAGAGGGAGGGAGAGGTAGATTTAGAGAGAGAAGGAAGGGAGAGGTAGATAGGGAGGGAGGGAGATTTTGAGAGAGAGGGAGGGAGAGGGAGATTTAGAGAGAGAGGGAGGGAGAGGTAGATTTAGAGAGAGAGAGAGGGAGGGAGGGAGAGGTAGATTTAGAGAGAGGGAGGGAGGGAGAGGTAGATTTAGAGAGAGGGAGGGAGGGAGAGGTAGATTTAGAGAGAGGGAGGGAGGGAGAGGTAGATTTAGAGAGAGGGAGGGAGGGAGAGGTAGATTTAGAGAGAGGGAGGGAGGGAGAGGTAGATTTAGAGAGAGGGAGGGAGGGAGAGGTAGATTTAGAGAGAGGGAGGGAGGGGGAGGTAGATTTAGAGAGAGGGAGGGAGGGAGAGGTAGATTTAGAGAGAGAGAGGGAGGGAAAGGTAGATTTAGAGAGAGGGAGGGAGAGGTAGATTTAGAGAGAGGGAGGGAGGGAGAGGTAGATTTAGAGAGAGAGGGAGGGAGAGAAAAGTTTTCAAAGAAAGACATACTTGTATTATATTTAGAGTTTATCAGGCAGGTGTGCATAGTGTTATGGTGTATGGAAGTGAAACCTGACCAGTGAGGGTTGAGGACATGCGTTGCATGGAGAGAAATGATATGTGAAAGTAATTTGATGGATGTGTAATATGAGTCTTAAAGACAGGTTTAGATCTGATCACCTCATAGGAAGATAAAATCTGGACAGTATAGAGAATAGAGAGATGTGTGCAGAACAGGAGACTTTGTTGGTTTGGTCACATTAAAAGAATGGATGAGATTGGGTTAGTAGATGTAGAACAGTTGAGTTGACAAGAGAAGGCCAAGGAAAACATAGGATGGATTCGAGAGCAAGGGAAATAAAGACCTGACGAAATATAGTTTAGTTTGGAAGCCAATTTCTAAAAGCCGTCCAACACATGTCAGCAAGTAAATCATCATTTGATTTATTTTTAACAGAACAATCAAAATTGGTCTTCTATAAGAGGGTGGGGTTTGTCTGTCAGTCTTAATCGAAGTCTTCCTCTCCAGCCTCAGCCTTGCGAAAATCAAAGTTTGTAAATCCCCAAATTCCCAGGGTCACACGTTTGCGTTTACACAGCTCTTCTAAAAAGAGATTTGGTCTTCCAACCTGCCGACTTGATGCAATGGACATGTTTCTGACTCGGGAGATCCAGCTAGCGTTTCGCTCGACATGGCCAAGCCATCTCATCCTGCCCAGCTTAAGAACATCAGATATTTCTTTTATACCAAGCTTAGAGAGAAGCGTGTCGTCTTCTGGCTTGACATGGCAGATCCATCTAATCTTGGCTCTTCCATTGCGCTGCAGTCGCTTGAGAGTGCTCGCCGATGCAGCCCACGTCTCAGAATCATAAAGCATGACACTCTGGTGTACACCTGTCCTCTAGTCGTGACGGCCAGATGCTTATTTGTCAAGATGGCCAGGATTTCTCTAAATCCCTTCCAGGCAGATTTGCATCGAGTAATAGCAGCAGTTTCACAACCATCATCGACTGAAAGGGAGTCGCCCAGGTAGCGGAACTCAGCTACAGCTTCCAGTTGGCTATCTCCAACCGCGACCTTTTTTCACTGGCCTACGGTCAATTGGTCTAGATGTGCCCACACAGCGAGGACACCTGTATTGCTGATCCGGTCGGAGTAGGCCACTGATTCCACTGCATCTTTTGTGGACTCAGTAGGAACAGATGGGGCTAAAGATGGAGTTTCTCCCTGTACCTGATCTACTCATGTTCAGGTCTTTTGGCTAAGATCAAAGTGTAGTATCTGTTCCGATGGATACTGCATCCCATAGACTGGTATTGTCTTGGCCTTCGGGGCTTGATTTACGCCGGTCTATGGGTCTGTCCTGTGCAGTTCTAGGAGGTCCACCCTCCCAGGCTTCGCCTCCCCTCTTTGAGGAGGAGTAAGTTTATTGCTTACTGTCTGAGGCGCCTCTACCGGGGGCTGCCCAGGCAATTTTTAAACCCCACTTTCCCGACCCGACCTTGGGTCACATCTTACTTGTGGGAGTAAGATAAAAACTGGCCTTGTGCCTTACTCCTGGAGAGGAGTAAATCCATACTCATGTTTAGGTGTGTATAATTAAATATATATATATATATTTGCTATCCCCAACCGCCATCTCTTTCACTGGCCTGCCGTTGATTGGTCTAGACGATAATCTAAATATGATGAAAATAAAAAATCCATTTTTAATGAAAAACATTTAAAACGTGTAAAAGTTATATGAACAGTCAAAATTTTGTCTCAATGCCATTTTTGCACGTTTTTTCGGAGGGGTCGGGGGGACGCCCAATTTTTAAGCTGGTTTGATCTAATAACTGTTACTTCCATTAATTTTAATTTATCACAAGATGACATTATATTTGTAGGGATTTTTCACTTGTTCGAAGCCTGCACTTTTAAAAAAAAAATTTTTTTTAATGGAAATCGCTCCAGACAAGGCATGAAGGAGCTAACAATAACGAAATATGATTATCGCAAAGACAGGAGATGCCTATTGGCCGTAGTCTTGAAAAGACCAAGGCTATAGGTAGGAGGAAAACAGTCAACAGGAAGAGAGTTCCACAAGCCTTCAGTTCTTGGGAGGAAGCTGTATTACAATTTTTGGTGCTTGTGCTGATGAGCGGCCGTACAAAAAAATTATTTTTTTATAAAAACAATATTATATACTTTATATTTATTCCAATAAAACATTTTGTTTTAATGCAATAAATTAATTTAATTTCGTTTATTTACTTTCATTTTGTTTTAGTGGAATAAATTTAATTTTTATATATGTAGTTGTTTTTTTTTTAAATTGCATGATTATCTCTATTGCGAATTATCTGCCCTTGAATTAATTTTAAGAAAAAAGATGGACGCTTACTGAACGAATCGCTGTTATGATATGAAGAATGGAAAAATACTTGTAATTAAAATTCTAGTGGATAATTTTTTTTTACTTTTTTGTACAGTGAGTAAGAATATAACGCTAAATAAGTATATAATATTGTTTTTATAAAAAAGACAGTACCGAATAAAATAATACCGGGATACCTAATCAGACATTATGGGTGCCCATAAAAAATGAAAAAAAGAAAGAGAAAAATATTTACTTACCATCGGCTCTTTTTCTGAGATTTTCAGCGTCTAGATCGGTACCCTGTGAAATGAATAAAATTCAAAGCTCAGTTGATTGGTTGTTTTGTTTTACGGCATATCAACCCTTTTTAGGTTATTTAATGCCGACTCCAGTCAGTTTGATAAATATTATCAAGCTTCAAGTTTTGAATATCTGAATATTTAATTTTGCGTTTATCCTGCACGGTGGGGCTCACACTGAATTTGTTTGCTTCCGAATTTTTTAGATAAGGATTGATATTTTGGATTATTCAAACTACTATTCTCATGTTGGTTGTTATTTTCACGTTTCGTCCGATGTAATCTCTGATCTTTTTCGGGCACGTCTTTTTGAACTCAGGAACCTATACGGAATTTCAAACTAAATCCTTTATTTAATCCCCGAGGATAGTTGGATAAACAGACGTACACACATTTCAGTTGAAGGTAAGCTAGGAAAAGGCAGATTGTTTTTTTTCTTGATTCGAAATAAAAATCCCCTCTCATTAGAAAAACAGTAATGAAAAATAAAAAAATTAATTTTTACATTTTAGTTTAAAAAAATGTTCTTTCAAAATCTAATTTGCTGTTGGAAGATTCTTATTTTTAGGAATCTTTGCAAGTGAATTTTAAAATAATTAATAAAGAGAGAAAGAGTAGAGCGTAGTACAGTTCCAACGAGAGAAAAATGTATATTTAAAAAGTGAGGCTACCAACATTTGTAAATTTGAAAAAAAACTTTTCAAAAATTGTTTATTATTTTATAATGAGTTTCAAGCATCGTGGCTCTCTTCAGATATTCTTTCCATTTTTTCAAATGGAAAGAATATCTGAAGATAGCCAAGATGCTTGAAACGTGTGATAAAATTATAATCCTAAACTCTTCAGGACATTAGACACATGAAAGTGTTCTTGTGGAACGAACTGGATTCGAAACCAGCACACCCAGGTCCTTAGTTTGCATCGTTAACCACTTAGCCACTGTCATACCCCTAGAAAACCTATGTTCTATATGTGTAGATAATGAAAAATATTCCCCAAAACATAGGTTCGGAAACATTTAGTTTCCGAGTTATAGGCAATTAAACCAAATACTGACCAATATTCTTTATTGTAAACATCTAACACGTATAATTTGTGTGATAGTGCACTGTTATTTCTACATACGGAATAGGCAAACACTATCCCTTTGACAGGGTCACAGGTAAAATAAGCCTGGGCCTAGTGTTGCTACATACATCAACAAAACCATGAAAAAATGACACTGAACGAATATAAAAGCTGTGGCGCTCAGAAGAAATCATCATGATCGGCAGAGGCTCCTTTGATAGCCAACATCGGGGACTCAGTCGGCATCCTGCAAATGTTAGCCCTTCGTATTGTAGGTAATAACAAAGATTCTATTTCTCTTTTTTTCTCTCGCTCACTTTATCTTTCTTCCTCTTTTCCTTTTTTTTCTTCTCTTCCTCCCTCCATCTTGCCTTCTTTTTCCCCCTCCTATGACAGTTTTCTCTTAACGACTGAAAATGATAATTTTGCCACGAAGACCGATACTTCAGGCAATTAGTGGAGAGGGTAGGGGAGTTAGATGACTTTTGATTCCTTAAAGAATGACTTCCTGTCTCCCGGTCCCACATGCACAAGCGGTGTCTTTTTCTTAAGTTGGTTTTAGCTGTTGCTTTCCACACTCTCCTACACACACTCAAATCTCTGACTTGTGTTTCCGAGTTGTACGCCATTGAAACAGATACTGATAAACAGGATCGCAGGTAAAATAAGCCTGGGCCTGGTGTTGCTACATACAGCAACAAAAGTTCCAACAAACTTATAGGTCATTGAAACAAATACTGCTCAACATTCTTTATTGTAAACATCTAACACGTACAATTTGTGTGATAGTGCACTGTTATTTCAACATACAGGATATCTTTGTGGCAGGATCACATGTAAAATAAGCCTGGGCCTGGTGTTGCCACGTACACCAACAAAACCATGAAAAAATGACACCATACAAATATAAAAGCTATGGGGCTCAGAAAAAAGATCTGAATGTCATGATCGGCAGGGGCTCCTTTAATAGTCAACATGGGGGACCCGGTCGGCATCCTGCGAATGTTGGCCCTTCTTATTTCAGGTAACACAATACGACAGACCAAATACAGGTAATTAAATATGATCAGCACAAACCAAAGTCCACGCAAAGGAAAAATGGACCACAACGGATATTAGACGAGTGAAGTGCTATTTACAAAAGCAACTCCGACACAAAGAGGCTCCTTTGCACATATAGAACATAATCCCGAAATTATGCCATCAATTTTCTAAACACCCAATATGCTTTCATGATCTTTGTCTCGTTCTTGTAATGTTTCGATATAGACCCTCTGCTTTCTGGAAGGGTTTTACAGCATATCAATGTTTGCTGTCGTTGGGTTAGAAAATCTTTCTGACCCAACATGGATGAACGAGTCAATGCAACGGTTCGCCAAAATAATGCGGCACTATATTCTTCTGTTCGCTTCCTTGAACAAGTCAACAACGTTTCACCAAAATAAATGCGTCACTTTCTTCTTCTTCTTCCGTTCGCGTCCACCTCCCAACGCATCTTGCAGAATCACGTTTCGTCGTGCTCCTTATAGTATGCTAATATGCTAATGGACACGCCAAAGCCGCCTGCCGCCATTTCCTCACTTTGAAACAATTAAATTAAACTTTTTTAAGTGGGCGTTTCCGGGTTCGCGACCGCAGCTATATTCCGCACAAACAGCTTCTCTTCGACCGGCGCGGACAAGTGTCTCGGTTCACAGCAGTTGGCTGCCTCTCCTGCTCTCCGCTACACTGGATTTCGGTCATACCGTTCTAATGGTCGTCTCTGAACGCATATACCACACAATGGATACGGCAGGGGGAAGCTAGCGCGGTGCTGCTAGATATCTTCAAAGCCTTTGATAAAGTCTGACATGAAGGTAGCTTCAGGAAAATCAAATCGTATGGTATTACTAGACGAATAGTTAATATAATCAGAAAGGAAAACCCGGGTCGTAGTTGATGGTCATACATCTAAACATCATATCAATGTAGATGGGCCCCAGGGGGCGATACCTGGACCTATATTATTCTTGATATTCATAAGTGACTTCTCCAATGCAATCGCTTCTGAGATGGGCGTATTTGCTGATGAGACCACACTCTATTCCAAGCAACTAAATGCCCACACTTGCAAGGCTATGGCTGAATCCTTAGAAAATGACCTCCAGTCTTTAGTAGAATGGGGCCAAAAAATGGATGGCCACATTTAATGTTACCAAGACGAAACTCCTTTTCACAAATGGATGGCCACATTTAATGTTACCAAGACGAAGCTCCTTTTCAAAAATGGATGGCCACATTTAATGCTACAAAGACAAACCTCCTTTTCAAAAATGGATGGTCACATTTAATGTTACCAAGACGAAGCTCCTTTTCAAAAATGGATGGCCACATTTAATGTTACCAAGACGAAGCTCCTTTTCAAAAACGGATGGCCACATTTAATGTTACCAAGACAAAGCTCCTTTTCAAAAACGGATGGCCACATTTAATGTTACCAAGACGAAGCTCCTTTTCAAAAACGGATGGCCACATCTAATGTTACCAAGACAAACCTCCTTTTCAAAAATGGATGGCCACATTTAATGTTACCAAGACGAAGCTCCTTTTCAAAAATGGATGGCCACATTTAATGTTACCAAGACAAAGCTCCTCCCCGTAAACAACCATAAGAAACCTTTCCAACCACCGATTGTCGTGGCCGATAGCACCCTTCCCGAGAGACCAAAGTTCAAACTTCTTGGCCTGAAATTTTCAGGCAACATGAATTAGAATAAGTACATAAAGATATTTCCAAGTCTGCCTCAAAAGAAGGTAACCTCCCTTTACTGTGCTAGAAAACTTCTCACATCTGTCAGTATCCTATATCTCTATAAAGCCACCACTTGCCTGTGCATGGTGTACTGTTGCCACATCTGGGCTGGTGTGCACCAACCACTAGCCTCTCCCTCTTGGACAAGTGTGCAAAAAAAAAAATTTCTAATCGAAATAGGTCCCGCACTGTCTGCCAAGCCTTAGCCCCTGTCGCATCACCACAGTGCTTGATTTACAAGTAATTCTACGTAATGTGCTCCGATGCATTTACCATACTTGTGCCCCTTAAAAGAAAGTATCCTCCGACTCAACCTGTTTTTTATCCAAATGCATCGAGATTGCATTGAAGTACTGAAACCAATATTTGAACGACTTAAAAAAAAAAATTAATAAATCATTTTATCCATAGAGGGTTGATTCTAAATAAAGTGTGTGTGTGTGGGGGGGGTCATGATTCAATAAGTTTGGGAAGACCGCTTTGAAATAACGAAGCTTACCTCGGCATGCTTGTGGTCAGTATGAATATGCCCCTTGTTATCGACATAGACGGAGCCGTTACGACCGAGGACCTTGAAGACGAATGCGTCTCGATGAGCGTCGACAGTTTGCAGGCTGAGGTCAGAGGTCAGTGACGATAACGACGAGGCCATCTTCCATAGTACTTTACCATCTCTGCCGCTCAGAATGACGACCTACAACAAATTCAAGAAGGGTAATCACGATTTAACATAGTTTTACCAGGGCCAAAAGCCGCTCGAGGATAAAAATTGGATTAAATTCAAGAAAAGGTATTAATGATTTCACAGAGAACATTTTTATTCGTACAAATGAGTCACCACTTATTGAGGCCAAAAGCAACTCGAGGGTAAATGTTGACGGGATTGTCAGTTGGATAATGAACAATACTATGAGAGGATTTGAAACAATGTGTGAAAAGGGCAGAATTTGATGATTTAAGTTTTACAAGTATTTGCATTACAAAACGAAATCCTTTAGTTGATTCGAGGAATGATTGACTGATGGGTAAGGTAAGGTAAGATATTGCTTAATGGCACATCAACCCTTTTCGGGTTATTTCATGCCATGAATGTAGAAGGAAATATCCTTCATTTGAGTCTTAAGTCAGTGGGTCCTTTATAGTCATTAGTTAAGAGCTTTGGTATTTTGAATTGTTGTCATTTTGGTGAAGGTTTTTATGCTTCGAGTTCTTTATATCTTCAAATATTTATTCATCGTGTTTGGTTTGGTTTGGTTGTTTTGTTTTACGGCATATCAACCCTTTTCGCGTTATTAAATGCTGAATCTTATCATTTTGGTGAAACTTTTTATGCTTCAAGTTCTTTATATGTTCAAATATTTATTCATCGTGTTTGGTTTGGTTGTTTTGTTTTACGGCATACCAACCCTTTTCGGGTTATTTAATGCCGAATCCGGTCATTTTGGTAAAAGTTTTTATGCTTCGAGGTCTTTATATCTTCAAATATTTATTCATGGTGTTTGGTTTAGTTGTTTTGTTTTATGGCAGTAAAGTGTTAAAAGCAAATATCTCTAAGGGAAATAACTCTGTTCCAACACTACTAGAACTTTATGTATCGTGCAAACTGGTTTGGTTTGGTTGTTTTACGGCATATCAACCAAATATTTATTCATGGTGTTTTTTGTTTTGGCCATTTTGTAGAGGAAAATTGTTGTTTTTGGCTTTGCAGAACATGATTGAGTTTTGCAAAGGGGAAGGAATGTTTTGTGGATTTTATGTCAGGAAGCCGTTATCTTCAGACAGCCTGATCTGGTAGCACCAGAAAAAGCGTGTACGCAAAGAACGACCAGCCACGAGGGTATGAATAACTATCGTAAACTTTAATGCTTCTGTAGTTATTACGACAACTTAGTTGCTCCATGTATGGCACAAGGTTGAGAACCCAACATGTCTACATGTTTCTATAAAGAGGCTCTGTCGGTCTGGCACACGTTAGTTCAAAGAATTTTCAACACAGATTCAATAGAAAAAAAAGCTCAAATAATATAAGGGAGATGCTCCTATTTAGTTGCCTCCCCATGAGGACAGAGTTAGACACAAAGTCGGTTTTTAATTTTAATTTGGGGAAATCCAGCTCCTTGGATTGAGACAAAAATTTAAATTGCCGCAGTCTAGAAGGATTCCTCCTTCATGGAGGACAGAACAGATCCCAGACCGAAAAAAAAAAGTCATGTTTTAAAGCTGCAAAGATTTATCCCCCTTACTTTATTTAAGTTATTATTTATGTAAAATTTGACAAGAAAAAAAATAAAGAAGAAAAAGAAGAATTGGTTTTGTTTGTTTTACGGCATATCAACCATCTATGGGTTATTCAATGCCGAATAAAGTCGTCAAATGTAATTCTATATGTAGGATAATTATTTCATATTCCTAGAATACATTGCACTTAGTGTTACTGTTAGAACAACTAACGAAAACGAGTTACGCCCCTTGAACCATTTCGGGAGTTAAGAGTTATCGCCCTTGGAAATGGAGTCCTGCCCAGAGAGAAGATAAACAAAGATCACGATCTCAGACTGTTAATATGAAAATCGCGTACAGCGGCGAAATAATTCATTATTTCATTCTGTGTTCAGTTTTAATAAATCTGTTAAACGTTTATCTTGATAATTCATCCATTTTATTTACAAGTTATTATTTATTATAACCTAAATTACGAGGTTATAAAAGTTACATAGAAAGTGGGTACGTTTGTTAGTATTCACCTTGTGATTTTAATTCACGGGCCGATGTTGGCACGACATGTCATCAGGTCAGCGAGTGCCTTCAAATGTCACATCAACCCTGGTTGTACTGAGAGCGGACGTGATGTCAGTGGGTGAGAGAGAAAAAGAAAAAGAGGAGTCACGCGGAAGTATTCGAGGGCGACAAACGTGCAGGAATATCTGGACAGCGACGATAATTAAGACAAAATCTGTAACCGAGAATGTCAACTCACGCCGTCAATAAAGATTCTTTCTTCAAATTGATGATTCTTAATTTTTCACGGCTGCAAAACAATTACAGGTGTCCTCAGTCATTAGGAGGAGAACCGACGAGCGACAGGATTGCGTGAGACACACAGTAAAAAGGTACATTATGAACCTGTATATTAAATTGATTGTGAACTCTAGGGGAGGTATGTTTCATTAGAATATATTGCTCTTTGAATACATTGATCCTAGAATACATTGTTCTTAGAATACATTGTTCTTAGAATACATTGATCCTAGAATACATTGCTCTTTGAATACATTGCTCTTTGAATACATTGCTCTTTGAATACATTGCTCTTTGAATACATTGTTCTTTGAATACATTGCTCTTTGAATGCATTGTTCTTAGAATACATTGCTCTTTGAATACATTGTTCTTTGAATACATTGCTCTTTGAATACATTGCTCTTTGAATACATTGTTCTTTGAATACATTGATCCTTGAATACATTGCTCTTTGAATACATTGCTCTTTGAATACATTGTTCTTTGAATACATTGTTCTTTGAATACATTGTTCTTTAATACATTGTTCTTTGAATACATTGTTCTTTGAATGCATTGTTCTTTGAATGCATTGTTCTTTGAATACATTGTTCTTTGAATACATTGTTCTTTGAATACATTGCTCTTTGAATACATTGTTCTTTGAATACATTGTTCTTTGAATACATTATTCTTTGAATACATTGTTCTTTGAATGCATTGTTCTTTGAATACATTGTTCTTTGAATACATTGTTCTTTGAATACATTGCTCTTTGAATGCATTGTTCTTAGTGTATTCTAAGACAGTGTATTTTGTCTTAGAATACATTGCCCTCAGAATACATTGCTCTTAAAATACATTGCATTATTCTTAGAAAACATTATTCTTAGAAATAAATTTTACGGAGAGGGTACCATCATTACTCTCAGAAAACATTATTCTTTGAAAACCTTTGTAGCAGCCATCATGCAGGTCCAGAAGGAAAAAGAGTGAGGGTTGCACCGTGCATTGTCCATCTGGGATTGAACCCAGAGTGTTCTAGTCACCAAATAGAAACGTGTGCTTTTTGTCACGTGACGAGACTTCACATATGCAAATGAGCCTTGTTTTGCATGGGCTAATACTCGTCGTGATAAAAAGCTTAGACACTTTGCTCTGGGGAGAGAGCGAGAAAGGTTGACGTTGTGACTACGTCGAATGCAAAGAGAAATAGAAAGAAGAAAAAGAAAAGAAAAAAGGAATCAAATTCTCGACGAAAAGTTTGATTGTAAACGTCGCGTCATTCTCGTGCGTGTTTGGACTGTTGGTAGTGAAAAGACCAAAGAAGACAATTCGGCGGCCCGTTTGAACTCAGTCTTTATTTTATTAACTCTCTGTTACAATCTTACTCCTTGGCATTGGTAATTTTCTTTGTTGTCAACACGATTGATCCTCAACAATCGCCTTCTAGTATCTATTTGGGATTTGATTTGGTTTGGTTTACAGCATATCAACTATGGGTTATTTAATACCGAATAAAATTGTCAAATATAACTATAGGTAGGATAATTATTACTTCCTGGTATTGGTAATCTTTTTTGAAAACATTACTCTTTGAAAACATTACTCTTTGAAAACATTACTCTTTGAAAACATTACTCTTTGTAAACATTACTCTTTGGCATTGGTAATCTTTTTTGTTCTCAACACGATTGACCCTCAGCCACCGTCTTCTAGTATTTATTTGGTCAGAAAATAAAAAGGAAAAATAAGTTTTTGATTTTTTGAAGAATCAGATTAAATAATACGGTTGGGGATGAACTTATAGATACTAGGGCATGACGTGACCAGCCGATTGATCGGATCAGGCCTCTCTGATCTCCCGTCTATCCAAAGTGAAGTGTAGCAAGTCACCCGACCACAGACTGCTTAGCCACCAGGATCCCTGGCCAAAGGCATCACGAGTCGGCCACCCACGACCTACAGGTGGCCCCATTTTAGGGGGTGTTTTACCTCTCTACATGGTGTTGCCGTCGGCGAATTCGTGGGCCTACCGACAGCGTGAAGAAGCAGAAGTAACAAGTAGCAATTTTTCTAACAAACTGAAGACAAAGACATTTGTGAAAAACGGTTAGTCAGAATCAAATATCGATGTTTCAGATGCAATGCTATTTGGGTCTGAATTCTAAAAACCATAAAGAAACGTCTGTCTTACCATTGAATACTTATAGGCTGGCCACGTGCCGTAGTGCCAATGCATCATGAAATCGAGATCCTGATCATCGTCAAAATAGCCAGGAGCTGGAATACTGTGTAACGAAAAAAAAACCATTCATTATTTATAAAATAAAAGTGAACGTACGTGTGTCCGGCTCACTTCAATAATAACGTATGCAAATCTAATTTTTATGAGCAAAGAAGAAGAGCCTTAATAATATAATAAAAAAGAAAGTTTCTTTTTTTAAATTTCCCCTTTTTAACTTTGCTTTAATTGTGAGTTTATTATAATGATATTCATAACCATCATCTTTATTAATATATTTATTAATATTTATCATTATTTATTAATTTTTTCTTCATTTAGTTTTTTTTTACGTGATTCATAAATCAATGTTTTGAGTCTTATATTATTTTATTATCTTATTCTCTCATATGTAATTAATATAAAACTTTGATTATTATATTAAATGGTGCTTGTGCTGTTCAGCGGCCGTATTAAAAAATTATTTTTTTATAAAAACAATATTATATACTTATTCAGCGTTATATTCTTACTCACTGTACAAAAAAGTAGACAAAATTATCCACTAGAATTTTAATTACAAGTATTTTTCCATTCTGCGTATCATAACAGCGATTTGTACACTAAGCTGCCATCTTCTTTCTTAAGAAGATTTCGAATTATCTGCCCTTGAAATCTTCTTAAGAAAGAAGATGGAGGCTTAGTAAACGAATTGCTTAATGATACGAAGAATGGAAAATACTTGTAATTAAAGTTCTAGTGGATGATTTTTTCTACTTTTTTGTACAGTGAGTAAGAATATAACGCTGAATAAGTACAGGGTGGGCCAAAATAAGGGTCCTATCTTTAAATTTGAATAACTTGAATTTGAATAACTTCCACAAAATAAAAGTTAAACTCACCAAACTTTATGTGTGTGTAGACTGACCCTTCCGAGATTTTTTGAAATAAACAAAACAAATTTTAGTGGAAAAACACTTCTTAAAACTTACAAAAACTAAAGTATTGTTTTTTACACTGTTTTTGAGTTTTTTAAGCAAAAATAATGTTTTCTAAATGAGGGTACGTTCCTTAGGGCTAATACGGCTCATGCTTGCTTCGGAAGGGGTCCTTTATTTATTCTAAAAAAAAAAATTTTTTTAAATCAATAAATAAAAAAGTTATGAATTTTTAAAAATAGGACCCTTATTTTTGCCCACCCTGTATATGATATTGTTTTTATAAAAAATATTTTTTTAATACGGCCGCTGAACAGCACAAGCACCTATTAATTTATTTAATCATTAATACTTAAATGATTTATTATATTTTTCCTAATTTTATTAGTTAACATAATTTAACATTAGTTAATATAAATATAAAGTACTAAGTCAGCTTTGAATGTATCGCGATTGCCCCCCCCCCCCAGACAACAATTAAATCTGACTGAATTTAGGTTTACGTAACACAAGGGTTAATTTGAATATAGTTTTTGTTGGCTTTTGAGACCCATATAGATTCACGTTTCTTCTTTCCCGGTTCGGCAGAGGTTTTATTTCTATTTGTAAATCTTTATTTAAAAAATCTTGTCCTAATTTTTAAATCTAGATTTTAAAACATATTTTATCAAATTTATTTAATTTTTAAGATTTACTTTTAAAATTTATTTCTCCAGGATCGGAGGTCAACATGACATTAGTATTGTATCAACATATTTTTTTAAAAAACAAAAGAAAAGAACTGTTTTTGCTCGCCCATGACTAAAATACATGAATAATTTGCAGGTAGAAATACCCAATTAGTGAAAATGATGAAAAATAAAAATAAAATTGAAATCTTGAGACAATTAAAATAACACGTGAACAGAAATAAACAGAGGCTGTGAAGAGAGTTCCGATAGAGAGGGCTTTATAGTTCCCCTTTTGTTAGGATTTGAAACCGGCGGTACCGATGTTGTTCTGTAATACAAACATTAATAAATAAATATCACGCTCTTATTTTTTATTTTTCTTAATAATCAAGCACTCTGATGGGATTCTCTCCCAATAATCTTAAGTCATTATTTAAGCAAGCATTGTTTAATGACACACAATTTTCGCGTTTATTGATTTTTTTTTTTTTACTGATATTCTCGATGTGTCAGGCAAACTTTCTGGTCTCTGGCCATCACCGGTTATTGAGTCGAAAAAGATTTTATTTTTGATATCTTTTTCGACCCAATAATCAAACCAAATATATACACTAGATACATCGACGATATCTTCATCGCTACCGAATCCTATAAAAATATTAAAAGCTCCAGCAAACCCTCGAAACCCACTCAATTCTTACATGTACACACGCATTAAACATTCACAATGAAATCCCCTTTCTAGATGTATTCCATGAAAAATGCCAGTATATTGAAATCATATGCCCTTAATAGGGTTAAGATGAAAATGCATATACACTAAATGTACAAAAGCAAGGAAATTCCCAAACTTTTACACTTTTATTGTCATTAAGGATATGACTACATATCAACCAAACCATTTCATTATCACATCACTACAGTATAAATCTCTATGCATGAGTGGATAAAGTGTGTGAGGTGCGGTGAAGAAAAATTCCTACCAGTAAAATACATAGTCCTGTTGTGCTCGCATACCCTTAATGACAATAAAAGTGTAAAAATTATGTCCCCCCCCCCCCTATACTACTAACATATCAACCGGTGACTCTTTCTGTCATTGGATGTTTCTCTACAACGAGCTTTTTAATTTTTTTCTCTGATTTTCTGTAAGACGTGTTGTTAAAGGTGCTGATGAAGTGACGTTTTGGATTATCTTTATTAAAATAAAATAAAATAAAATAAAGTATTTCCAAACTGTTTTGGAAACGATCGTACGCCATACTGGAGTTGATGTTCTAATTCTTGGAACAATAGTAATGCTTTAATTCATTGAATGTTTTTATATATATATATATATATATATATATATATATATATGGGAAATGAAAAGGAAAAACCAAAAGATGTTTTTTTTATGTATTCATCAACGTTTCTTTCACACTCTTACCCACCCACCCCACCCACTTTCAAATCATCTTCATTTCTTCAAATCTTTTTCTAAAACTATGACACTACCTACACACCAAAAACACAGAGCCTCCCCCTCCCCTCCTCTTTCCCCAGCCCCTCAAAATCCATGCTACACCTCACCACAACAAAAACCTCAGAACCCCTCTCCCCTCTCTCCCACCCTAAGACAAATTCACTAACACTCCCACCCCTCCCCCTTTTCAATCACAGTAATCCACATTCATTTCACTCCCTGCCGCCGACTTCTCTCAGCCCGGACCTCGGTCCTGCGCTCCCAGTAGTGGCTACTACTTCTTCTCATTAACCCATCATGTCAACCCAATATTTCTATGTACTTGCATGACATTTTTCTTAAAATTATCATCCTGAGGAAGTCTTACAAATAAAGACGAAACGTTGATGAATACATAAAAAAAACATCTTTTGGTTTTTCCTTTTTCATTTCCCATTACGTTGGATTACCCTCATCCGTCCTTTCTCATATATATATATATATATATATATATATATATATATATATATATATATATATATATATATATATATATTTTTTTTTCTTTTTTGTATATTATATATTTTTAAATTTTTTTTTATTTCTGTTCTTTTTTTTTTAAATTATTTTTATTATTATTATTTTTTTTATTATTATTTTTATTTTTATTATTTTTTTTATTATTATTTTTCAATTTTTTTATATTCTTATATCTCTTCAAACCTCCTTCGGTTTTAAACCTCAACCGTTTCCTCACACTAAATTTAAATTCAAACAAACATACACAACACGCTGAGCAAATAACACGTCCCAACGAGAGTGTCACGTGACTTCACATTTCCGAAACAGATGACAACAGAAGCTGAAGAGAGCCGAATGGCTAAGTCTTTCCGTGCTTGAAACCGACGGTACGAATGTTGTACTAATTTTTCTGTACCAAAATAAATATCTATATATATATATATATATATATATAGAGAGAGAGAGAGAGATAAAACAATAATGTTGATTATTTACCTGAAGGATTCATATTTTGAAAAATTTGCTGCCCATTTCTTTTTCAAAGTGTGGCCATCATAAAGAATAACTTCCCCATCAAAAGTACACATCAAAATGTCCATGAATTTGTCGTTATTAACATCGACAATCACAGGAGGGACAATCAGACCTTTGCTTAAACTCCTGAAACGAAAACACGAGAAATACATTGCAACCATTTTTTTTTGTTTACAGTGAACAAAAAAAAAAAAATTGAAAGAATTTTATTTCAGACTTAAGCGTGGCAAGCAAAAGAAATCCTATTGGTTAAATAAGTTCAATCCAACTGAGATTTTACGTACATATTCAGGGTTGTTGTTGCAGACACATATTTTCATAAAACTTGATCGCGTAGTTGTTTTAAATCTATATACTACGAAAACTATCTTGCTTGTCTCCGTGCACACTTTTCATCTGTACATGAATGATTTAGATGGTGGGAGAAAGGAAGGGGGGGATAGGAGAAAGGGAGAGGAAATGAGAGAGGGAGATAGGGGGAAGAGAGAGAGAGGGAGAGATGAAGAAGGGAGAGAAAGGGGGAGGAGGGAAAGAAAAAGGGAGAGAAGAGAGAGGAAATTGGAAAAAGAGATAGAAAGAGGGAGAAAGAAAGTGGAAAGAGGAGGTGGGGAGATAGGGGGAAGAGAGAGAGAGGGAGGGAGAGATAAAGAAGGGAGAGAGGAGAGAGGGAAAGAAAAAGGGAGAAACGGAAGAAAGAGAGGAAGGAAAGAAAAAAGAGGGGAAGGTAAGAAAGAGAGGGGAGGGAGAGAGAGTGGGGTGGGGGGGGGGAGGGCATATTCTTCTTTAATGATTTAGACTCAGGTACTCCCATGAGATATAAGAGTAGAAAAGTATGAATACACATTAAAAAATACTGACAGTAAAATTAACAAAAACATTTAAAATTATCTTTAAAGTAGGAAACCTGAAAGAATTGCAGAAAAATGAGATTAGCAATTGAAGCAGAATGTGCTCAACTTATTTAGACTTAGGTACTCCCATGTCCTGAGACATATCAGGTAGTCAAAGTGATCCACCCCATTCATAAGAATTTGAATTTCGCGTACTTTTGACTGTTTTCGTGGCAAGAATATTTTACGGGGACAGGTCGCTAGTCTGAAGCCAAACCACCAACATTTATAAAGAAGGCTGCAAGTGGAGAAGTCTCCGATAGATATTTACTTCTAAACGCATACCATACAAGATCAAAACAAAAATCTATAACGCATATGTCCTTCCTGTAGTCTTATACGGACTTGTATGTGCCAAACTACGAACATTTATAAAGAAGGCTGCAAGTGGAGACGCCTCCGGTAGATATTTACTTCCTTGTTTTCAAAGTGGAGCTTCGATCTATCCTCATCCACCGGTATTTGGAGGTATGCCTCACTTAGGTCTATTTTAGAAAAAAATCTTCCTCCATTTAAACTTGAGAACACTTCTTCGAGGCTGTGTAGTGGGTAGTGATAGTCTTCTAGAGCTGTATTCAAACCCGTTGAAAAGTCTGCACATATGCGAATCTCATTAGATTTTTTCTTTACATAAACTGTGGGTGCTGCCCACTGGCTGTGTTGTACTTTTGATAAAATACCAGTCTCTACAAGTCGGTCTAGTTCCTCGTTTATTTTTTCTATCGAAAATTTCAAACAGGTCTCCACACCATTGTTGTTGTTATTTGTTTTTAAAAAAACCAAACATCATGAGACCAACGACTTTTGGCTGTCGAAAGCCACGAAAAGATCGGCTTTCTGTCTTAAGAGAAGCAAAATGAGAAAAAACTTCATCATCAAGAAATGAATCATATTTATCTTCAGAGAATCATATTTATCTTCAGAGAATCATATTTATCTTCAGAGAAATTCATATTTATCTTCAGAGAAATTTATATTTATCTTCAGAGAATCATATTTATCTTCAGAGAAATTCATATCTATCTTCAGAGAATCATATTTATCTTCAGAGAAATTCATATCTATCTTCAGAGAATCATATTTATCTTCAGAGAAATTCATATTTATCTTCAGAGAATCATATTTATCTTCAGAGAAATTCATATCTATCTTCAGAGAATCATATTTATCTTCAGAGAAATTCATATCTATCTTCAGAGAATCATATTTATCTTCAGAGAAATTCATATCTATCTTCAGAGAATCATATTTATCTTCAGAGAAATTCATATCTATCTTCAGAGAATCATATTTATCTTCAGAGAAATTCATATCTATCTTCAGAGAAATTCATATTTATCTTCAGAGAATCATATTTATCTTCAGAGAATCATATTTATCTTCAGAGAAATTAATATTTATCTTCAGAGAAATTCATATTTATCTTCAGAGATTCATATTTATCTTCAGAGAAATTCATATTTATCTTCAGAGAAATTCATATTTATCTTCAGAGAATCATATTTATCTTCAAAGAAATTCATATCTATCTTCAGAGAATCATATCTATCTTCAGAGAAATTCATATTTATCTTCAGAGAAATTCATATTTATCTTCAGAGAAATTCATATCTATCTTCAGAGAAATTCATATCTATCTTCAGAGAAATTCATATTTATCTTCAGAGAAATTCATATTTATCTTCAGAGAATCATATTTATCTTCAGAGAATCATATTTATCTTCAGAGAATAATATTTATCTTCAGAGAAATTAATATTTATCTTCAGAGATTCATATTTATCTTCAGAGAAATTAATATTTATCTTCAGAGAAATTCATATTTATCTTCAGAGAATCATATTTATCTTCAGAGAAATTCATATTTATCTTCAGAGAAATTCATATCTATCTTCAGAGAAATTCATATCTATCTTCAGAGAAATTCATATTTATCTTCAGAGAAATTCATATTTATCTTCAGAGAATCATATTTATCTTCAGAGAATCATATTTATCTTCAGAGAATAATATTTATCTTCAGAGAAATTAATATTTATCTTCAGAGATTCATATTTATCTTCAGAGAAATTAATATTTATCTTCAGAGAAATTCATATTTATCTTCAGAGAATCATATTTATCTTCAGAGAAATTCATATCTATCTTCAGAGAATCATATTTATCTTCAGAGAAATTCATATTTATCTTCAGAGAAATTCATATTTATTTTCAGAGAAATTCATATCTATCTTCAGAGAAATTCATATTTATCTTCAGAGAAATTCATATTTATCTTCAGAGAATCATATTTATCTTCAGAGAATCATATTTATCTTCAGAGAAATTCATATTTATCTTCAGAGAAATTCATATTTATCTTCAGAGAATCGTATTTATCTTCAGAGAAATTAATATTTATCTTCAGAGAAATTAATATCTATCTTCAGAGAAATTCATATCTATCTTCAGAGAAATTCATATCAATCTTCAGAGAAATTCATATCAATCTTCAGAGAAATTCATATCAATCTTCAGAGAAATTCATATTTATCTTCAGAGAAATTCATATCTATCTTCAGAGAAATTCATATTTATCTTCAGAGAAATTCATATCTATCTTCAGAGAATCATATTTATCTTCAGAGAAATTCATATTTATCTTCAGAGAAATTAATATTTATCTTCAGAGAATCATATTTATCTTCAGAGAAATTCATATCTATCTTCAGAGAATCATATTTATCTTCAGAGAATCATATTTATCTTCAGAGAATCATATTTATCTTCAGAGAAATTCATATCTATCTTCAGAGAAATTCATATCTATCTTCAGAGAATCATATTTATCTTCAGAAAAATTCATATTTATCTTCAGAAAAATTCATATTTATCTTCAGAGAATCATATTTATCTTCAGAGAAATTCATTTGATGAACTCTCATAAGTGAAGAATATATTCAAGAGTAAATCCAAATAAAAACACACTTCAAATTTGAAGGAGAAGAAAATAGTGAAAACATTAAGTGAAAAAAAAAACAAGTAAAGGGAAATATTAACTAACAGTGATGGGAGGTTAAATGTCTATAGACAACCTAAAGAAAGAATCCTTTTTGTGTGTATAATGATAGTCTAATATTGTTTTCAAATTTTATCTTTGTAAACATTTATTTTTCGTCTATGATGAGACCTATGAACTTATTTGTATTTTCGTAACCACATCCCACATCCATCCCCTGCTCTTCAAAATATGTGTGCATATAAATACATACGATGTTTAAACATTGTATAGGATGCCCATGCATCGCGTATTGTTGCCACATCTGGGCTGGTGCACCAACCACTAGTCTCTCCCTCCTTGACAAGGTCCAAAAAAGAGTCGCCAACCTAATAGGTCCCTCACTTTCAACCAAGCTCCAGTCCTTGTCCCATCGCCGCAATGTAGCATCCTTATGTTTGTTTTACAAATACTTCAATGGATTATGCTCCGATGAATTGGCTACTCTGGTGCCCCCTCGACGTAAGTTCACTAGACCAACTCGACAATCGACAAAATTCCATTCATTCACTGTGGAGGTCCCCAGATGCCGGAGAGCCTTCTACTCAAATAGCTTCTTTCCTCGTGCTGCTGGAACTCCCTCCTTACCCCCTGTTTCCCCGACAATACTGACATGCAGAAATTTAAAACTAATGTAAACAGAGATCTCGCTGCGCAGATCCCAATTTAGGTTGACACCCCCCCCCCCCCAACATTCTCCCCTTTTCTTTTTTCTCAGTAGCCCCTTACGTCTACAGTGGCAGCCTGCCTTGTTTGGGGTGAACTATGTTAAAAAAATAAGAACATGCGTGCAGAATAGAATACTTCGAGGGTATGGCCAGGTTGAAAGAATGGATGTGAGTTCTTGTGTTAGTAGATGTAGAACAGTTGAGGTAGCAGGGTCAGTTGGCAGAGGAAGGCCAAGGAAAACCTGGGAAGAAGTGATAAGGATAAACTTGAGAGAAAGAGGGATAAATAAAGACCTGGCCAGAGATAGGTTAGTCTAAAAGTCAATTCTAGAAGCTGTCCAACACATGCCAGCATGTAAAATGAAATAGTATGATTTTATTCATTTAATAAATATAAAAAAAAAATTATAACATTACTTAGTATTTTTTGTAAACCTTGAAATTTAGGTTTAATCAATAATATTTGTAAAGAAAAATGGATAAAATATCAGCAGATACTTTTAACAAATTTATTACAACTGAACACAGAATAAAATAATGAGTTAATTGCCGCTGTAAAGCGAGATGAAATAAGACAGTTTTTAAGACGTCGGCTTGTTTATCTTTTCTTCAGGCAAGACTTCATCGACAAGGGCGATAACTCTGAAATGGTCCAAGGGACATAATTGCGTTTTCTTTAGTTATCCTAACAGTATTCTAAACTCTTCAAATAACCTCACGAATGTTTTCTAAGATGCGCTAATCCTTCTATTCAAAAAAGTGCCAACCACGCGTCAACACATCGGATTTTCACTTTCCCAAAATCATCAACAAGATTTGACGTTCACTTTGCAATATCCATGAGTGGACAACCGTTGAGATTAATACCAGCAAAAAAAAAGAAAAGAAAAAAAAAAGAAAGTATTCTTCGAAAAAGGTGTTTTAACACCGAAAGTCTCAGGTATGTATTTAAATAAAAGATTTTATTTAATAAATATGAAAACAAAAAAAAATTATAACATTATTTGGTATTCTAAAGCTTGAAATATTAATATTATGATGATGATAGAATGCTTGGGTTGGTTGATGTAGAACAGTTGACGTAGCAGGGTCAGTTGGCAGGCAAAGACCTGGGAGGAAGTGATAAGTCAATCTCTAGAAGCTGTCCAACACATGCCAGCATGTAAAAGACGGATATTTAACCGAATATGATGAGCATGATGATTTCAAGAAAATTAAAAATCTTTGACTCACGTGTGGATTTGCTTGTTGCGTTTATTGTCGACAGCCGACAAAGATTTCTTCAGCGGAAGTTTCCCTTTCCCTTTCACGTCCATTAATTGTGCGTGGAGATCTTCCCATGAAATCAGCCACAGACTTCCTGGAAAAAAAACAAAATGAAACACACGTGCACAGAGTCAATGGGACACAATTGATATTCTCAGGCAACATGAAGTGGAATAAATACAAAGAAGATTCTGACAAATCTGCCGCAAAGAAGGCAGGCTCTCTCCACTGGGCTAGAAAACTTCTCACACATGCCAGTATCCTATATCTTTACGAAGCCACTATTTATCCTGCACATGGAGTATTGTTGTCACATCTGGGCTGGTGCACCAACCACGAGCCTCTCCCTCTTGGATTAGGTGCAAAAAAAAAGAATTTCTAACCTAATAGGTTCCACACTGTCTGCCAAGCTCCAGCCCCTGTCGCATCGCCACAGTGTTGCATCCCTGTACTTTTTTTTTTTTTTTTTTTTTTTACTAAAGACTCATCACTTACCAAGGTCCAAAGGCCACTCGAGGATAAGGTTTAATGACAAGTTAATTACAAGTACTTCTTCAACAGAATGTGCTTTGCTTAACTCACTGCATTTGCACTCCCTTAAAGTAAATACCCGTGACCCACCCAACTAGCAGCAAAATCCCACCCCTTCACTGTAGCGGTCTTGAGATGCCGGAAGATTTTCTATTCTAATAGCTTCTTTCCTAGAACCGCTTGCCTTTTGAATCCCCCCCCCCCCGCTCCCTGACCGCACAAACATGCAGAAATTTAAATGTAACGTAAACAAACATCTTGTTGCCCAACTCCCCACTTAGGGTATCCCCCCCCCCCCCCCAGCCAACCCCATCTGCTTCCCAATCTGGCACCATATCTTCTTTCGTTTGCTTCACAGCATCTCACTGTTAGATCACCAGCTCGGTTGAGAAAAGCCATGCTAATGTTTTGTTGTCTAGCACAGCTATGCCGGCTTTGCTGTTGGGTGGTCGATATTTAAGGCATGACTCGATGATGTGGTCTACTGTCTGTTCAGAGTGACCACAATCGCAGACAGCCGAGTCCCTGAGTCCCCATCCTTTCATGGTCGCGGCGAAACGGCCGATACCTGTCCTGAGGCGGTTGAGCATTGTCCACTGCCAGCGAGGGAGGTCCATGCCTGGTAATGGTTCCGGGTCCTCCACAAATCTGTGCAATCTTGATTTATCTGCCATTCCTCCATATATATATACTCTCAGTCATATTCTAGTCTTTTTCACTCATTGCTTTCCAGTTTTTCTTTGTTCCTTCTTCTGCAGGCTTCTTCTCAACACTCCCCATTTTTTTTCTTTCTGACACATTTACGAATACTTGTCTTTATGTCACTTATTTACATCAATATTTTATATTCATGTACACACTCCGTTTAAAGTGGCAAAAATACTGCTGATTCACCAGTGTTCCTCTAACATTCGTATAAAATTACGCCAGTAATTTTATTTTTCATACATTAATTATTATCATCATTTCTGATGACCTAAAGAAAAAAAAAACACCTACAGTTGACTTTTTATTTAGAGTGGTGGATTTCTTTCTGAATTGATTTCAGATGGGTTGTCTGATTTGTTATTTGATTTCCAATGTAAATCTTTCTAATGCTTTGGATTTTTTTATTTTTATTATTTCAATAGAATTGTTAGGGACTGAACTATCGCAAGTTAAAATAAAAAAACGTGAATCATTTCTGATGACCTAAAGCAAAATAAACACCAACTTTGCTTGTTTTTTTTTTTTTAATTTTCTTCCTTGAATTTTTTTTCGTTTGATTATTAAGAGGTAAATGGACACACAAAAAAAAATGACGCTGGATTTTTTAACATCAAATACGTTAGTGGAAGTTAAAAAAAAAAAAAAATAAAAACGAAAATCTTTTAAACTGGAAAACGAAAAAAAAAAAAAAAAAGAGTAAAGAAAAAAAAAACGTATAAATCGGTATAGAACGTAGAAAGAAAAAAAAGTACAAAAAAAAAAAATCGTCTCATTATGGAAATAGATTTGTGTCCTCCCTTTCATTATTCGTTGGGCAGACTTTTATGCAACAGGATGGATATATATTTAGAAATAAATAAACATCGCGTTTTATCATCGAGTGGAAGATTCTACACCTATATCCCCAGTGTCAATGCTGGTTAAGTATTATTAGACTGGGCTACTCTACAGGAGAGAAGGAGAAAAATTATAGGTTATTCGGGTCATCTGTAACGATAACAGTCGGATTTACATAAATGTTTGGGGGGGGGGGGTATAACTATTTTCAAACATCTCAGTCAGTGCAGATGTGAGACGGGAAGCTGCCAGCCAGTCATGAGCGCAATCTCTTGGAGTAAAGGAAAAGCTTCCTCAGCAATGTTGAGTCCCTAACAACATCTCAGGAAGAAACCAGACTACAGCTGACATGGGAATTCCCCCTTTTGAATCCCTCTTAGCTTCCTTATGTTTGTTTTACAAATACTTCAATGGATTATGCTCCGATGAATTGGCTACTCTGGTGCTCCCTCGACGTAAATTCACTAGACTAACTCGACAATCAACTAAATCTCATTCATTCACTATGGAGGTCCCCAGATGCCGGGGAGCCTTCTACTCAAATAGCTTCTTTCCTCGTGCTGCTGGCCTCTGGAACTCCCTCCCTGCCCCCTGTTTCCCCGACAGTACTGACATGCAGAAATTTAAAACTAATGTAAACAGACATCTCGCTGCGCAGATCCCAATTTAGGCTGACCCCCCCCCCCCCCAACCTTCTCCCCTTTTCTTTTTTCTCAGTAGCCCCTACAGTGGCGGCCTGCCTTGTTTGGGATGAACTACGTTAAAAAAAAGAAGCACCCTAGATCCAGTGGAGGACACAAATACCTGAGAACGGGAATGGGGTGACTAAGGATCGTTATGGCCAGATGGGGCTGCGGGACCGATCCAGTAATCTGTGAATGTGGAAAGGAGGACCATATGATGCAGCACTGCCGTGTCTGCCCTCTGCTGTCCAACCAGTGAGGCTTGAAAGATCTTACAAAGTTCCATGATACTGGCAAAGCACCGTGGGAAACCGTTGTATGGCCACATGCTTCAAAGACACGCAAAGAAGAAGGGTGAGGGTATGTTGCATTGCTGCTTACCTTTACCGTGGGTACCCGGATTTCGTCTTGTTGTTCGGTGTATCTCGGGCTTTGTCGCTGCTAGCTCCTGTCTTTCAGCTGTGATCAACAACGCATGGACTCTGGGTTTCGTTTTTTAAAGTTTCATTGAACATAAAACAAAAAGACGGAAACTACTGCATGTGTACGAGAGAGAGAGAGAGAGAGGGAGAGAATGAAGGAATTAGAAAAGGCTTTCGTCAGGCCATTTTGGAGCCACTGCATCCCACTCCCTCCGGTCCCCCGTCTACTGGCAGCGAGTGGACTGGCGCTTCTTCATATCTGCTTCTGTTTGTGAGTCAGGAACAAGAGACCGAAACAACCCCGGACGGACGTGACGTAATTTTTGACTTCCGTTCACTCCTCCTACCTTTCAGGGCGTTCGCCCCCCCCCCCCCCCTCACTATCTAACAGGTACTCACATTCCGTTGTTTTTTGTTTATTCTTACCTGGAGTCGTCAACTGTCCACTTCCGAACAGGATATTGAGGGAAGAATTCTGATAGGGTTTATAAATAACTGGACTCATGTAGGCCCCTTTTTCTGTCATTGGAAGATTCACAGACTTTCCCAGAGACTTGCCTGTGGCACCAGAAAAGAGTAAAAAGCAACCATTTTCTTGTTCTGTGTCCTGAAAACGAAACAAAAGCAGATTTGGTCAACAACATTTAATAGTCCACGACGATGCTACAGACTATAAGCATTTGAAGTTACGGAATAAATACATAGAAGACACCGCCAAGTCTGCTGCAAAGAAGATGGACTCCCTCTACCGGGCTAGAAAACTTCTCACACCTGCCAAGTATCCTATATCTTTACAAAGCCACCATTCGCCCTTTCACGTCCATTAATTGTGTGTGGAGATCTTCCCATGGAATCAGCCACAAACTTCTTAAACACAAAAAAAACACACACGTACACAGAGTCAATGGGACACAATTGACATTCTCAGGCAACATGAAGTGGAATAAATACAAAGAAGATTCTGACAAATCTGCCGAAAAGAAGGTAGGCTCCCTTCACCGGGCTAGAAAACTTCTCACACATGCTATAATCCTATATCTTTATGAAGCCACCATTCATCCCGCACATGGAGTATTGTTGTCACATCTGGGCTGGTGCACCAACCACTAGTCTCTCCCTCTTGGACAGTGTACAAAAAAAAAAAACAAGTTCACCCAATAGGTCCCAAACTGTCTACCAAGCTCCAGCCCCTGTCGCATCGCCGCAATTTTGCATCGCTGTGCTTTTTTCTACAAGTACTTCCACGGAACGTGCTCCGATGAACTTACTACACTTGTACTCCCTCAACATAAATATCTCCGACAAACCCGACTATCAGCAAAATCGCACCCCTTCACTGTAGAGGTCCCCAGATGCCAGAAAAATTTCAACTCTAATATCTTTTTTCCTTCGGACTGCTTGCCTTTGGAATTCCCTCCCTGCTTCCCCGACTGTACCAACATGCAGAAATTTAAATGTAATGTGAACAAACATCTTGCTGCACAACTCCCCCACTTAGTATGCCCCCTATAATAAATCTGTCGCCTAATCAGAATAGCCCCTTACTTCTTAATGGCAATATGCTTTGTTTGGTGTTAATAAAAGAAATAGTATAAAAAAAAAAATATATCAAAAAGTTTTCCGGTTAATTTATTTGGACCTGTGATTTTCACCTGTGTAATTGCGTTTTCCATATGTGACCTCATCTATATAAGCAACAAAATTGGCATGATGGCATTTAAAATAAAATTGCGGTGCTTATCGAGATGAGGTCGCATATGGAAAACGCAATTCCAAATAAAAACTCTTGTTTATACTTAAGTATTAGGCGATAATTAGAAGACACAGAAAAAATTATAGGAAAAATTATCGACACTTGTGCACTTGACGTAAACAGCTGAAATTATTTGTTTTCAATTTTGAAGAGTTACATTCAAAACAGCGGCGATAATCCGCATTAGAGACAGGGCACCGACACGCAATTTATCTAAAAATGGATCTTAATAACCTTATTCATTTAATCAGCCCCCCCCCCCCCAAAAAAAAATAATTAGAAGACACAGAAAAAATAGGAAAAATTATCGAGTAGATTCTTAATAAAAAATAAAAATCAGTTTTATCGTATTTTGCCGATCGCTATTGATTTATTACCTGTTAATATGACAGACTGAGTTACGTCCCTCTACTTTCCGTGTTTTTTCGTTGTAATCAATGGCGGATCCATAATATACGCTAAGACTGATTTTTATTTTTAATTAAAATTCTACTCAATATTTTTTGCTAATTTTTGGTGTAGATACCTATTTTTGTTGGATACATAAATATATCAAAGAGTTTTCCGGTTAATTTATTTGGAACTGTAATTTTCACCTGTGTAATTGCGTTTTCCATATGCGACCTCATCTATATAAGCACCAAAATTGGCACGATGGTTAGAGCGTTCACTAATGGGTTGGGAGACTAGGGTTCAATCCTCAGCCGAGCCATACCAAAGAAGACAAAAAAAATGGTAGTTTATGTCCCCTTGCTTAACCACTCAGCATTATAAATCGCAGATCAAGGGTAAGTGGAAAAATCCTAGAAAAAGAGTGACGCCCTCCCCTACATCTCGGTGCAGTAGCTAATAAAAAAGGAGCCTTTGGGTCACCCTCAAATATGTTCGACCACTTTATTGTTTTTATTGGCGGGATTTATGATGCCCTACGAGTTTAGTGTCTCAGGTCGTTCGGCCATGTACAACATGCCACTTCTTGCATCCACTCCATAGCACGCCTGGATACCCTAGGCACTAGGGAGCGTGTTAGACTGTTATGGTACCTTACCTATACGGACTACTTGAACTCTCATCATAAATACTGGGAGCACCTGCTTCTCAGTGTTGGAGCACCAGCCCGTGTGTACTGGCGTACAACCACTTTTGTTCGCTGTTGTACTTTTTTGATAAACTTGTTTCTCTAAACTCCGAGTTTGTGTTTTCCTTTCGGACCCTTTAAAGGCCCACAACATAGACCACGGAAAACCTGGCTTGAGTATGTAGGAAGTGATTTGACTGATTGCGGCATGACTGATATTAACCCTTTAGATCAGACTCCATGGGTAGCAGGCATGAATCCGAGACACCTTTAAATACCAAAACATCATCATCATCATGCTGATGATGATGGTAATAATAATAATAATAATAATTTAAAAAAAAAAAAAAAAAAAAAAAAAAAAATGGTACCAGCCTAGGCTGACACCACACAAAATATTTGCATAGGGTCAAGGAGGATGAGAAGACCGAGGAGGGACAGCATGCACAAACCAGACTTCCACTGGAAGTGCAGAGACTGCTGGGACCTTGGGGAGGCTTATTGCCACCCAAATCCCAGAGAAGACCAATTGTCCTTACCAGCGAGAAATCAATGGTAAACGGCTGTTGTGATACTGCAAGTTTATTTGCGGTGGCTATCAAAAAGAGGTGGAAAATACTGGAAATCTGGGGAGACTTGTTGTCACTCAGACTCCAGAGAATACCACCGGTTGTCGGTGAGCAATCACTGATGACCTGTGTGAGAACTCCTAGTGAGTAAATAATAATAATAATAACAAGCCGCGCGTGCGTGGTACCCCTCTGTATGTGACTCAATGTGGCGAGTGTAAAATGCAATAATATTGGGCAATTTGGGGCATTTTTTACCCCCCTTTGACCCCCTGGGGGCACGAACCAGAATTTTTCTGAGGTCAAGGATGCTCATTTTATATCCAGAACAATTGCCTCTACATTTTGGCCAAATTTCAGAAAAATTGAATGGATGGATCAAACGTTATGGGAGAAAAGGATCATTTTTTGCCATTTTGGGGGCTTTTGACCCCCTGGGGGCGCGAACCAGATTTTTTCCAAGGTCAGTGATACTTATTTTCTATTAGGAACAATTGCCTCCACATTTTGGCCAAGTTTCAGAGAAATTGAATGGATGGATGAAAAGTTATGGGGCAAAAAATGTCATTTTTTGCCATTTCGGGGCCTTTGACCCCCTGGGGGGCTAACCAGATTTTTTTTTCAAAAATCGGAGAATGTCACTTTCTAACCTGACAAAAGTTACAACTTCATGCAAAATTTCAGAGAAATTCAATGGATGGTTGCGGAGAAAAATCCAGACGGACGGACATGCCTCAAAACATAGGTCCCCCGATTTTATAAATCGGGGGACCAATAATAATAAAAAAAAAAAACAAAGAGAATGGAAGTGAATGGTTTGTTGTTACCGGAACTTGTTTATAATGTGGGTATCCTCCATGAAGCACAAGTACGTCATCTACATTGTCTTCGTCGACATCAGGAACAACCAAAGCTTGATAAATATTCCACCGATTGGACAGGTGTTTTTCCTCAGCTGTCCATAATAAACTACCTGTGAAAAAAAAAAGGTTAGACATTAAAATATTTATGAAAAAAAAAAGGTTAGACATTAAAATATTTATGAAAAAAAAAAAAAGGTTAGACATTAAAATATTTATGAAAAAAAAAAAAAAAAATTAGACATTAAAATATTTATGAAAAAAAAAAAGGTTAGACATTAAAATATTTATGAAAAAAAAAAAGGTTAGACATTAAAATATTTATGAAAAAAAAAAGGTTAGACATTAAAATATTTATGAAAAAAAAAAAAAGGTTAGACATTAAAATATTTATGAAAAAAAAAAAGGTTAGACATTAAAATATTTATGAAAAAAAAAAAAAGTTTAGACATTAAAATATTTATGAAAAAAAAAAAAAAAAGGTTAGACATTAAAATATTTATGAAAAAAAAAAAAGGTTAGACAAAAAAAAAAAATAGCTGCGTGACAATATACCGGGAAGCCCTACGAAGAAATTAGGGTTATTAAATATACTAGTGTTTATTTGGAGCAATATGTTTCAGAAACAAGAAATTATCATTTCACAAGAACTAGGAAAGTTTTCGGAGAAATACGATACTATTTTTTTTAAACTATCAATAGGCAAAACTGTTGAAAGCAGAAACTACAGTTGCTAAGGTCAGGTGTGACATGAGTGTCAACAATATCTAGTCAAAGTACCCGGTCCATGGGAAGGTTCGAATGAAATTCGAACCGAGGCTGAAGATAGCCGACAACCAATCAGAATGCGTATTGGCCATGACGAAAGGATTTATCCCGGGTGTAGCCAGGTAACCCTGCTTATTTATAAAAGCAAATACACAAAGCAAATTTAACGAGTTTTCAAGAGTTTCTCATAAGTTTTTGACAAGACAACAGTTTGAGCTGAGAGGCAGTCAGCCAAGCTGAGAGGCAGTCAGCCAAGCTGAGAGGCAGTCAGCCAAGCTGAGAGGCAGTCAGCCAAGCCGAGAGGCAGTCAGCCAAGCTGAGAGGCAGTCAGCCAAGCTGAGAGGCAGTCAGCCAAGCTGTGAAGCACAGCCCCCTCCTTCTCTTCATGTGATATGGTCTCTCGCCAGCATGAACAACTGTTTATATTATAAATCCCACTGCAGAAAGAAAAATCGTGAATTGAGTTAATTGAAGAATTGCACCCAGCATCCCAAACCACAGACATTACCTCTCATTCAAGATTCCTGTAAATACGAGAATAAATTTTTACCAGAAATACAAGACAAGAGCTTTGTTGTGTTTCCTTGACTTTTAATGAACTCTGGTGATTTCAGGTGTATTTTTTTTATTTCTACATATGAACACCTCGTCCAGTTGGTGCTTCCCGGAAATACTTCGTTACTAGATAAAACACAGCATGGGGAGTGGAGTGTGATCCCGCTGACAAAGATGCCAGAAATCATGGATCGCTGTCACCGTTACAGCCAACGACACAACAGCGGGGATGGCATATCAACCCACGAGGATATCGAGGGCCCCAGACAGGTATACAACGTTATCTTGGTTGATACGGACGGGGTGAACGTTTATAGTTGTATCTACCAGGTGTTGCCTGGAATTCAATAAAGTCATTTTATTTTTTTATTTTTATTTGTTTGAACGTTCTGATACAGAAAAAGAAATAAAATTTTAGTTCTAAGGTAAACAACTTTTATATTTTTCAATTAAATATAAGAGCTATCCCTCTTGTTGATTTTTATTTTTAGGTGATTATTTAAAAATATTTTATTTCGTCTGGGCCGGTTTAAGTAATTTAAAAAAATCGTATGTAATATGTATATAGAGGGATTATCGAAGGCTATCACAATGCAAGAAGTGGAAATATGCCGGCCTTGAGAAGGGGGATATAAACAAAGTGATTTTTTTTTACTAAATCAACAAAAGTTTTGAGATATGAAACACACACTATTTGATAAAGAGGTTTTACCTCGAAATATATAATGGAACACGATTACACATTTTAGAACACCGTGTAGAAATTGTTACTAGATCACACAAGATTTACGAAAAAACATCACTTTGTTTTTGTCCTCCTTCTCAACACCGACATATTTCCACTTCTTCCATTGTGATAGGCGTTTATGGCTCTTCTATATACATAGTACACATAATGCTTCAAGCAAACTACATTACCGTATTATTAAAATATTTATTAAAAAATCTGGCTGTACCTACCTGGCATTGCCCGGGATTCAGTAAAGTCATTTTAGTTTTTAATTTGTTTGCACAATTTTAAACTTATACACGTGGTTTGGTGGTATATGCCACAGGTCTGTGTGATGTGTAAAGTGATGTTGCTGTGCCTAGATGTGGTTGCAGCATATGTTTCCCACCTACTGTTTTCAGCCTCATCCTCCAGTTAGTCCTTAGACGAAAAGGAAGCCGAGTGCGTAAGTCTTCTCCGCTAGTATATAACCTCTCCACCGACTAGACTCTGGCCAAACCTCTTCATGGTACACCATGGATACTGGGTTCCTTGCGGCCCCAGGCTAATTGGCTAGGGATCTTGGAGTAGATTGGAGGCCTAGAGGTGCAATGTGCAAGGCTCACTGGTATGTGGGGGATCAGTTTCCTATATATAGTATATACAGACACATGGCTGACACCCATAACGTCACACTCCAATTATTTTAGAATTTAGATTAGGGGATCAGTTTCATATATACAGTATATACAGACACATGGCTGACACCCATAACGACACACCCCAATTATTTTAGAATTTAGAGTAGGGGATCAGTTTCATATATACAGTATATACAGACACATGGCTGACACCCATAACGTCACACCACAATTATTTTAGAATTTAGAATGGGGAATCAGTTTTGTATATATAGAAGGAAGCCGAGTGCGTAAGTCTTCTCTGCTGGTATATAACCTCTCCACCGACTAGACTCTGACCAAACCTCCCCATGGTACACCATGGATACTGGGTTCCTTGCGGCCTCAGGCTAATTGGCTCGGGATCTTGGAATAGATTGGAGCCCTAGAAGTGTGGTGTGCAGGGCCCACTCACCAATCCAATCCCTGGCCAAAGGGCATGTGGTAAATGCTATCTTTGGATGGTCTGTCGCTACCTGGGTGACAGTAGTGTATGCGGCAACTCACAGGTAATATGTGAAATTGGTGCGTGCTCAAGTGGAAACCACATCGGCGCTAGTTAGATGGGAACGGTAGAAGTCTTGGACTGACAAAAGTGTTCAAGTTGGTGAAGGATAGGCATCCAGCCGTAAAACTACCTTAAAAACTATGTCTAGACAAAATGCAACTAGACAATCAGGCCCCACCCTCATCGAAGGGTTAATTGTGGCCCGATTCAATAAATAAACCGGTTGTTGTTGATGATGATGATACAGAAAAATAAATAAATTTTAGTTGTAAGGTAGACAACTCCTATCATATTCTTCAATTTAAAATATGAGTTATCCCCCTTACATTACTTCAGAATAAAGACACTGTTTACGAATGACGTTTCATGTGATCTTTTCAAACATGGAAATTGTAAAGTTTTCAAATATGATAAAAAAATATGTATTTTCATTTATTCATCTCTCAACACGTCTTTTTATCTGCATATATTATAATATAACGAACACTTTCTGTCTGTCTGTCTGTCCGTCCGTCAGCGAGAATTTTTGTAAACGTAAGAAAAGGGGGGGGGGGGGTGCTGGTAATTAATATTTAATTAATTAATTTTTTCAAGTCAGCGTTGATAATCTTTGTATACCTTTAGAATTAGGAAACAGTTAATTAATTTAGATTAAATAACATTAAATAAAGCAGAAAGAAATTTCAAGACGAGACTGCGATTCGAACACACCAACGTGTTAAGAATCTTATTTAATATAATGTTTGGCGGAGATGAGAAGCACCGCTGGCGGTCTATTGACAAATGTTTGATTTTCAGAGAGTTTAAAGGAAATTAAGTCAACTATATTTGAAAATAATTAGAATAACATTCGGACCCATACCTGAGGATAAAAAGATGTGTTAAAATATAAAGAAATGAAAATACGTATGTGGATCAGATCTTTTACCAGACATCTTATTTGCCTCTTTGTTTTGGTTAACA
This sequence comes from Sepiola atlantica, assembly GCA_963556195.1. Taxonomy (NCBI): domain Eukaryota; kingdom Metazoa; phylum Mollusca; class Cephalopoda; order Sepiida; family Sepiolidae; genus Sepiola; species Sepiola atlantica. Next base: position 10,509,368 of record OY744552.1, read on the forward strand.
TTTGACAGTTTCCACAACAAAAACACAAATTTTGGTGCTTATGCTGATGAGCGGCCGTATGAAAAAAATTTTTTTTATAAAAACAATAGTATATACTTATTCAGCGTTATCTTTTACTCACTGTACAAAAAAGTAGAAAAAATTATCCACTAGAACTTTAATTACAAGTATTTTTACATTCTGCGTATCATAACAGCGATTCGTTCAGTAAGCCTCCATCTTGTTTTTTAAGAAGATTTCAAGGGCAGATAACTGAAATCTTCTTAAGAAACAAGATGGAGGCTTAGTGAACGAATCGCTGTTATGATACGCAGAATGGAAAAATACTTGTAATTAAAGTTCTAGTGGATAATTTTTTCTACTTTTTTGTACAGTGAGTAAGAATATAACACTGAATAAGTATATAATATTGTTTTTATAAAAAAATGATTTTTAATACGGCCGCTCATCAGCAATAAGCACCAAGATTTTTTATTCATTTATTTTTCAGCACATTTTATCCTCAGGTATAGGTCAGAATGTTTTATTCCCTCCCACAGCGGGAAGATTTGACACAAGGTTGGAAAAATGGGATTTGAAAAGCCAGCACTCTGGCTGACCAAAAATTTGCTTGGGCAGCCTTGTCAGCATTCCCCGGTAGGGGCGCCTCAGATGATTAACAATAAACTCCCTTCTCAAAGGGCAAGAGAATGTTATTCTATGTATTTTCAAATATAGTGACTTAATTTCCTACAAAAATCTCCGAAAATCAAACATTTGTCAATAGGCCTCCAGCCGTGCTTCTCAGCTGCGTCATGAAGTGGCCTGGAGTATAGAACGCCATGGTTCACACCTATTTAAAACTTTAAGGATCACCTGGCACTTTGTCGGTCCTTACCTTTCCGAGGATCGACAGCATGTAATGTGGCATGATAGCCACTGACCAGACAGTCAAACTGACCATCCTGGTCAACATCAAGCTGGTCACAGTGGATGTACACAATGCTGGACTTGGTTGAACGTCGCCACAACTGTTTACCGTCGTAACCCCGCAGAGCAACTAATTCCCCACCGCATGGATACGAGACTCCTGAAATAAAAAAATTAAACAATTAAGGAAAGGAACATTACATCAGTTATGAGCAGAAGGGGATTTTTTAACTTGAATAGATTCTTTATTTTTATATGAAGCCGGATTTATCTGCCCGTGGCGAGAGAGTTTAAGGTAGGGTTATCTGCCCTTGAAGTTCACATGATAACACATCTTAATGGAATTTTACATAATAGGACGAAGACAATGGAGATTTGTTTGAAAAAAAAAAAAAATGGAAAAAAATTAATTTATGAAAAATAACATTTTTTTTTTTAATTATCGACATATAAGAAAATCAAACTGGTTTTTATAATTGGAATTTTTTTTTTTAAATTTTATTACAAATAATCAAATTAAATTTTTTCTTGTTGTTGGGGGCGGGGAGGATTCTCCTTTTTTAGGTGATTACGTGTGGCTTCACGAACTTGTCACCCGGACTTAGAGTTAGCGGTAAAAACAAATTTGGTTAACTCTCTTAACAAGTCACCTTGGCGAGAGAGATTAAGGTAGGGTTATCTGCCCTTGAAGTTCACATGATAACACATCTTAATGGAATTTTAACATAATATGACGAAGACAATGGAGATTTGTTTGCAAAAAAAAAAAAAAAAAAAAAATGAAAAATAATTTATTCATGAAAAATTACATCTTTTAAATGGTTTCCATTTGCAGCTTCACAAATTCGTGCCCTTTTCCAAAACATTATCCAAATTATGAATTAAAAAGAATAATAAAATAATGCAGTGGTTGCGTGGTTGACCTAATGGCTATCATCGCTTCATATGTCATTGGCAATCCAGAGTTAAAGTTTCATCGGATCTATTGTACATTTAAACAATACTACTGTTAGGAAAGGTATGAACCCCAATACCCCCCCCCCCCCAGCAGGGATGAAATAGCAACTTGTGTTCAATTAATTGTATATTATGTATATATTATATTATAATATAATGTATTATAATATAATGATATATCTATATATATAAAATAGTAACTGTCATGGCAGACGACGACTTTTATCCAAGGGCGATAACTCTTTTTGATTCAAGGGAAAATTATTCTGTTTTGTTAGGTTGCCCTAACGCTTTGTAATAAACAATTAACAAAAATAAACTATTAAATTAAATCTGTCTCTAACCTCCAAAATTTATTTCAATTAAAAATCATTTTACTGCCGTGTAGATTACAAAACGGTGGATTAGCTACTCAAAGATGTATCTAGTTCCAGTTTGTAATGAAGTTCTATCAAATGTTTTAATAAATAATGCTGAATTTTTTCCTGAAAAAAATGAGTAATCTAAAAAAAATTTCAACTTTAAAATACAGTTGGGTGCAGATATTATAAAGAAAACATCCCTTCATATTTCGGGAGAATTCCGAATCATCCGATGATTTCTGAACTATTTCTGTATTGCCATTGTTATTTTCCTATATACATAAAATAGTAACTCTGTGTGTCCGCCTGATTTTTGTGTCTTATGTTCACCAAAACCGCTGGACAGAATTGCTTGAAAATTGCCATGTGGACTACTGACCTCTCAGTGAAGGTCATATGCTATATAAGAAATATATGACTTCAACGCTGGAAGTGTCCAGGGGGCACAACCCCTACTGAAAACTGTTTTCCCTTAGATTTAAATGAAATTTAAACTATAGGTAAATAATGTCTATTTACAAAATTTCAGCAAATTTTGATAATATTAAGATGGTCCCTGGGGCACAACCCCTCCACTGAAAACTGTTTTCTCTTTGATTCAAATATAATATATATATATATATATATATATATATATATATATATATATATATATATATATGTATATATATATATATATATATATAATCAAGGAGAACACCTCTCTGTCTGTGCATGTCTGTCCCTAAAAACGAAGACATACTAGGAAGTGTTACTTTCAATATAATTGTATTCATATGCACAATTTGCATGTGCACATAGTGCAATTATTTTTGCGTCTTTGGCTGTCTTTTAAAGAAGCTAATAACAATTTTCAAACATGTTACACAATGAAATCAATCTATTTATTAGCGTTAGTTTAAGAGTATTAACGTATATCTGAATAGCTCGGTGAGTAAGATATCTAGCTGACCGCATCAAAGTTGCTGTTAAAGTAAACTCTCCCTACCATGATGTCGCATATCATGCTATTCTACATTCTAACACCGGGTAGCTCTGCTAGTATATATATATATATATATATATATATATATATATATATATAAATATATATATAAATAAAAGGAACATCAAAGATCTTCCCTATTATAGTTGGCGTAATCAGGGATCCATGCTTTCATTGCTTCTTTTCAACAGGGTCCGGGATCTTTAGTTACCTGTTCCTTGGATGTTTCTGCATGCAGATGACGTCATGCTGGTTTCCAAGAAGCAATCTGCAGCAATCCAGAAACGCGTAGTTCGGCTCTAGACTAAAACAAAGTTTTCAGAGTTGGAGCAGGAAGTTTGGGAAGGAGTCGAAGTTAGACTCATAAAAAAGCTAAAAGTCGGAGTCAGATTTTTTAAATCTCCGAAGAATCAACAGACAGTCCGAATATTAGAAGACTTCAAAATAAGGAGTCAGAGTCGGATATTTTAGGAGTCGGAGTCAGAATTTTTGGAATCCTAGGAATCCGACTCTGGAACTTTGCTGAAAACTTACCTTTCTTCTTGCAGAATTTCTTGAATTCTTCCTCTGAATGACTAGAATTTTTGTCCGAGAAAACTGGGAATGGGTCTGGGTAAGGGGTGAGTCCCAAGAGGACATCCAGTCGTCCGTCTCCATCCATATCCACTAACCGGATACAGGAATCACTTTCTGCAACATAAAAAAAACAAATTATTATTAAACTAGTTGTATTTACCCGGCGACGCTCAGGATGCAGTAAAGTGATTTTAGTTTTAATTTTTTTGCACATTTTTAAACTTATACAGGAAAAGAAATAAAATTTAAGTTGTAAGGTAGACAACTCCCATTATATTCTTCAATTTAAAATAATGATGGGCAGTTTTACCGAAAAACCGCGGTTTTTCGGTTTCGTCTCCATACCGAATCGTTTTTTTTTTTTTTTAAACCGTAACCGTTCGGTATTGTTTTTACTACAGTAAGCCACCATATACAAGGAAACACGGTTGAAAAGATTTTCCGATTTGAATAAAATTGAATATTACCAAAAAATGTTATATTAGTAAGAGGACAGATTGAACAAATATATGATAAAAACATTTTATTGACTTGTAGGAAGAAATCTTTGTTTACAGTTTGTTTATCATTAACATTTTGAATTTTCAAATGGAAAAAAAAGAGAAATACGACAGACAACATGACATCGTATTTTTAGCATAAACTATTTTCAAATGAAAAAGAAAAAATCAAACGCGTTCCGTATGATGTCGAAAATCTATTTGATTCAACTCAAAATTGTAAAATAATTGTTTGTTTGTTTCAGAGTTATCTAAAAAAATAAGTTATTAAAATGAAATTTAAAAAAAATACTTGTTGTAAAAGTAAATAAACGAAAAGTAGCGAGCGAGTATAAACATTTAAAAAGAAAAAAGTAGTTGCCAATGCTAGTATCACTTTATTCGAGTTATATTTTAGCTTCTGATGGGTTAAAGAATTAGATAGAATGTATATTCAAACTCAGTTTTATTCTTCAGAAATCTTTCATGAATCTTTGGTCACTGTTTTAACGAGTTAACTGTTGAAAAGGTATCAGAACTTTGATTACAACAGTCAACACCTTAAAACTTATATGATTCATATCATGGAGAATGATTCAGTCACAAAATTATCGAAACAGTGGCATAATTCAACTAAACGTTGAATAATAACTAATCATCACACAAGAGAATGAATAGCTTCCATAGTAAAAATTAAAAAAAAAAAAAAACCGAACCGTAAACCAAGGTTTTAAGGGAAAAAAAACGAAACCGATACCGAAACCAAAATTTCAAAACCGCCCAACTCTAATTTAAAATATCAGTCATCCACCTTACATTATTTAAGTTATGCTTAGGAATGAAGACACTGTTTATGAATGATGTGTCACGTTACCCTTTTCAACATCGAAATGTAAAAGTGTCCAGATAGTACCTATTTCTTTCTACAGCAGTTTCTATCTGAATAAACCTATGAATTTAAAAAGTTATATAGTATTAATAAACGAAAAAACAAACGTATCATAAAATAACAAAAAGGTAGCTCTCGGCAGTAAATTAGGTAAAAAAATATTTTCCCGGAATGTAAGAAGACGTCCCAGATGTTGGAAAATTAATTTTTATAAAGAATAATTTTTAAAATACAAACTAAATTTTTTAGAAACAGTATTATGGATAAATATTTTATATCTAGTATTTAAGGGTTTTTTTCTTAAAGGGGTTTCTGCGGGATTATTGATCATTTGCCTCGTTGTGTGTTTATCTCGAATGGGAGCAAGTCAGCCCTAGAAAAAAAATTTGCACGACCACATGCATTCCAAACGGACATTTATGTTGTGTTTTCTTCTGATGGAATATATGTGGAATTCCCACACTATCAGTGGCTTGGAACGGTAACTTGTGAACTGTTTTATTTTTGTTTGGAGGGGGATGCTTTTCATCGTTGCGCCACCCGACGAGAAGGTGTATTCTCGCACATTGTTCCTGTTTCTTTTGAATGCATTTGGGACTAATTCTTTGCCGTTTTGCTTGGTAGCAACAATACTGCGAAAATCTTACGAGCTACTTTTTTAAGACATTTTCTATATTTTCTTTTTTTTTTTTTTCTTCTGTCCTCTTCTTAAGTGACTTCAATTAAGGCAACACCACATTGTGTATTGTCAGTTGTTGAAACTCTTACTCCAGGTACTTAATTCCCCTGATGATCTGCCAAGCAAGGACCTGCTTGGTAGTGAAACACGCGTAGGAAAAAATTCTTTAATTTGGATATATATGATAAATAAGTAAACTTTGAAAGAAAAAGTCTTTTGTGGTGTTGAATGATCTCTTGAACGGAATGTTTTGGTAAACCTTCAAAAAATCACATATACATGCTCTGTACCCTGTAATCAAGTATCATCAAGCTTATTTTTATTGGCCTAATCCCGGTCCTCACTGGATAAACTATCTTCTAAGTGAAAAATCTAAATATATATATATATATATATATATATATATATATATATATATATATATATACACACATGTAAATATTGTGTGTATTTAGGCAGCATTTTTTCATGTATGCAAACATTGTTAAAAATAAAAGAATTTGTTTGTTTAATTATAACTTCTTTTTTTTTTCAATTTTTCTGATGGTCTTTTTTGTATTAAAATCAAAAAGATTAATAAATCTCCCATAGGTTTCACGAACGTTTTTGATTCTTCGTCGAATCATCCTCAGGTGTCAAAAGCAAATGAACAAAAAAGCTGGAGAAAGAAGAGAATTCTAAAAATACGGTGGAGAAACGCGCATAGAACGTTTTCCGCATTGTTCCAGGAAGTCGTTGACGATTTTAAATTCAGCAACGCTGGATGGTACATAGAAGTAGCCAACTTTGCCAAGAAATAGTGTGCTGGCAAAGGGCGCTAGTTAATATATAAAGGTTTCGATAATTCAACGGAACTTACCATAATTCGCAAAGCTTGTGTTCCACTCCAAATTTGTAGGATACAAAAACCGTGGGAAAAACAGAGCAGCACCAGCGCCAATTCCAAGAATTCCAATCACGGCGATGGCCAGACAGATTTTCTGTGTGATTGACCATCCAGAGCGCACGGCCACCTCGGATCGGCGCCGATGAAACTGTAAGGGGCTTCCGTTGAGATTCTGTAGTTCAATAACATCACTGCTTGACCGCTTGCTGGTGCCCCTACTGCCGGGGGCTGTAATTTTGGGATCTCGATCAAAGAGGATCTCATCTTCAAAGTCGTCGTCGTCACTGAACGTCTGCTGCAGGGGGGCATACACGACATTGTTTCGCGTTGTCGTCGATTCTGAAAAGAAATCCAAGTAGATTCACTTAGACCAAACGTGGATAGTCGCCTGAAAAACCAAACGTGGGTAGTCAATTGAAAAATCTGACCGATTCCCTGAATCAGTTTTAAAAAACAGACCCGACTGCTTAGAGGAGAGGAGAAAGTGACTAACTTGGGTTTACTTTCGGTCGCCTCGTAACTCTCACTTCCCTTATTTTGTCCTTTAGTCCTCACATTTCATAAGCGATGTTTCTGACAAAGGGGGAAGAATTGCTGTTTTCTGGGTCGGAATCTATCCATCTAGCACTTATCGTAGGTTAGTTTTTTACCTTGAAGTAGAATTTTTTTTAGCTGCTTAGATCAAGTGGCTTTATGCCTTGTCTGGAGCGATTTCAATATAAAAAAAAAAAAATTCCTGGCCTTCGGGCTAGGATCAAAATGTATCTGTTCTGTCCTCAGTCAGAGAAGGAGAAATCTTTCTAGACTGTGGCAATTTTTATTCCATCCAAAGTGGCTTTTTTTTTTGAGGGATCTGGATATCCTCTACATAAAAAAAGACGACCTTGTGTCTAACTATGCCCTCGTGGGGAGGCAAGTAACCAGGGACTCCTCAACTCAGAGTTAAAATTATGATTTCCTCAAAAATTACCTACTCTCAACTCCCTACCTCAGATGTTGAAGGTCGGCTATGGCGTTCTGTACTACAGGCCGCTTCATGAAAGATTTGATGAGAGAGGACGACCAAGAAGTTTCACAGTCGATTTCTCATCAAGAGCAGAGCCATCCATAAGAATCTCAGGAAGAAAAGGGACACGCCTACGATTGAAAGACATGAGCTGAGTCTTATGAAGATTAGACAAAACAAGTCATTTCGTACCCTAATTCACAACTGAACCCAGGTTAACCTTTAGATTAGCTGCATATTTCAATTGATTTGCCCTTGCAAATGCATCCTAAATAGATGCTGTTTTAAAGTGTATCTGATGGACAATTAAATCAGCATTCGCATCAACATTCTGATGGAACAAGAGAGAGAGAGTAGCAACTTTGGTTGAGGTCAGTGTCCCTAATGATGGGGGCCTAAATAGAGCTGAAAGGGAGAAAATAACAAAATATCAGGGTCTAATGTATGATATGAAAAGAAACTGGAACCTTAAAGAGATCTCTATCATTCCAGTTATCATAGGAGCCACTGGACTCATGTAGAAGAACTTGAAAGAGTATTTAGCAAGTATACCTGGTGAACCAAGTGCAAGAGAAATCCAAACAACTGCACTCAAGGGAACGGCCAGAATCCTGAAAAGAGCTCTCGGTTGGAGTCTGTAAATAGCGGGTGATCGTATGGCATTTGGAAGAATGCCCCGTCCCCAGCAAATGAATGAAAATAAAAATAAAATAAAAAATAGATGTGATTGTAGTTTTGCGACCTTCGGCTAAATATGTAGGAGGAAGCAGGGGACCTTTAGTGATGCAGAAATATGGCCAACCAATGTATGGACCCACCAACGTATGGCCCACCAATGTATGGACATGGTCTAGTTTCCCCCATCAACTTTTTGTAGGTTTCCTTGATTGGGCCATGGATACAGGAGATAACCCAAAACTTAAATTATCTGTGATAGAATGTCAATAATGGACATGTGTCATGGCATCCTATATTACGTTCCACTTCATGGCACAGTTGAGAAGCACGGCTGGAGGCCTGTTGACAAATGTTTGATTTTCGGAAATTTTTTTTGTAGCAAATTAAGTCAACTATATTTGAAAACTATTAGAATAACATTTTAAACCCTAACCCTAACCTGTGGATACGAAGATGTGCTGAAAGACAACTAAATGAAAATACGTACGTGGATCATCTCTTTTACCAGAGAGCTTAATTACGTCTTTGTTTTGTTTAATACTTATCAGTTTCCACAACAAAAGTTACGTATTTTTTATTTATTTATTTCGCAACACATTTTCTTATCCCCTCAGGCACGAGTCACAATGTCCCTATTTACTTGCCTCCCCACGAGGGCAAAGTTAGACACAAGGTCGGTTTTTAATGTGGGAAAAAATCAAGCTCCCTAAAAAGGGGCACTCTAGATTGGAACAAAAATTTAAATGGCCTCAGTCTAGAAGGATTTCTCCTTCACTAACCGCGGATAGAATAGACTAAATGCAGCATCAAAACAGATACTACACTTTGTTCCTGGCCAAAAGGCCAACATTCAGAATGTATTTTCAAAAATAGTTGACTTAATTTCCTTAAAAAATCTGTGAAAATCAAACCTTTGTCAATACGCGTCCAGTCGTGATTCTCGGCTGCGTCATGAAGTGGCCTCTTGTATAGAACGTCATGGGGTATTGGCATAAAAACTAAACAAACTTTCTGATACATACACACACAACTTGGCCTTTTGGCTAAGATCAAAGTGTAGTATCTGTTCCGATGGATACTGCACGCCTGTCCTGTGCAGTTCTAGGAGGTCCACCCTCCCAGGCTTAACCTCCCCTCTTTGGGGAGGAGTAAGTTTATTGCTTACTGCTTGAGGCGCCCCTACCGGGGAATGCCGACGGGGCTGCCCAGGCAATTTTTGATGGTCAGAGTGCTCACCTCTCGGGCGCTGGCTTTTCAACCCTCACTTTCCGACCCGACCTTGGGTCACATCTTACTTGTGGAAGTAGGATAAAATTGGCCTTGTGCCTAACTCCTGGAGAGGAGTAAATAAAACACACCGATTGTAAACTTATATAGTGATCTGAACCCCTTTCTTAAAATACAACAAAATATATATTTTCATTTATTTATCTTTCAACAAATCTTATCAACCTCAAATATGGGTAAAAAAAATGTTATTCCATATTCTTTCTATTATTTTCTTTCCTTGTCTTATAAGAAGGAACGGATCTCAGTTAAAGAGTAAAAGTCTACTTGGTGATGGCTTCCGGTTTTTTAATCGGAAATTGACAAGCGGTGTTTATCAAAAAAAATAGTCCCTCATAATTTTCTACCGCTCAGATTTTGGCAGAAATTTTTAATGTCACGAGTTTGTAAACATTTCGTTAAGAGATTCCCCATTTACTTGCCTCCCCACGAGAGCAGTTAGACACAAGATCGGTTTTTAATGTGGAGAAAATCTAGCTTCCCACAAAGGAGGACTTTGGATTGGAACAAAAATTTAGATTGCCTCAGTCTAGAAGGATTTCTCTTTCACTGACTGAGGACAAAAAGGATGAAGTGTCGTATAAGAACAGATAGTCTAATTCTTTTTACCACTAACCCTAAGTTTGAGTGGGATTGTCATAAAACCACATATAATCGCCTAAAAAAGTAGAACGCCTTGATTTGAAAGGTTTTATTTGGTTATTTGTAATAAACTTTTTTTTTAATTTTCAATTATAAAAACCAGTTTGATTTTCTTTTAAAAAAAAAAAAAATGGTGGATACCAATTATTAATTGTCCCACAAAAAAAAACAAAAAACCCCCAAAAACATCCAACCTAAAATATGAAGGATAACTGTTTTTGGATGAACACTGCTTGTCAATTTCCGATTTCAAAACCGGAAGCCATCATCAAGTAGACTTTTACTATTCAACCCAAGTCTCTTCCCTGCACAGAGCAGGAAAGAAGTGGTAACCCATCGATGGAATACCATTTTTTTTGTGCTTTTTTTTTAAATAATGAGTCACCACTTATCAAGGCTAAAAGCCACTCGAGGATAAGGGTTAATGAGAAAGAATGATTGTCGGTTGAATGATGAAGAATATTATGAGAGGATTGAAAATGATGAATGGAATGAACAAAGTTTAATCACTTATGGGGATGTTTTATGACTAAGTATTTGTTAACATTGGATTTGAAGATGACCATGTTGTAGTCTGCAGGAAAGCAGTCTCGTGGTAATGTGTTTCACAGGCGGGAAGTTCTTGGAAAGAAACTCTGTTCATGGAAATTCCGCCTAACACTAGGCACACGAAAGAAAGAAAATTCTTTGCAGCTGTGGCAGCACGATGAGTTCTTGCTGTGAATGTCTTGCGATGAGGAACCGGCGTCTAACCTGCACAGAGCATGAAAGAAGTGCTAACGCATCAATGGAATACCATTGTTTGGTACTTTGTTACATTAGGACCCGCGCTAACGTTGACCCCGTCGTTAGGGTCAAAGTGAGGGTTAGGGTTTAGAGTTAGCAATAGGGTTAGGGTTATGGTCAAAGTTAGCGCGGGTCCTAACGTAACAAAGTACCCTTTTTTTTTTTTTACTAATAAGTCACTATTTATCAAGGCCAGAAGCCACCCGAGGATAAGGGATTGTCATTTGAATGATTAAGAATATTATGAGAGGATTGAAAATGATGAATAGAATGAACAAAGTTTGATTACTTATAGGGAAGGGTTTATGACAAGTATTTGTTGACGAACCATAATACTTGACTTTTGACTAAAAATTTTAATTCAACCAAAAGTAACTTTCTAAAATCTCCAAAATCACCTGATGAAAGCCAAGAAACAAGGTCAAAAGCCGAGGATTCTCTGCTTCTTCTCAGATGAGAACTTCTGCCAGCACCATTTGCACAACACGCAGAACAACAGATGAGGTGGCTAGCCTACAGTCCACACGAAGTCCCGCACGTCACGAAGACCAACTTCCCTCAAACTGTGATAGTCTTTGGGGTACTCTTATAGCTGACGCGCCAGATTCCCCTGACTTCGCATCGGCAACGATCGGAAGCGCCTGAGAGCTGACACAGTATTAACCAATCAGATTGCAGCATTCATTCGCCAAGCAGGCTATAGCAAGCAGCCGACAACATTTGGAAGAAAACAATAATCGTGTTCTATTGCAACAACAGTGAATTATTATCAACTGTGCCAGATCGTCGAATCTCCGCGAAGGACTAATTAAAAAGCATAACATTTTCATTTCTTTCTTTGTTTTATGTTAAAAAAAAAAACACATTGACAAAATGTTACCCCCCCCCCCCAAAAAAAAAACATTGACAAAATTTTATCCCCCCCCCATAACATTATTTTCACAAACAAATCAAAACATTTACATCTACACATTTGATTGACAATGGTTCATTTGGTCCACCGAAAAATAAAAATATATTTATTTACACTTCTTCAGCTACGGTTTGTTTATTTTTTTTTTTAATTTTTATCTACGTATTTTTTTTTTTTGAAAGTCTTCCATTAAGCGCTTGTTAGTTTCAGCCTCGTTTTCGTCTCGTCAGCTCTTGAACGCTTCCGCAACCTGTCCAATTGTTGCCGACACTAAGTCACGGAAATCTGGCGCATCAGCTATAAGAATACCGTCTTTGGGTATGTTTCCAGCAAAAGTCACGTCATGTTGACCCCATATCTTCGAAAACGGGACTCAGACTTAATTCAAATGGCTACTGTCCATTCTTGTTGTGTCCTGGGTGGCCGCAGGAAGGCCATGCGTGGCAGCAGGACTCAGCTCCATGTTCCACCTCCGGGAAAACCCAGAAGTGGCTGTCTGAGAACTCCTGCAACTTAACCAGTCCCAACATCTGATCCCCCGCCAACTCGCCTGATTGCAACTCCATGGATTATGTGTTGAGCACTGTTGAGAAAGACGCCAACTGTACCGCGTGCAACATTAATTTGTAGCAGCCATAGATTAGATTTACTTTTTAATGCGTATCAGCGTCCCTGTGAGCTGGTTTGACCAATCAGCTCGCAGGGCGCATTGATATCATTAGTTCCCTAAGGGACTACTTCAGCTCCCTTAGGATATTGCGGACGATGAGCAGACGGTACCCTGGCACCAGTCAAGAAGGATCGCCTCAAGGAGACTCCGGCAAACAACGAGGAAACCCTAACCCTAACCTCTCCCCTGCCTCTTTGTCCACTGGACGCTCGCACCACCTACTATCTTCACCTGAAGATATTTGCTGAGAACTTAGTTTCCTTCTTCTCTCGGACACTGTCCAAATTTTCGTCCACCTATACCAAGCGGTATAGGTAACCTTTTTTGAATAAACCCCTTTTGTTGCTGTTGTTGTTGTAAAGAGGTTTCTTTATTTCATTTCGTGAGTTGAATATTAGATAGGGGATAACATATCCTCCTTTTTCTTACAAAGGGGACAAGCTGATCGTCAAGATGAAAACTGGTGTTCAAGGGAGAGAGAAAAAGGGGGTAAAAGGGAGAGAAAGAGGAGCAACAAAGAGAAAGGGGGCAGGAGAGAGAAAGGGGGAAGAGATAGAGAAAGGGGGCAGGAGAGCGTGAGGGATGAAAGGGAAAATAGACAGCAAGGGAGGAGAGAGAGAGAGCGGAGGATACAGTGAAGGCAGCATGCCCCACGTTCAGGTCCCGCCTGAGACCGTGGTGGAGACTCAGGGCAGATTCTACAAGTGAGCAAAAGATTCTCTAAGAGATGTGCTTTGTATTTTGAGAACATCAATTATTGGCCAGGATATGACGTTTTTGTTTCCTTTCCCAAAAAGTCTCAAATTTACCTCGAACACCTTGTACAGTCACTGTTCACATTTTCTTTCTTTGTTTTACTGGATGACATCATCCTTTTGTGACTTCATCATTTATGACATCATCCTTTTGTAACTTGATCATTTATGAGGTCATAAAGGATTATCCCGGTGTTTCACACCTGACCTCCCCTATTTGTGACATCACCTAGTGTGCAAGGAGACACGCAAGATAATAGTATACTCAACTGCAAGGCGCCCAGTAGACGACCCGTGACCATGGATTGTCTAGATCAGGGGCGGGCAACCTTTTCAGAGTGAGGGCATGGGTTAAATAGAAACAGATATTAAAAGGGGAAAGAAACAAAAAAGAGAAGAAAACAAATATACTTTAACAACCAAACCAAACACCATCAATAAATATTTGAACATATAAAGAACTTGAAGCATAAAAACTTTCACCAAAATGACTGCATTCGGCATTAAATAACCTGAAAAGGGTTGATATGCCGTAAAACAAAACAACCAAACTAAACACCATGAATAAATACTAGAAGATATAAACAACTTGAAGCATAAAAACTTTCACCAAAATGACTGCATTCGACATTTAATGACCCGAAAAGGGTTGATATGCCGTAAAACAAAAACAACCAGAGTGAGGGCCAGATGAGACTTTTGGAAGGAGATCGCGGGCCGGAGTGAAAAACGAAATCTCAGAATTACGATATTTTGTTTACATGAATAAATTGTACAAAAATTGCATTGGGCCGGCTTGCAATAATAAAGCATAACAGGGTTGCGGGTTGGATGTGGCCCGTGGGCCAGAGGTTGCCCACCCCTGGTCTAGATAAAAGATTTCTTTTCCCTTCCCTCTCTTCGAGTGAGCAAAAGATTCTCTAAGAGATGTGCTTTGTATTTTGAGAACATCAATTATTGGCCAAGATATGACGTTTTTGTTTCCTTTCCCAAAAGTGTCAAATTTACCTCGAACACCTTGTACAGACATTCTTCGTTTTACTGGATGACATCATCCTTTTGTACCTTCATCATTTATGACATCATCCTTTTGTACCTTCATTATTTATGAGGTCATAAAGGATCTTGCACCTCTTTTAATCAATGACATCATCCCTTTGTGACATCATCTAGTGAGCACGGTTATCCCCTACCTGTTTTAATGGATTATGTTAAAAATCAATGCTGTCATCCAGTGTACACTGATACAAGCAAACGGGTATTTATCTACCTCCCACAGCAGTAAAATGTGACACAAGGTCGGAAAGTGGGATTTGATAAGTCAGCACCCTAGAGGAAGAGCACTTGTGACCCTCAAAAAATGCCTGGACAGCCCCGTCGGCATTCCCCGGTAGGAGCGCCTCAGGCGATTAGCAATAAACTTACTCCTCCCCAAAGAGAAGAGGCAAAGCCTGGGAGGGTGGACCTCCTAGAACTGCACAGGACAGACCCATAGACCGGCGTAAATCAAGACTCGAAGGCCAAGACAATACCAGTCTACAGGGTGCAGTATCCATCGGAACAGATACTACACTTTGATCTTAGCCAAACTGCCAAGGAAAGGCGTTATTTAACCCCTACCCACAATAGGAATATGTGACACAAGGTCGGAAAGTGGGATTTGAAAAGCCAGCGCCCGAGAAGGTGAGCGCTCTGGCCATTAAAAATTGCCTGGATAACCCCGTCGGCATTCCCCGGTAGGGGCGCCTCAGGCAGTAAGCAATTAACTTACTCCTCCCCAAAGAGGGAAGGTAAAGCCTGGGAGGGTGGACCTCCTAGAACTGCACAGGACAGATCCATAGACCGGCGTAAATCAAGCCCCAAAGGCCAAGACAATACCGATCTATGAAGTGCAGTATCCATCGGAATAGATACTACACTTTGATCTTAGCCAAACTGCCAAGGAAAGGCCAGGACCAGAGTTTTAGTTCTATATAAGATATAGGCGGATATATCAGCAGCAGCCCTCCTGAACTCGGCAGCGACGTGGTAACGGGTAGTGTCAGAGTTATGTAGTCGGGAACTTCGGTTCCTGGAAGGGTCACTCGAGACAGATTAGTTTGCCACCCAGGGTTATTAAGATCGCAACCTGGCTATAGGAGCTCTGGTGAAACCCAAAGGTGTTTGCACCAGGATCCGTCGACCTCTGGTCGTTTTTGCTAATGTATCTGTGGACAACTACAGCAAGCAAGGACGTTCGGTCATCTATCGCAATGCAGAGTGAGGATCACAACGTTGTGTTGGTGCATGTGAAACTGCCACTCAATGCCTACAGATGACGACCTTCCTCAACGACGTCGGAGCAACTGTCACTCAATACCTAATTGGACTCGAAACCAATTTTATGAAACCGGTTTTCATGATGACTAAATCGAAAACTGATTTTAATGTTTATAGTTTCTGTGAAAGATTTTTCTATTGTTTTCCTTTAAAGAAATATTATTGTAAGTGCAGTCAGTAAGCCTTTAGCTAGCTGAGCGCTGTCTGTTTCATATAAATACGGATTTTGTCCGTCCGTCAGTCACATTTAAAAAAAAAACTAGTTAATTAAGTTTTTAAAACTAGTTAATTAAGTTTTAAAAACTAGTTAATTAAGTTTTTAAAACTAGTTAATTGAGTTTTAAAAACTAGTTAATTAAGTTTTTAAAACTAGTTAATTAAGTTTTAAAAACTAGTTAATTAAGTTTTAAAAACTAGTTAATTAAGTTTTTAAAACTAGTTAATTAAGTTTTAAAAACTAGTTAATTAAGTTTTAAAAACATCATTTCATAAACGTTGCTATATTTCGTAGAACTGAAGTTATCTCGCTTAACAAAATGTATCCAAGTCTGAAATAGTTCCTTATCTTTCGGAAAAGCAAAAACATTAACTTTGGGACGATTCTTACGATTCCCCTCGCAATATGGAACGACAGGCATCTTTATCTTTTGGAAATGACAGAAAAAAAAACGGAAGTGCCTTTGGACACTTCCGGTCCTAATTGATAATAGTTCTTACTCCCACTATCAATGACATCACCAGAAAAACTCGACTCAGTTAACAGACCTTAGTTTACTATTACGATGGCCGTGGCTGAGCGCTGTCCGTTTCATTGAAACGGATCACAACATATTTCCTAAACATTCTGCTATTATTTTTCTTTCAAGAAATATTGTAATTGCAGTCAGTCAGCCTTTAACTAGCTGAGCGCTGTCTGTTTCATTGAAATGGATCGCAACATATCAATTTTCTATCTTGGTTGCACTGTTGTCGCGAAAACATTTTTTTTTTCGTGATTTTTGTTTTATGTATAAACATTTTATGTACATTCATTCCTCTGCAATAAGTCAAAGGTCAAAGGTTGTAGTGAAAAAACTTTAGCCATAAGAGACTCGACTGCTTTATGTTGAAATCATCATCAGCATCATCATCATCATATTCTCTCGCCATGACTTGGCGGGAGGCGAGATACAAGTTCCAGCAAAGAAGCCAACGTAAACAGACATATATTCCTGGCTGGTCTCTCATCAGTCATGACCAAAGACCTGGACTCAATCTTATTCCTATTTCCATACATGTCGACCAAACCAACCTGTCTTATTCATGTGTTGATGATACTGTGAAATAAAATTGATATAAATTGTAGAGAAGATGTTTGTCTTTTTAACTGAGGTTTGGTGACCCTTTTTAACCGAGGCCTGGTGACTCTTTTTAACCGAGGCCTGGTGACTTTTTTTAACCGAGGCCTGGTGACTCTTTTTAACCGAGGCCTGGTGATCCTGTTTAATCGAGGCCTAGTGACCATTTTTAATCGAGGTGTGGTGACCCTTTTTAACCGAGGCCTGGTGACCCTTTTTAACCGAGGCCTGGTGATCCTGTTTAATCGAGGCCTGGTGACCATTTTTAATCGAGGTGTGGTGACCCTTTTTAACCGAGGCCTGGTGACCCTTTTTAATTGAGGTCTGGTAACCCTTTTTAACCGAGACCTGGTGACTCTTTTTAACCGAGGCCTGGTGACTCTTTTTAACCGAGGCCTGGTGACACTTTTTAACCGAGGCCTGGTGATCCTGTTTAATCGAGGTCTGGTGACACTTTTTACTCGAGGTCTGGTGACCCTTTTTAACCGAGGCCTGGTGACCCTTTTTAACCGAGGTCTGGTGACACTTTTTAACCGAGGTCTGGTGACACTTTTTAATCGAGGTCTGGTAACTCTTTTTAACTGAGGCCTGGTGACCCTTTTTAACTGAGGCCTGGTGACCCTTTTTAATCGAGGTGTGGTGACCCTTTTTAACCGAGGCCTGGTGACCCTTTTTAACTGAGGTCGGGTGACACTTTTTAACCGAGACCTGGTGACACTTTTTAACCGAGACCTGGTGACCCTTTTTAACCGAGACCTGGTGACCCTTTTTAACCGAGACCTGGTGACACTTTTTAACCGAGACCTGGTGACACTTTTTAACAGAGACCTGGTGACCCTTTTTAACCGGGGCCTGGTGACCCTTTTTAACCAAGACCTGGTGACACTTTTTAACCGAGACCTGGTGACACTTTTTAACAGAGACCTGGTGACACTTTTTAACCGAGACCTGGTGACACTTTTTAACCGAGACCTGGTGACACTTTTTAACCGAGACCTGGTGACACTTTTTAACAGAGACCTGGTGATCCTTTTTAACCGAGACCTGGTGACACTTTTTAACCGAGATCTGGTGACACTTTTTAACCGAGGCCTGGTGACCCTTTTTCCTTATTCATGTCAAGCAAGGCGAGTCAAATGAATACAGACACAGTGACGCTATCACTCTAAAATGGTTATCTCTGACAAGCATCTCACAACATCATCTAAACAAATTCTACAATTATTCCATCTCTCTCAATTCGTACAAGTCGGGGATACGTCCTCGACACTCAGCCCGACAGTGGCTTTGTTTGTCGCTGTCAGGCTGAGGCGTGGTTCTGTTCGGTCCCAGGAGGCTCATTTTCCCAGGATTTGCCATCTCTCCGAGACGAGGTTAACTTAGTTTATAGCTAATCGCCTGAGGTGCCCCTACCAGGGAATACTGACGGGGCAGCTCAGGCATTTTTTGTAGGTCATAGTGTGCTTATCGCAGTGCGCTGGCTTTTCAAAACCACACCTGACCTTGTGTCTGACCTCCTGGAGAGGAGGTCAACAAACTCTCTCTCTCTCTCTCTCTCTCTCTATTATTTACGTCGTTCGCCCTTCCTCCCACCATCTCAAACATTCACGTACAGAGAAAGCGTTCACGGTGACAAGCAAGCAACATCAGAGTTTTAGTAGTATATAGATTAAAATGGCCGATTTGTATTCACCATCATGACACTTTAAAATTAGAAAGTAATGTTGAAGGGTCACGAAGTAATTCATTTTGGGTGGGTGGGGATACTTGTAATGAATGGGTACTCAGAGGATTTCAGTACTTTGACGGAGAATCCCGAGTCAGTCCCGGAAATAGCCGAAGCAGTTTAAGATTTGGGTACTTATGCAGTTTACAAACCGTGCTGAAATGATAACGTTATTATTTAGAAAACCATTCTTAACATGGGAAGGAGGGGCATTTGTTAACTATTCTGTACTTTCACCTAACAATTTAATAAACAAACGATACCGTAAAAATTCGATTAAACTTGAAAATCCTATCGAAAAAAAAAAAAATAGCACGGTCCATAAACTGCAGAAGTACCAACAGATTAAAATGGATTACTTGTTTATGAATAAACAGAAATGCATCCTGGTGGATTTAATATCGTAATTATTGGTTTTAAACAGGATTTTTAAAAGGTTCGATGTAAACGAAAGTGGACGAAACGAAAAATAAAATGTGTTGTTTGTTTAAAAAAAAAACACAAAAAAAAACAGACGCGGACAATAAATCGTCTGCAGTTTTCTGATTTCTTTCCGATCCCACAAATGAGTAAGTAAACCCAAATAAATTGTTTTGGACTAATTTCCCAACTGTATTTCCTTTAAAATAATTCAAGGTAAATTTGAAATTAGTTCCAAAAAAATGTATTTGGGTTTACTTACTCATTTAGTGAGGTCGGTCGGAAAACTGCAGACGATTTATTGTCCGCCACTTTGGTTGGGAAACGACAATTTTACCCAGACACTTCATTAACCCAACCAATAACCCTAAGTCCGGAGTGACGTATTGCCAATCTGGATTTAGGGTTTAGTGGGTGGGTTAATGAAGGGCACCAATTGTTCCGATTTCACGGAACCAATAGGCCTATAGACTTTTACCGGCATTTTTTTTTTAATTTCAATAAATAATCGATTGACATTAAATAAAAATAATAATGTGAAAGTCACGTAGAGGCGAGAAAAACAGAGATACACACGAGAACTGGTCAAACAATTGCATGAACATAAACAGGTGTGGCCTTTTTGATTTTTAAATATAATAATAATGACTTTAATTCGAAATAAATAAAATTTAAAATTTACAAATTAATTTAATTATTACGGCCGTTGTGTTTTTTCTGATCTATATATTAAGTTTTATTTATAAAAAAACAAAAAAAGGTCGGAAATATAT
>OY744552.1:10531901-10554401 GCA_963556195.1 Sepiola atlantica
CACCTCCTAGAACTGCACAGAACCGGCAACCCCCCAATAGACCGGCGTAAATCCCTGTTTATTTCTATTCTCTATACATTGAAGAGTTCCACGACAGTGTAAGAGTTAACTGCAGCTGAGTTGTATACGCAGTCGGTTTTGAGGACCTGGGTGTGCGGGGTTCGAATCTAGTTCATTTCACAGAAACCCTTTCTTCGGGCATCTTTTACGAGACTCAGCAGAGTAAAAACGCTAAAAAAACAAATATACAACAAATAAAAGTAACTGTCGTCGATAAAAGTTAATTTAAAACTGTCCTGTGATATTTGTTTGTATTTTTAAACCGTTCCAACTGCTATTTATTAGAAATCAATAGTTTTGTAACACGAAGTTGCAAATACAAAATGGCGCTTGCTCGTAAGGAACTGAGTAGAAGACGCCATCTTGTCTAGAAAAAAGTACTAGTTAAAAATGAACAAGAATTTTTTTTTTACATCTAATAAAAACCCATTTATAGTACGTAAAAATACAAACAAATATCATAGGTAAGTAGACAAATATCTCTTCTCGACGTAGGTTAAACTCACTTGTTGCATATTTATTTTTATAACCCCGTTCTCGTTAGTTTTTTGGACCCCGTTCGCGCCTCTGCTGAGCGTCGTAACATATACCCCTTTCTTCAAAACCCACACCTGACCTTGTGTCTAACCTCCAGTCGTTTTGTATATCATTTCAAATTGTTTGATAAGATCAAGAATGTTTTACAAATAATCTGATGATCTTTAAGGACGTCCGAAGTGCATCATAAAATGACGTCATCAATAATGTTAAATATGTATGGATAGGCAAAAGGGAAACACATTACTTGAATTTAATACTACACTTACAATAACTAAAAGAATATAACTGAAGTTATTTATCTTCCTCCCACAGCGGTAAGATGTGACACAAGGTCGGGAAAGTGGGATTTGAAAAGCCAGCGCCCGAAGAAGATGAGCACTCTGGCCTACAAAAAATGCCTGGGCAGCCCCGTCGGCATTCCCCGGTAGGGGCGTCTCAGGCAGTAAGCAATAAACTTACTCCCTCCTAAAGAGGGGAGGCAAAGCCTGGGAGGGTGGACCTCCTAGAACTGCACAGGACAAACCCATAGACCGGTGGAATCAAGGCCCGAGAGCCAACACTATGCCGGTCTATAGGGTGTAGTATCCATCGGAACTGAAGTGAACACTTTTAAGGGGAAAAAAATTTGAATTTCATCAAAATAAATATAAAAAATAGTTTGAAAAAACGAATGGAAGTAACGATTTTTGCTATTATTTTGTTTTGTTAGTGTTTGGTTTGAATTTTATATATAATAAAAATCAAATTATAATAATTAGGATGTTACCGCTTCGAAAAGACCGTAACGCATATTTACTGAATCGTTTACACAATTAATAAGGTTGAAACAAATGCGTATCCAATACAAATGACTTTTGTTTGTTTTACTTTGGCTTCGCTTTTTTCTTCTTTTTTTTTAAATAATAATAATCAGGATTCCACGGCTTCGATATAAATCATGATTATTATTTTAAAAAAAAAAGGAAATAAAAGCCGAGCCGAATCAAAACAAACAAAATTATTTGGTTATTGGATACGCGTTTGTTTCAACCGTATTAATTGTGTAAAAGGTTCAGTAAATATGCATTACAGTCTTGTTTTTTCGATCCTCTCCGCTACTGTAAAAAATAAAACCAACAACCCTGTTTTTTGCACCACCACCCGAATCTAATTTTGAATCTAATTTTGAATCTAAATTTGAATCTAATTTTGAATCTAATTTTGAATCTAAATTTGAATCTAATTTTGAATCTAAATTTAAATCTAATTTTGAATCTAAATTTGAATCTAAATTTGAATCTAAATTTGAATCTAATTTTGAATCTAATTTTAAATCTAAATTTGAATCTAAATTTGAATCTAAATTTGAATCTAAATTTGAATCTAATTTTGAATCTAAATTTGAATCTGAATTTGAATCTAAATTTGAATCTAAATTTGAATCTAATTTTGAATCTAAATTTGAATCTAAATTTGAATCTAATTTTGAATCTAATTTTGAATCTAAATTTGAATCTAATTTTGAATCCAAATTTGAATCTAATTTTAAATCTAAATTTGAATCTAAATTTGAATCTAATTTTGAATCTAATTTTGAATCTAATTTTGAATCTAAATTAGAATCTAATTTTGAATCTAAATGTGAATCTAATTTTGAATTTAATTTTGAATCTAAATTTTGAATCTAATTTTGAATCTAATTTTAAATCTAAGTTTGAATCTAAATTTGAATCTAATTTTGAATCTAATTTTGAATCTAATTTTGAATCTAAATTAGAATCTAATTTTGAATCTAAATGTGAATCTAATTTTGAATTTAATTTTGAATCTAAATTTTGAATCTAATTTTGAATCTAATTTTGAATCTAAATACTAAAAATGTCATTATTCAAATCTATCTATACACTCAGCATCATCATATTCGGTTTTACATCCTTTTTACATGAAGAAATTGACTCCCAAACTAACCTATCTCTGACCAGGTCTTTATTTATCCCTCTTTCTCTCCAGTCTATTCTTATCACTTTCTATTATGTTTTCTGTGACTTTCCCCTGACAACTGACCTTGCTACCTCAACTGTTCTACATCTACTAACTCAAGAACCCTCACCCATTCTTTCAATGTAACCAAACAAAGTCTTCTGTTCTGCACACATCTCACTATACTATTCAGATTTATTCTTCCTCTGAGGTCATCAGATCTAAACACATCTTTTAAAACTCACATTACACATCTATCGTATCATTCTCATTTCATTTCTCCCCATGTTACACATATTATCAACCCAATATATATATATATATATATATATATATATATATATATATATATATATATATATAAATACAAATTTTAATCAGACATATGGACCAGTGGTTCCTGACAGGAAAAAAGTTGAATCCCCAATTCCGTCTTAGTCAGCACTGTCTTAAATGGTAAAATGATGGAATTTCTTCAAAAAAACATCTGTGAACAGTCTTTACCCGTTATGAAACGCTATGCTCAAAGAATTAGAAATGAAGAGGCGGTGAAACGCTTAAACCGGAGAAATAGCCGTTATGTAAGAGATTCTATATTTAGAAGTGAGGAAAAGAAAGAGAAGGAAAGAGAAGAGAAATTAAAATAAAATAAAATAAAATGAAATATAAAACTAAAAATAAAAATAAAAAAATATAAAATATGAAAATATATATAAAAAAATCGTATGGTTAAAGGTATGTAACTCTATTTAATTAAATTAGCTAAAAAAGGGAGATAACTATTTATTATTATATATATATACATTTCTACGATGGTTTCAATTAATAAATAAATCAAGAAAGTAAATCAAAAAAGGTAATCACGTTATCTATTATATTATATTATATTATATTACCATGTCCAGCTCATATATATATATATATATATATATATATATATATTTATATATTTTTATATATTTTTCGCTCTTCTGGCTAGATGTGATGGGATTCAGTCTTATTTTGCTCAATTCGGATTTAACGGGTTTTCTAATTAAACAACGAACTTGGATTTGACTTGGGTTGCACATGTCGGGATTTCGGAACTTTGATTGGACTTTTTGTATTATTTTGATTGATTTATTTATCATTAACATTGAATATGGACACATTTCGCGACTGGATAACTTTGCCGGCCCCTTCAATTTCATGTATTTGGACTGCTGTTTGTATCTTGGAGTAATGTCCTTCCTGATTATGCTTCTCAACTTGTATGACCTGGATGGACTGTATGGATTCAACAAAAGTATGTTTTTGGATTGATATGTTTGATGTTATGTATTTTTATGTATTTGTGTATATAATTTTATATATTTTCAAAGCGTAATTTTATTGCCTGTAGTAGTATAACTGCGGTAATGGTCCTCTGAAGAGAAGAATTATCTTTGAAAACTCATGAGCTAAGGACTTAAGGATGCTTTGCATGAACTTTGAATTCTAATAAAATTTGATTGACACCTTATTTTATTACTTCATTTTATATTATAATATATATATATATATATATATATATATATATATATATATATATATATATATATATGTGTGTGTGTGTGTGTGTATATGTATATATATGTGTATATATGTATATATATATATATGTGTGTGTATATGTATATATATATGTATATATATATATGTGTGGGTGTGTATATGTATATATATATATGTATATATGTATATATATATATATATATATGTATATATATATATATATATATATATATATTTATGCCTGATAGATTCAACACTTGGTTAACAGCTGGTTGATAAAGGCAGACGTTCCCTGAACTTACTCCAGCGACTTTTAACTCTAGCCATCACACCTGTTCCACCCTGTGCTCCACTGGTATCACCAAAATAACAAAACTTCTGAACAACCGCAATAGCCTCGCTATCCAGATATACTTTCTCCACATCTGAGTTCTCATCTATTTCCATTGTCTTACACTTCTTGCACACAAAATGGTTATCCTCTCTCAACCTACCAGTACTTCCACTTCACTTCTTGTGTACCCAATGTGTACAAGTACCACAAAAGATTAAATTACACCTAACTCCCTTTCCATAAACTGAGCAGAGGAACTTTCTTCTTTCTGGGGTCTTTCCAACACTACCACTGATCATTACTTCGGTTTCGGTAACATTCACTTACAGACTTTCACTTTCCATAGTATTCTCCCAAGTCTTTACACCTTTTACACCTCTTGCATCTCCAAACCTACCTGTAATTCCACTGCATTTCTTATTTACCCAATGTTTACAAGAACCACAAAAAAAATTCAGTTGCATCCAACTCCCTTTCCATAAACTGAGCCAGGGAACTTTCTTCTTCCTGGGAACTTTCCAACACTACAACCATTGATCATTACTTCGGTTTCGGTAACATTCACTCTCAGACTTTTACTTTCCATAGAATTCCTCCAAGTCTGTAACTTAACAAATATGTCTTCCATTATTGCACAGGCAAGTACAGCATCTCTTCCGGACAACCCATACAAAACTCCCTGGACAATGCTTCTAAGACACGAATAAAAAGCAACGGACTCAGTAAAGATTCCTGATGTACTCCTACTTTAACAGTACAGCTGTCACTAATAGTGCTGTTAATTCTAACATGACTTTGAGCCAGAACAACCTTCACCAACCACTCGTTTGCTTTTAGTTTACGCGACACCCACCAGTTGCACTCACTCAACTTCCTTTCCACAAACTGAGCCAGGGAACTTCCCTCTTTCTGGGAACTTTCCAACCCTACAACCACTGATCATCACTTTGGTCGTGGTAACATTCACTCTCAGATCTCTTTACTTTCCATAGTATTCCCCCCAAGTCTTCAACTTAACGAGTAGATCTTCCATTGTTTCACAGACAAATACGAAATCTTTCTCTCTCTCTCTCTCTCTCTCTCTTTCTCTCAGACTTTCACTTTCCATAGTATTCCCCAAAGTCTTCAACTTAACGAGTAAGTCTTCCATTGTTTCACAGACAAATACGAAATCAATGGAAGATCTATTTGTTTAGTTAGAGACTTGGAGGAATTCTATGGAAAACTAGTGAAATTTTAAAAACATAAAAAAGACAAGTTCCAAAATTACTCTTTCTGTTTGCTATATGTACCGTCTT
The DNA here is from genome assembly GCA_963556195.1 of Sepiola atlantica. Lineage (NCBI taxonomy): Eukaryota > Metazoa > Mollusca > Cephalopoda > Sepiida > Sepiolidae > Sepiola > Sepiola atlantica. The sequence continues at coordinate 10,537,626 of OY744552.1, forward strand.
TTTCTCTCTCCAGCTATGGGTTAAATAGTACTAATATGTGTGGTGATATTTCCTATTATAGACAATAGGAAATATCACCACACATATTAGTACTATTTAACCCATAGCTGGAGAGAGAAAAAGCTTCTGTTCCTTAATTTATGCAAAGTCTACTAGGCAATATCCCTCGGCACTCCGTCAAAAGATTTCTCTAAATCCACAAAAGTAAAATACAGGTTTTTCTTCTTACCAAGGTACTTCTCTTGCATTTGTCTCAAGATAAATATAGAACCAGTGGTACTTTGCCTAAGCATAAAACCAAACTGCATTTCATCTATGCTTATCTGACTTCTTATTTGCTGCTCAATTATTCTCAGGACCTGATCCATCAATTTTAAGCATCTGTAATTACTTCTATCTAGAGTTTTCCCCACTTTACCCTTAAAATTAAAAAATTAGCTTCTTTCTTCTCTCTCTCTCTCTCACACACCCTCTCTTTCTCTCTCTCTTCTAGAGTTTTCCCCCTTTACCCTTGTAACAATTCACAATTGTACTAAGTTCCAAGTCTTCCGGGATAACCTCTTCTTTCATCATCTGATTTGGCTATTTCGTAATTAATAAGGATTTTTATTCCTTGTTTTATTGATGTAATTTATTGTTAATTATAATAATGCAAAGTCGATGAACATTTTTCCTATATACTTTAATCACACCAAACACACGCTTAAATATACTCTCACCATTCTCTCACTCTATGTTGATTCAACCACTCTAATATTTCTTGATGTCTCTTGAGCATTTAGAGAAAGAGCCACTCTCTTTTTCCAGCATTGCATACATAAAGTCTGTGCACACAGCAATTTTAAGCCTCTATAATTACCTCTATCCTTACCTCTATCCAGAGCTCCAATTTTACCCTTGTAACAGTTAAAATCCCAGTTTTTTTTCGGGATAATCTTTTCTTTTATGATCTGATTTGTAAAGTTTGTAATCATCTCAATGTCTCTTTCACCTGCACGTTCAACACCTGAGGATTAGGGTTACGGTTGCGGTTACGGTTACCTCATCTTACTTACATCTGCAAAGGAGAGAAGGGGGAAGATGACTGGTAAGTATAGAAGACTGTATGGATAATACAAAAAAAGAACTAGAAAAATACATAACACAGAACCCTAAAACTGATCAACACAGCAAGAGGCACCACCAAAATGAACAATATGGGGAGCAGCAAAACAGGAAAAAAAAGGACAAGAAAATAAAAATGATAAGAGAAGCAACTACATGGTCAATTTACAAGACTGACCAGAGAGGAGATGCACAAAAACACCTGGATATGGTTACGAAAAGGACACTTAAACAGAGAAACGGAATCGTTACTGACAGCCGCACAGAAAAACACTAGACTTAATGCCAAGCAATAACAATATGAACTCTGCCAGCCTAACCCTAACTCTAACCCTAAATCTAACTAACCCTAACCCTAACTCTAACCCTAACCCTAACTCTAACGCTAACCCTAACTCTAACTCTAACTCTAACCCTAACTCTTCCCTTACAAACTAACTCTATTCCCTATCTACGTACGTACAGACTTTGGAACAACATTTGATGCTTCTGCATTTTGGCAACGAACCAAATTTCCTTCCTTATTTCTAGAAGAGTGAATCGAAAGGGGAGATAATTCGAATTTTTTTCGGAAAGGGAGATAATTCAAACTGTTTTAATTCTTGTCTTAATTTTCCGAAAATGGATGTCGATGCGTTTCAAGACATTCTATATTTAACAAAGAGATAAGGAAAAGTTAGTCGATTTTTTTATGAATATTTACTTTATATGGGAAGTATTCTCTCCCAGATAGTTAAATTGTACCGAGTGTAAAAATCTTTTTTTCAGATATGTACTTTATATTTTTACATTTTATGTGAAGTCAAAGTTACTCAAATAAATGTAATTTATTTCCATTTTAATACCGTTTTTTAATGTATTTTATTACAAATATATTGTTTTTTTAATGTATCTTCTTACAAATATATTGTTTTTTTAATGTATCTTCTTACAAATATATTGTTTTTTTAATGTATTTTATTACAAATATATTGTTTTTTTAATGTATCTTCTTACAAATATATTGTTTTTTAATGTATCTTCTTACAAAAATATTGTTTTTTTAATGTATCTTCTTACAAAAATATTGTTTTTTTAATGTATCTTCTTACAAATATATTGTTTTTTAATGTATTTTATTACAAAAATATTGTTTTTTAATGTATTTTATTACAAATATATTGTTTTTTTAATGTATCTTCTTACAAATATATTGTTTTTTTAATGTATCTTCTTACAAAAATATTGTTTTTTTAATGTATCTTCTTACAAATATATTGTTTTTTTAATGTATCATCTTATAAATATATTGTTTTTTTAATGTATCTTCTTACAAAAATATTGTTTTTTAATGTATCTTCTTACAAAAATATTGTTTTTTAATGTATCTTCTTACAAATATATTGTTTTTAATGTATTTTATTACAAATATATTGTTTTTTTAATGTATCTTCTTACAAATATATTGTTTTTTTAATGTATCTTCTTACAAAAATATTGTTTTTTTAATGTATTTTATTACAAATATATTGTTTTTTTAATGTATCATCTTACAAATATATTGTTTTTTTAATGTATCTTCTTACAAATTCTCTTACTTCTCCATCTGTTTTACGGTTTCCCGTGAGAAAAAATTGAAATATAATCGTTTCGTTATGAGTTTACAAAAAAAAATCGAATTATCTCCCCTTTCGATTCGCTCTTCTAGAAATAAGGAAGGAAATTTAGTTTGTTGCCATAATGCAGAAGCACCCAGCATTCTCCTATTATCAACTCTAAAACCCTTTTCTTCATCCAAACTCATGGACTTATCCTTTATTATTAACACCTTGCCTATTATTGCATGTTTAATAGACCTACTCCCAATTCCATTTGACACACAGACTTACTTCCAACATATAACTATATGAACTGTTCTTCGTTCCCTACAAACAGGACATTTATTCACCATATTATCAACTCTAAAACCTTTTTCTTGATCCAGACTCATGGACTTATCCTTCATTACTAACACCTTGTCTGTTATTACATGTCTAATGGACTTACTCCCAATTCCACTTGACACACAGTCTTACTTCCAAACTATAACTATATGAACTGTTCTTCGTTCCCTACAAACAGGACATTTATTCACCATATTATCAACTCTAAAACATTTTTCTTGATCCAGACTCATGAACTTATCCTTTATTAACACCTTGTCTATTATTGCATGTTTAATAGACCTACACCCAATTCCATTTGACACACAGACTTACTTCCAAACAATAACTATATGAACTGTTCTTCGTTCCCTACAAACAGGACATTTATTCTTCATATTATGGCCCCTCAAACCTGTTTTCTCGTCTAGACTCATGGACTTATACTTTTATTACTAACACTATTATTACATGTTTTACGAAGATGACCAACTAAAGTATAATATAAAATGTTAGACTGGACTTTGTCTTCGATTCTACTTTTTGGGGGAAAAAGAATATCTGGTGCTTCTTTAGAGACGTGGCCGGCCTAGGCCGGCAGAAATATGAAAGGGGGAGGGGAGGATAATTCAAACTTTTTTGGGGTTTAGGGTATTTTTTATCGAATTTAAAAACCTTTTGAGGATACGTTAAAAGTAAATAGATTTATTGAAATAAATTAAACATTAAATAAATAAATAATTAAATTAATAAATAAATAAATAAAGGTTTAGGGTTACTTCCTTGTCTAATGGACACCTTCTTCCTACACGTCAAATTTTGGCATCGTCACACAAATCGATCGCTTTTAGTTGCGTATGGAATAAGTCTCATCTCAGCGCCACAGATGCACGTCTCGCCACCTGAAATAAGTCTTGCAAAAAATCGACTATTTTGGCATTTATCTCTAATTACAAAAAACAGGTCTTCTAAGTTAAAATTGTTTGCGTCCATTTTCTGAGAAAGCAGATTTGATCCCCCCCCCTCCTCCTCCAAAAAAGTTTGAATTATCTCCTCCTTTCATATTTCGTCTCGGCCACATCTCTAAAGAAGCACCGAATGTCTTAACAAAAATCGGATGAAACGTTGTGAGAATAACACCCAAGATGAGAACAGTAGTCCGAACAATCCAAATAATACATATTATCAATCCTCATCTAAAAAATTCAAAATCATTATGCCAAATCAGTACGGACCTGGAAAAGACTCAACGCTCTTTCCGTTTCAGAAACGCATCACACATTTTGAATTATAACGACTACGGTGCGTGCGGAAAAAGAACGAAAACATTCTTTCCACCCTTCACCAATAAGATCCATTGGCAAGATACACCTGAAGAAGGTCGGAGGTTACATCGGCCGAAACGTTGTGAGAATAACACCCAAGATGAGAACAATAGTCCGAACAAGCCAAATAATACAACTATGTCGCAGTTTATGAATTTCCGAATAAAATCAAAGTCGAATAAATACTGGTAGTTGTTGTGACCCAACGGGTCACGGGCACGTCTAGTAGTTTATGTATCTCCCTTTCCTTTTATTCAAATCTTCCTGCAGTGGGAGGTGTGCACCGCACGTTCAGAATTAAGATTAGTAGTGTATACTATTACTATTGAGAAGAGTCATAGAATGGAATGCCATTCATAAAAATGAAACAATGGAGTTTTTCTCTTGAAGACGCCGAAGGCTGACCGCGGTGTGAATGAATCCATTCATAAATAAAAAAAATTTAAAAAAAGGAAGAGAAAAAAAAACAACAAAAAAAACAAGAAAAACGCTCTTTATTTTTCTTTTCTTTTTTGTGTCTGTTTTATTTTTTCCTTATTCAAAAAAAAAAAAGAAGTTTAATGCGAAACATAATTATGTTTTTCTGGCCTCATATGAAATTTCTATTTTTATAAGAAAAAAATAATATCGTCAAGCTAAACTTAGAGCGTTACTGTTTAGCATTTTGCGTTAGTGAGGTGGCACTTTTACCTCCGCCCCCGCCCCCCCGCCCCCCCCCCCGGTGCCAACATTTTGGCTCACGTGACTCAATCGTAGTCACTTATAAACAGAATAGTCTTCCGTATTAACAATTAGCATATATCCTCCCCAATACATTTTTTTTTGTTTATTATTTTGTTACCTTACGAAACAGAATGAAGGTTGATGGATTTTCCGCAAACCACTGCCACACCTCTGCACTCTCGCTGCCGCCAGCATTTTGGCTCACGTGACACAATCGCCGTCATTTATAAACAGAATAGTCTTCGTTATGAACACTTAGCATATATAATATATATATATATATATATATATATATATATATATATATATATATATATATATAATATATACATATATAATATATAATATATAATATATATATAATATATATGGGGTGGCGGGGGGTAAAAGTGCTGCCGCGTTAGTGTTACTGTTACGCTGTTGCGAATAAGGCAATGCTAACCAGTGCCGGCGCTAGGAACCCGCCCCCCCCCACGCAATCTAAGATAAGTAAACCTATCTACTTGTCTCCCCACAAGGGCAATTAGTCTAAGATCATAGTGTAGTATCTGTTCTGTGATAAGTATCCATGCCAGCCTCTGTTTGCCTTGACATCATTCTGGCATTTAAGGGCATGGCCTGCGTGGCTCCAGTCTCCCCTCTTGTCGGGATGAGGGATAATTCGACATCTCAACTGGATCTGTTCGTAACGCAGGAAGAGGTTTGGGCGGTAGTGCAATCCTGCACAAAATTGTTCTGACCGAACCACGTATCAATCGCTCCGCGAGTGATAACAGGCAAGTGCAAAATAAAACAGATCGTAATCATGTAACTGTTACAATTTCTAGCTGATGTAAGTTAAAGTGAACCTTAAGTTTACTTTTGGCAACCTCGTAACTCTCGCTTCCCTTATTTTGTCTTTTAGTCCTCACATTCTATGAGCGATGTTTCTGACAAAGGGGGAAGAATTGCTGTTTTCTGGGTAATAATCTATCAATCTAACAAAACAGAATAGAAAGTGGACTTTGGGTTTACTTTCGACAGCCTCATAACTCTCGCTTCCCTTATTTTGTCCTTTAGTCCTCACATTTCATGAACGATGTTTCTGACAAACGGGGGAGAATTGCTGTTTTCTGGCTCAAAATCTATCCATCAAACACTTATCGTTGGCTAGTTTTTTACCTTGAAGTATTATTTTTTTAATCTCTTTACATCAAGTGGCTTCATGCCTTGTCTGGAGCGATTTCCATAAAAAAAAAAAAATGAACAAAATAACAATGAACGTTGTCTAAATGAGATGTTGGATAAATACCTTGATCCATGGATAGGTCTTTTAGTTGACGTATCAATTACGAAGAGGCAGGGTGCGTTCGGACACACAAGACACTAGCGTGTGTTTGCTGTCTTTATTTGCAAGCATGCGCAGGAAGTGCATCCAACCGGAAGTAGCTGGGTCAGCTATGTGATTTCCTATCTTATTAAAACAATGGACAGTATTTTCAGAAATAATTCAGACCAAGCCCATGTTGAGTGGACAATCAGTGGTTTATTAAGACCCAATCTGGTTAATTGCATCATAGATGGTTAATTGCTGTAATCGCTTCATGGACAGAAATATATATATATATATATATATATATATATATATATATATATATATATATATATATATATATATACATAATATATACATATATATATACATATATATATATATATATATACATAATATATACATATATATATACATATATATGCATAAATATATACATATATATATATATATATATATAATGATAATAGAATTAACGATAAGCGAAATATCGTAGTTATCTATCTCGATAAAATAAAGCTCAATACGTTGAGTAGAGCAATCAATATTAAAGAAAGATGAAGATAAAGAATTGTACATAAATTAATACAAATTTTATTACATCGAAAGTTCAGATGCAAGGAGTTACATTAATCCTTAAACCATGGTTTTTCAAAGATAAAACTCTTCTCGTCAGAGGATAAATCTGGTAATATGGTGTTTATATCAATTAAATATTACCTAGTTCCATTTCACTTTGAAAAAATTGAAGAATAAAACCAAAAGGGATTGGGGATAAAGAAGTTAAAAATAAAATAAAATAAAATAAAAAAATAAAAAATAAAAAATAAAAAATAAAATAAAAGGCCGGGAAGTGAAATTTAGCAGTATTGGGAGGTGATTTTGTAGCTAGTTAATAGCTAAAGTAACTTTTGTAGAATTGAAGAAAGTTTTTTTCACAAATAAAAGGTGGAGGGTTCAAAATATCTCACTTGGTCCGTATGGATTCGTACTCCGTTATAGTATATTTCCGTGGAGTTACAAGTAAAAATTCTGTACTGGTATTTTAAATATCCAATTCGGCTAATCCGAGGTTAAGATTGTCTGTTTAAAGGCGTTATGCGGAAAAGTTCATGTCTGCCTTAAACCATGGTTTAAGGATTAATGTAACTCCTTGCATCTGAACTTTCGATGTAATAAAATTTGTATTAATTTATGTACAATTCTTTATCTTCATCTTTCTTTAATATATATATATATATATATATATATATATATACATAATATATACATATATATATACATATATATGCATAAATATATACATATATATGTACATAAATATATACATATATATATATACATAAATATATACATATATATACATATATATGCATAAATATATACATATATATATACATAAATATATACATATATATACATATATATGCATAAATATATACATATATATATATAAATTTTGTAAATTGTTTCATGCATTGTTCATTTTTATAAATAAATATACAAGTAAAATCTTATCAGGTCGATAGAAGATTAAATTTTCTTGCATTTGGTAACAGTTATTTGTTTTTTTATTCCACCTATTTTTGTATTATTAACTACAATGCATTTTGCCGATTTTTATTTTGAAAAACAATAGATTTTTTATTTGCTTTGAAACGGAAATGCAGAAAACAACACTGGAAGAAACATGGAAAAACTGCAAGTTCATTGGCGATTGGAATCTAATATTTTTTGAAATTTATGAATTCCAACATAGATTTTTTTTTTTATAAGACTTAGAACATTATCGTATTAATAAAGAATATATTGTGGCCCATATATTACCTCCAGAACGTTTTTTTTTCGGTGCTTCTTTAGAAACGTGGCCGAGGCGAGATATGAAAGGGGGAGATAATTCAAACGTTTTTTGGGGATGAGAAAGATTTTTTTTTATCGAACTTAAAATGCAAAAAATAAAACTTCTGAGGATACGTTAAAATTAAATAGATTTATTGAAATAAATTAAACATTAAAAAAATAAAAAGTTAGGATTAATTCATAGAAAAAAGAAAGAATTGAAGCTTATTTTGAAAGAAAAATAGGTGTTTCTTCAGAAATGTGAGCAAGATGAGATATGAAAGGGAAAGATAATCCCAAAAAAATTGGGGGTATCAAATTTAAAAGGCGAAACATAAAAATTTAAAAAATTTAAAAATTAAATAGATTTATTGATTCTGTTACAGTATGTGGCCTAGCTTTTTGATTCTGTTTTAGTATGTGGCCTAGTTTTTGATTCTATTATAGTATGTGGCCTACTTTTTTGATTCTGTTATAGTATGTGGCTTAACTTTTTGATTCTGTTATAGTATGTGGCCTAGCTTTTTGATTCTGTTATAGTATGTGGCCTAGCTTTTTGATTCTGTTATAGTATGTGGCCTAGCTTTTTGATTCTGTTATAGTATGTGGCCTAACTTTTTGATTCTGTTATAGTATGTGGCCTAGCTTTTTGATTCTGTTATAGTATGTGGCCTAGCTTTTTGATTCTGTTATAGTATGTGGCCTAACTTTTTGATTCTGTTATAGTATGTGGCCTAGCTTTTCGATTCTGTTATAGTATGTGGCCTAGCTTTTTGATTCTGTTATAGTATGTGGCCTAGCTTTTTGATTTTGTTATAGTATGTGGCCTAGCTTTTTTGATTCTGTTATAGTATGTGGCCTAACTTTTTGATTCTGTTATAGTATGTGGCCTAGTTTTTGATTCTATTATAGTATGTGGCCTACTTTTTTGATTCTGTTATAGTATGTGGCCTACCTTTTTGATTCTGTTATAGTATGTGGCCTAGCTTTTTGATTCTGTTATAGTATGTGGCCTAGCTTTTTGATTCTGTTATAGTATGTGGCCTAACTTTTTGATTCTGTTATAGTATGTGGCCTAGCTTTTCGATTCTGTTATAGTATGTGGCCTAGCTTTTTGATTCTGTTATAGTATGTGGCCTAACTTTTTGATTCTATTATAGTATGTGGCCTAGCTTTTTGATTCTGTTATAGTATGTGGCCTAGCTTTTTTGATTCTGTTATAGTATGTGGCCTTAACTTTTTTGATTCTGTTATAGTATGTGGCCTAGTTTTTGATTCTATTATAGTATGTGGCCTACTTTTTTGATTCTGTTATAGTATGTGGCCTAACTTTTTTGATTCTGTTATAGAATGTGGCCTAGCTTTTTGATTCTGTTATAGTGTGTGGCCTACTTTTTTTATTCTGTTATAGTATGTGGCCTAACTTTTTTGATTCTGTTATAGTATGTGGCCTAGCTTTTTGATTCTGTTATAGTATGTGGCCTAGCTTTTTGATTCTGTTATAGTATGTGGCCCAGCTTTTTGATTCTGTTATAGTATGTGGCCTAGCTTTTTGATTCTGTTATAGTATGTGGTCTAGCTTTTTGATTCTGTTATAGTATGTGGCCTAGCTTTTTGACTCTGTTATAGTATGTAGCCTACTTTTTTGATTCTGTTATAGTATGTGGCCTAACTTTTTGATTCTGTTATAGTATGTGGCCTAGCTTTTTGATTCTGTTATAGTATGTGGCCCAGCTTTTTGATTCTGTTATAGTATGTGGCCTAGCTTTTGGATTCTGTTATAGTATGTGGCCTAGCTTTTTGATTCTGTTATAGTATGTGGCCTAGCTTTTTGATTCTGTTATAGTATGTAGCCTACTTTTTTGATTTAGTTATAGTATGTGGCCTAACTTTTTGATTCTGTTATAGTATGTGGCCTAGCTTTTTGATTATGTTATAGTATGTGGCCTAACTTTTTGATTCTGTTATAGTATGTGGCCTAGCTTTTTGATTCTGTTATAGTATGTGGCCTAGCTTTTTGATTCTGTTATAGTATGTGGCCTAGCTTTTTTATTCTGTTATAGTATGTGGCCTAACTTTTTGATTCTTTTATAGTGTGTGGCCTAACTTTTTGATTCTGTTATAGTATGTGACCTAACTTTTTGATTCTGTTATAGTATGTGGCCTAGCTTTTTGATTCTGTTATAGTATGTAGCCTAGCTTTTCGATTCTGTTATAGTATGTGGCCTAGCTTTTTGATTCTGTTATAGTATGTGGCCTAACTTTTTGATTCTTTTATAGTATGTGGCCTACTTTTTTGATTCTGTTATAGTATGTGACCTAACTTTTTGATTCTGTTATAGTATGTGGCCTAGCTTTTTGATTCTGTTATAGTATGTAGCCTAGCTTTTCGATTCTGTTATAGTATGTGGCCTAGCTTTTTGATTCTGTTATAGTATGTGGCCTAGCTTTTTGATTCTGTTATAGTATGTTGCCTACCTTTTTGATTCTGTTATAGAATGTGGCCTAACTTTTTGATTCTTTTATATTATGTGGCCTAACTTTTTGATTCTGTTATAGTATGTGGCCTAGCTTTTTGATTCTGTTATAGTATGTAGCCTACTTTTTTTATTCTGTTATAGTATGTGGCCTAACTTTTTGATTCTATTATAGTGTGTGGCCTACATTTTTGATTCTGTTATAGTATGTGGCCTAACTTTTTTGATTCTGTTATAGTATGTGGCCTAACTTTTTGATTCTGTTATAGTATGTAGCCTACTTTTTTGATTCTGTTATAGTATGTGGCCTAACTTTTTGTATTCTGTTATAGTATGTGGCCTAGCTTTTTGATTCTGTTATAGTATGTGGACTACTTTTTTTATTCTGTTATAGTATGTGGCCTAACTTTTTTGATTCTGTTATAGTATGTGGCCTAGCTTTTTTATTCTGTTATAGTGTGTGGCCTACTTTTTTGATTCTGTTATAGTATGTGGCCTAACTTTTTTGATACTGTTATAGTATGTGGCCTAGCTTTTTGATTCTGTTATAGTATGTGGCCTACCTTTTTGATTCTGTTATAGTATGTGGCCTAACTTTTTGATTCTGTTATAGAATGTGGCATAGCTTTTTGAATCTGTTATAGTATGTGGCCTAGCTTTTTGATTCTGTTATAGTATGTGGCCTACTATTTTATTTTGTTATAGTATGTGGCCTAGCGTTTTGGTTCTGTTATAGTATGTGGCCTAGCTTTTTTATTTTTTTATAGTATGTGGCCTATCTTTTTGATTCTGTTATAGTATGTGGCCTAGCTTTTTGATTATGTTATAGTATGTGGCCTACCTTTTTGATTCTGTTATAGTATGTGGCCTAACTTTTTGATTCTGTTATAGTATGTAGCCTACTTTTTTATTCTGTTATAGTATGTGGCCTAGCTTTTTGATTCTGTTATAGTATGTGGCCTACTATTTTATTCTGTTATAGTATGTGGCCTAGCGTTTTGATTCTGTTATAGTATGTGGCCTAGCTTTTTTATTTTGTTATAGTATGTGGCCTACTATTTTATTTTGTTATAGTATGTGGCCTAGCGTTTTGATTCTGTTATAGTATGTGGCCTAGCTTTGTTATTTTGTTATAGTATGTGGCCTAGCTTTGTTATTTTGTTATAGTATGTGGCCTTTCTTTTTGATTCTGTTATAGTATGTGGCCTAGCTTTTTGATTCTGTTATAGTATGTGGCCTACTATTTTGATTCTGTTATAGTATGTAGCCTACTTTTTTATTCTGTTATAGTATGTGGCCTATTTTTTTTATTCTGTTATAGTATGTGGCCTAACTTTTTGATTCTGTTATAGTATGTGGCCTAACTTTTTGATTAGCTTTTTGATTCTGTTATAATATGTGGCCTATTTTTTTTTTATTGTTATAGGATGTGGCCTACCGGTTTTAATCTATCTTACCTCCGTAAGATAGTATTCATCAATCTGGCTGCCTAAAGATGATCGACACTTATCAAGTAAAAGCCGTAGTTAAGCAAGATTTCCGTTTGACAACCAGACAAATCGCACACATTCTCAAGATCTTTTAAATCGAGTGTGGAAAATGAATTGCATAAACTCGGTTATGTTTCTAAACTTGATATTTTGGTTCCTCCTTTCTAAGAAAACGAACGAACTTTTTGGACAACCCAATATTTAATTTACAGTTATTAGAGGATATATGAATTCAGGGCTTTTCCGAGAGTATTAGTGTTGTAGTAGCCCTGACAGAACGCGAGTGCGGCACATTAGGCCCACAGTCCGCGCCTGTAACCACCACTACACCACGCCATTTCCATAAAAAGAAAAAGGGGTAGCGATATTGGCACCTGAAAAGACAGGGAGAAAAATGTCTATATGACGTTTCTTTAGCAACTTGTTGGATGAGAAAAGGAAGAGAGAGAGAGAGAGAGAGAGAGAGAGAGAGAGAGAGAGAGAGAGAGAGAGACAATGAGAGAGAGGAGGAGGGATTGAAAAAGAAGAGGAAAACGAGAGAGAGAAGGAAGGAGAGAGAGAGAGGGAGAGAGAGAGGAGAGAGAAAGGAGGGATTGAGAAAGAAGAGGAGAACGAGAGAGAGGGAGGGAGGGAGAGAGAGGGGAGAGAGAGAGAATTATACAAGATTTAAACAAAAAAAAATGGGTTCAATTGTACTATAGGGACCGTTGGAATATCTCGCCCATTTCACTTGCCATAAAATAAAATTCGAATTTACTTTTTAAAGTCTTGAAATTCAAAATTTTAGTAGCTGGTGGCCATGTTATTTTTTATTGCTTTTTTTTTACACCAAGAAAATTTTAAAAAAATAAAAAATATTATTATACTAACAAAAAACTTTCTGACACTAACAATTTTGTACATTCTATTTAAATAAAATACAAGTTTTAGCGGAATTTAAAAAAATTTTAAAAGCAAAAATGAAGAGGTTACGACATAACTAGTCGAAACCGTCCCATAAGCAATCACAAAAATAGTACTTCCATAGTGTTCTTCATCTTTCCGCTAACAATCATTCCACCCTTATCCTCGGGTGGCTCTTGGCCTTGATATGTGGTGACCCAATAGTAAAAAAAATTAAAAATAAGATAAACTGGCGCTTCTTTACTTTCACGACGACATGAAAATATTTTTTTTTTAATGTATAAACTTTGTTATGTACTTACGTGTTAGCTAAAAATAAAGTTGTACAGAAAAAATTATGCAAATTCATTCAGTATTTATTAAATTATAAGAAAAAGAATTAAAAAAAAAACGATCTTACGTATCGGCAGACATTTTTACTTACTGATAAGGCAAGGGAGATAACTCAAATTTTATTTTCGGAAAAAACTGAAAAATGGCGACCGATAGATAAAATCGTTTTTTTATTTTTAATTTAATCTAATAAATACTGGATGAATTTGCGTAATTGTTGGTGTACAATCTTCTTTTCAGCTACTACGTAAGTACATAAGAAAGTTTATACATTTATTTAGCTATTTTTTTTTGTTTGTTTAAGAGAGGCCTAACATGTCGTTGTGAAAGTAAATAAGCACCGAATAATTTAACCATACAAATTGTCAAAAAAGAAAATGGCCGCGATGGATAAAAGTTAAAATTCAAATTAGAATTTTATTTTAAGGACAAAACCGAAATAGGCAAAATATTCTAACGGTCACTATAGTACAATTGACATTTTTTTTATATATATAAATTTTATTACTTTTTTTTTGGGGGGGGGTGCATCTGAAGTAACTAGGGAGAGATAGTTCACCTCCCCCCTCCTCATCATCCTTATGGGCCCCTTGTTGAGAATGCCTGGAGTGTTTGACTAAAAAAAAAACGGGGGTGCCCGAAAGCCAAGCCTTAATGCTTTTTCTTAGTGTAAAGTCTATCAGAGACCCCCCCCCCTCCCTCTCTCTCTCTCGCTTAGTCTGGAGAATGTTAAGAGTGATAGAGAAGGGGGGGGGGTCGTAAATTAATATAAAGCGGAATGTTTTGTAGCAACTTGTTGGATGGAAGAAAGAGAGATAGAGAGGGGGATAGACAGAGAGGGAGATGGAGGGAGAAAGAGAGAGAGAGAAAGAGGAAGAGAGAGGAAGGGGAAGATAGGCAGCGAGAGAGAGAGAGAGAGGGGGGACAGATGTAGAGATAGGCAGAGAGGGGTGGGGGGAGAGACAGAAAGAGAGAGAGATGCATAAACTTTTATTTTATTAGTGTAAATACGGAAGACAGAGAGAGGAGGGAAGAGAGACAGAGAGAGAGAGGGACGAGAGGCAGAGAGAGAGAGGGAGAGAGAGGGGGTATAGGAAGAAAGAGAGAGGGGGGAGAGAGAGGGATGCATAAACTTTTATTTTATTTTATTAATGTAAACACGGAAGAGAGAGAGGAGGGAAGAGAGACAGAGAGAGAGAGAGAGAGGGACGAGAGGCAGAGAGAGAGAGAGAGAGAGAGAGAGAGAGGGGGTATAGGAAGAAAGAGAGAGGGGGAGAGAGAGAGAGGGATGCATAAACTTTTATTTTTATAATATTAGTGTAACTGCTCCATAAAAAGTGTCGGAGAGAAATGTTACATTTCTGAGGGGTGCTTTTATAGATCAACCCCCATGGCTGCCAATATTAGCTCGGTAAAATCCGCTAACGAGTTTAACGACAAGATCTTCCTTGACCTCTGACTAGGAACAAAGTGTAGTATCTTTTCGAAGTATAGTATTCAGCATACTAGTATAAATTCGAACTCATGGCTAGTGGTTGGGTTGATAATGGGCACCAATTGTACCGATTCCATATCTGGTTTCGCAGCGGCATAATAGACTTTTAGTAAGTTAATGTTAACGCCGTCATGTTGAACTTTTGATTTTTGTCATTGTCGATATGGAATTTGGGACCCTAAAGTAAACATTTACCAGATACTGGTTAATATTAACTTGAGGAGAATCCCTGTCCACTCTAACTAGAGACGATTCAACATGACTTCTTCTTCTTCTTCTTCTTGACATTTTTTTTACACGTTTTTCCGAATATTTCAATATGACTATTCTATTCTTACTGATGCATTATGGTCACGAAAGAAACTTTCTTTTCCGAACAAATAAAATTGTGAACTTGGTAATTTTATTTTTCTGTAAATGTGTTTGGTCGAGAGAAAAAAAACCTTCATGACCATAATGCATCACTCAGCGCAAAACGGACATCTTGAAATATTCGTGAAAGCGTGTAAAAAAAAAGGGTCAGCAAGAAACAACCATGTTAAATCGTCTCCAGCTAGCGTGGACAACCGTCATGGTAAGCATTTTTGTTATATTAAATTACTAGTTATATGTACCGGCGTTGCCCGGGATGCGGTGAAATAATTTTATTTTTATGTATTTTTTATTTGTTTGTTTACCTTATCTTTAAAAGTTAATGTAGACAACTTCTATTATATTCGTATATTTAAAATGAGTTATCCCCCTCGTTTATTTTTTATTTTTAGGTGATTATTTGAAAATGTCTCATATTGGCAGGTGTCTGGGCCGGACCATGTAATTTAAAAAATAAATTGTGGCAAAGTACAATATTATATTGCTAATAACACGGTACAACAATAACGAATGAAAATTGGTAAAGTAATTTTTTTTTAAAATTGTAGCGAAGTACATTATTATATTGCCAATAACACGGTACAACAATAATGAATGAAAATTGGCAAAGTAATTTAAAAAATAAATTGTAGCTAAGTACATTATTATATTGCTAATAACACAGCACAGCAATAACAAATGAAAATTGGCTAGTCAGAAGCAAAGTTTTATTTGTCAGCTTAAATGCTATTTGGGTCTGACTTTGAAAATCTGAGAAGATGACTTTATATGTTAAATAACATGGTACAACGATAACAAATGAAAATTGGCTAGTCAGAAGCAAAAATTGATTTGTCAGCTTAAATGCTATTTGGGTCTGACTTTGAAAATCTGAGAAGATGACTTTATATGTTAAATAACATGGTACAACAATAACAAATGAAAATTGGCTAGTCAGAAGCAAAAATTGATTTGTCAGCTTAAATGCTATTTGGGTCTGACTTTGAAAATCTGAGAAGATGACTTTATATGTTAAATAACATGGTACAACAATAACAAATGAAAATTGGCTAGTCAGAAGCAAAGTTTTATTTGTCAGCTTAAATGCTATTTGGGTCTGACTTTGAAAATCTGAGAAGATGACTTTATATGTTAAATAACATGGTACAACAATAACAAATGAAAATTGGCTAGTCAGAAGCAAAAATTGATTTGTCAGCTTAAATGCTATTTGGGTCTGACTCTGAAAATCTGAGAATATGACTTTATATGTTAAATAACATGGTACAACAATAACAAATGAAAATTGGCTAGTCAGAAGCAAAGTTTTATTTGTCAGCTTAAATGCTATTTGGGTCTGACTTTGAAAATCTGAGAAGATGACTTTATATGTTAAATAACATGGTACAACGATAACAAATGAAAATTGGCTAGTCAGAAGCAAAGTTTGATTTGTCAGCTTAAATGCTATTTGGGTCTGACTTTGAAAATCTGAGAAGATGACTTTATATGTTAAATAACAT
>OY744552.1:10559401-10571901 GCA_963556195.1 Sepiola atlantica
TATATATATATATATATATATATATATATATATTAGAACAATTATTTCAATTCTACCCGTACGTGTTTTTTAGTTGTTGTGATATAGGATAAGTTTAGAGTTCTTACGAGATGATAATAGGTTTTGTATATATATATATATATATATATATATATATGTGTGTATTTAAGCAGCATATTTTCATTTAGGCAAACATCAAACAAAACCACTCCGTGTTAGTTAATAATGTTTGCCTAAATATATATATATATATATATGATTCAATAGTGCTCGATATCAAAATGGTTATTAGCAGAGTTTGATATATATATTATTGATATACTTTTTGGGTTGTTTAACGTACATCAAGTCGGGTTTTTTGTTTGTGCGGCCTCTCCAGAGCCAATCTATCATTGAGCTATATTATGTTGGTAAATCCAGGTTGGGATGGATATGGGATGATCCATGTGGACTCCTTTGCAGGGTAGATCCGGGTAGAAAGCTGAATGTTAAGTCCAAAGTAATATTGCTAAGAGTGTCCGGAAAAAAAACTTTAAACCATAGTAGTTTTTAGGTAAGAAAAAAAAACAAAACAAACAAAACTAAAAAAACTATGGGTTTTTTTAGTTTTTCCATATACTCTTTTCATATATATATATATATATATATATTATACACTTCTTCTAGTCTTTGCAATTAATTTAGCAGTTAATAGCTATTCCCCTGGGAAGACAAACACACTTATCATATTCCGTCTAAGTAAGTAGTTAGTTCAGAATCCCACTGTTTGTCCTGATTTTTCCCTGTGGACCCCCCCCCCCCCCCATCTCTCTCTCTCTCTCTCTAAAAGACTACAATACTATATTTCGTAGTTTCTTTCTTTCTCGTTTTCTTTTGTGCATGTGTTGGGGGGAGGGGGGGCTTTATTATTATTACTATCTCTATTTACCCGGCGTTGCTCGGTGGAAAGCGTAGAGAACACTAATTCAAAATAATCACTGTTTACTTGACTCCCCACGAGGGCAGAAGTAGACACAAGGTCGTTTAAAATAAAAAAAATTGGGGGGGGGGGGTATTGTACTTCTGCAGTTTACGGACCGTGCTATTTTTTTAAAAAAAAGTTTTTTTAGATAGGATTTTTACGGTATCTTTTGTTTATTAAATTGTTAGGTGAAAGTACAGAATAGTTAACAAAGCCCCTCCCCCCCCCCCCGCCTCATAATGTTACGAATGGGTTTCTAAATAACGTTATTATTTCAGCACGGTCCGTAAACTGCAAAAGTACTTTTTTTTTAATGGAGAGAAAATTCAGATCACCAAAAAAAAAAAAGGAACACTCTGGATTGGGACAAAAATTGAAATTGCCTCTGTCTAGAAGGATATCTCCTTCACTGACCGAGGATAGAAAAGATGATGCACTTTGCTCCTATCCAAACGGTAGCCATAGTTACATGTTTTGGTTAAATTGTTGTTTCCCAGCCAAGATAGCGAACAATGAATCGTCTGCTATTTTCCGGTCTCACAAATGAGTAAGTAAACCCAAATAAATTGTTTGGGACTAATTTCAAATTTACCTTAAAGGAAATACAGTTGGGAAATCAGTCCCAAACAATTTATTTGGGTTTACTTACTCATTTGTTAGGTCGGAAAACAATCAGAAAACTTCAGACGATTGATTGTCCGCCATTTTGGCTGGGAAACGATAATTTAACCTATGTTTTTAAAAAAAAAATTTGCTTATTTTATTTCAATAAAAAAGAAGTTCGTATTTATCAAAGTTACGTATAGACAAGAAACACACACATTAAATATTGCCTTATTTACGTGGAAGTGGAAGTTAAAAAGTTTTGATGAAGCAAGAAGTTTCGTTTGAGATTATTAATAAAATATAATGCCTCCTCACGGATATTTATTGGTGTTGTACTAGATGTTCCCACCCGGCATTGCCCGGGAGTTCTAACTTTCGTTTTTGTTTCGTTTTTTTTTTTTTTTTTTTTTTTTTTTTAACCAAATTATATATTGAAAAAAAATAAATAGGATTCATAAAGTTAAATTTACTTATTACGGTATCGTTTAGTCATTAAATTATTAATTGAACCAAATTGTTATAAAAATTATAACTAAATTAGTTGTAGTAATTTTTTAATAGTATAATAGTAAATAGCCACTTCATCATGGCCGCCAAATCGGAAATTGCGAACCGGTGTTAATCCCCACAAAAATGCCCCAATTATATTTTAGGCTGGATTTTTTTTTTTTTCAAATAATTTGTTTTCACTTTTACACAATTTGTTTAATCACAAATAATAAAATAAAACGGTGCTTATAGAGAAGGACGGAGACATTCGAAAACATGAAACAAACTGAGGTATATCTGTTTGATGTACGTCGACATGCCACGGGATGAATATATCCTATACCCCAAAATTACGTAAATTAATCAAGTAGTTTTTATTCTAGAAAACAAAATTAAATTTTACCGATAAACGGGTCATGTTGATATATCAGCGACAGATTTGCAATTGGAATGTTGTTTTTCTAATATTTTTTAATATTTTTAAAAATAGTTGAATTATTAATCAAATATTACAGAGTTAACAAAAAATGGTGTTTCTTTACTTTCACAGCGACATGAAAATATTTAAAGAAATGTATAAACTTTATGTACGTACGTGTTAGCTGAAAATAAGATTGTACAGAAAAAAATTTACGCAAATTCATCCAGTATTTATTTAAATTATAAGAAAAAGAAAGAAAAAAACGATCTTGCGTATCGGAAAACATTTTTCACTTACTGATTAGGCAAGGGAGATAACTCAAGTTTTGTTTTCGGAAAAACTCAAAATGGCGACCGATAAATAAAATCGTTTTTTATTTTTAATTTAATGGGTATCTTTTACAATAATCCGCAGTGAAAACGCTCAAAAAACAAATATACAACAAATAAAAGTAACTAGCCGATAAAAGTTATTTTCCAACTTATCTGTGACATTTGTTTGTATTTTTAAACCGTTACAACTGCTATTTATAAGACATCAATATTTTTGTCACACGAACATTGGACAAAAAAAAATGGCGATTGGGGGGGGGGGTATGGTAAGGAGGTAAGGCCGAGACGCCAATTTTTTAAGTAAAAATCCGTGCAATTTTTTTTTTTTTTACATCTAATAAAAACCCATTTATACTACGTAAAAATACAAACAAATTTCATAGGTAAGTAGGAAAATATCTATTCTCGACGTAGGTCAGCTTCACTTGTTGTATATTTATTTATTTTTTTACCCCGTTCTTGTTCGTTTTTTTGGACCCCGTTAGCGACTCTGCGGATTATTGTAAAAGATACCCACAAAGTTTATACATTTCTTTAGCTATTTTTCTAAAGAGACGCCTAACATGTCGTCGGGAAAGTAAAGAACACACAAAAAATTCAAACTATCGTTATAAATGATAAAAAATTAAAATTCGGCCAAAAGTTATGCGGCTTGAAATAATTTGGGATATTTTTGGGATTAACACTGGTTCGCAATTTTCGATTTCAGATGGCGGCCATCATGAAGTGGCTACTTTCTACTTTACTGTTTTAATCTCTATTTAAAAAAATGATACTGGATGTAAATAACTTTCAATCTTTTAATTAAATGAGAAATCGTTCAATTCTAACAATTTTAAAGCCAGTTTAAATGCTTCTAAATTCCGTTCAATTTTTGAAGAGTCGCAAAGTAAGTTATTTTCTTTTTCACTTATTAAAAGATTAAAATAACTGACTTGTTTACGAAGAAACAAAAATGCATTCTTGTCAACTTATCATACGTAAAGTATTAGGGTGTCCCTTTCTGGAACCCTACTTCCCTACTTAGGGGATTATGTGAACACCCTGTCAAACTTTGCTAAAAAAAAAAAAAAAAAAAAAGATTAAAAAAAAAGAAGCTCTCTTAACCTTACGACTAACCCTAAGTCCGAGTAACCGGTTTGATGAAGGGAGTGATTTTTATAAAAATACATTTTTTTTTAAATAGGATTTTTAAAATTTCGTTATTTTAATTTTTTTTTTTTTTACGTTATTGCATCTTTGGTTTCACTAAATAATCGATTAATAATAAAAGAAATAGGTTAAAGGATAGTTTAGAGTCCTGAACAATATGCGATAAAAAAATTTTTTTTTGCGTATAGGCGATAAATATTGTTTCCTGTTTTTTTGTTAAATATTAGTACAGCACGAAGAACCAGTTAGAGTTGAAATCTAATTAGTTTTACGCATGTAATCTTAAGAAAAAAACACGCTTGAAATGTGTAAAAAATCGCTAGAACAAAAATTGTTGTTATTTTTGTTTTAAATGTCATCACATATTTTAGTTTCTGAATAAAAAAAAATTAAAAGTACTGAAACTATTTTTAGCTAAAAATGAATCTACATTTATGAAGCGAAAAGCGAGATAACTCTGATCTTCATTTCCGGTTACTTCAACCTTTCTGAGTAACAGCCATGTTTGTTAAAACTAAACTTTTTTTTATTATTAATGATTCGTCACTTACCAAGGCCAAAAGCCACTCGAGGATAAGAGTTAATAAGATTGTCAGTTGGATGATGGACTTTGTGGTAAATTCGTCGTTTTTTGCTCAAAATGTCGGACAACTCTGACTGATATTACGTCTATTTTTCGACCTCACAAATGAGTAAGTAAACCCAAATAAATTGCTTGGGACTGATTTCCCAACTGTATTTCCTTTTAAATAATTTATGGTAAATTGAAATTAGTCCCAAGCAATGTATTTGGGTTTACTTATTTGTGAGTTCGGAAAATAGTTGACAATTCATTAACGTCAGAGTTGCCCGCCATTTTGAGCAGGAAACGACAAATTTACCAACTTTGTTCAGCATCCAACTGACAATGAAGAATATTGCGAACGATGGGTGAAAGGGCTAAAGTTTGATTAGTTTAGAGGGCAGCTCGACAGGCATTGGACTTGAAAACGACCCTGTTGTAGCCCGCAGAGAAGCAGTCCGCGGTAATGTTTCACAGGTGGGAAGCTCTTGGAAAGAAACTCTGTTCATGGAAGTTCCGTTTGGCTTTCGGTACTAATTTAACGTCTCTCGATACGATTTAACTTGCTATAAAAATATTGTTTTAATAAAATTAATGTTTTTTTAGTGTGTTTTTGTGGGTTTTTTTTTTCTTTCTGATATCTGGTTTTTAAGTAAGAATAAGTTGAGAATAGTGCCTAAACCAATTTTATTGCAAATAATTTGGGTGAATAGGTTTTAATCTTTTTACTTTTTCTTTTAAATACTCGTTTATTTATGTATTCATTTCGTGGTTATCTTGAACTTTTCAGCTTTAAGATGTGTGCCATAGAAACACATTATCGTAACCAAATTAGTTCTAGATTTATATCAATCTGGTTCAATTAATAATTTAATGACCAAACAATAGGCCTACTGTAATAATTAGAGGTGCTTCTGCTGTTTCACAATTACATTAAAATATTTAAAGAAATGTATAAACTTTGTTATATACTTACGTGTTAGCTGAAAATAAGATTGTACAAAAAAAATGAAGAAAATTCATCCAGTATTTATCAAATTATAAGAAAAAGAAGAAAAAACAAACCATCTTACGTATCGGTAGACATTTCAGCTTACGATGCAGGCAAGGGAGATAACTTTCGGAAAAGTCAAAATTTAAGAAAAATGGCGAAATATAGATAAAATCGTTTTTTTTTTGTTTTTTTTTAAATAAATATTGGATGAATTTTCGTAATTTTTAGTGTACAGTCTTTTCAGCTACCACGTAAGTACATAAAGTTTATACATTTTTTTTTAAAGAGAGGTCTAACATGTCATTGTGAAACAGCAGAAGCACCTAATTAGGTTATATTATTACGGTATTGTCTGGTCATTAAATTATTAATCGTACATGTATAAAACCAGAACTGATTTTGTTTCAATGACAGCCACCATCTTAAAGCTGGAAAGTTCAAGATAACCGTTTTTATTTTTATTTTATTTTATTCTTATAAATTTCGAAACTGGTATTTATGTATTCCCCCCCCCCCCACCACCACCACCACCACCAATGATTTAAATTCTACTTTTTATTCGATTTACATGTCAACAGTCTGGAAAAATACATAAAGTTTTTTAAAAAAATATACTTTCGAGATGGAGGTTCACTTTACTATATATATGTAAACTAAAATGATCAGCCACTTCTTGACCAGATGGCGTTGTGAAAAACGGGGAAACAATTTTGTTTGTTTCCAATATGGCCGCCAGTTTGACGTTAGTTACCGAAAATAAACATAAACAAACCCTAATTTTTAGTATTGTCAACTCGGATTGAGTAATCGCCACGTCGAATTTAGGGTTAGTGTTGGGGGTTAATGAAGGGTATGCATTTATTTGTTTTTAGAACGACGAGTATCAGAAATGTCTCGAAACATAAATCACTAAATTGTTTTTTTTGTGGGAAGCTTAGCCATTAAGTTAGTCTAACGTGGGAATCCAACTCCCTCAAACAGGGAGCATTATGGAACGTTATAAAAATAACCATGATCTGACCCGTCGGTATTACCCAATCTGGGAGTCTCAGGCGACCAGTCATAAAACGTAGCAGGAGGTAATGCCTGGGAGGATGGTCTCCTAGGATCGAACACGAACCATACCTCATTTTTTTTAACACTAACTTTTTTTTTTTTTATTCGTATGCTTTAGTGTCGACTACTTTTTACATTTTTTTTTTCGCGACATTCAAATCGTAAATTCCTTCGGCCATTTCCGTTTTTTCCCCGCAATCGGTAACATTCGGGTCGATGTGGATCCCCTCCTATAGAAGCACACTAGGTTAAATTGTCGTTTCCCAGCCAAAATGGCGGACAATTAATCGTCTGCAGTTTTCTGATTTTTTTTTTTTTTTTTTTTTTTGCAGACCTCACAAGTAAACCCAAATAAATTGTTTTGGACTAATTTCCCAACTGTATTTCCTTTGAAATAATTTAAGGTAAATTTTAAATTAGTCCCAAACAATTTATTTGGATTTACTTACTCTTTCGTGAGGTCGGCAAACTGCAGACGATTCATTGTCCGCCATTTTGACTGGGGAAACTACAATTTAACCGCACATTTAATTTTACAAAGCAATTTCTGGAATTCATGCAGTATAGTTAACAGCCGAGGAATCGAAAACAAAATATACAAGAAATAACTTTTGCAAAACGCAATAAAAAAAATTTTTCTTGCTTGTTCTCCGTTTCTCTTTTCTCCTCTCTCGCCATCTTGCCTTCCTTTTTCCTTTTATGACAGTTCTCTCTGAAAGCTGAAAATGTTAATTGTTCTTAATCTAAAGCTGGTTGGGGAGTTAGATGACTTTTGTATCATCAAAAAAAATGACTTACTGCCCCCCCCCCCACACACACACACACATGTGCACTCGATGCCTTTCTTTTAATTTTGTATTTAGTTAAAACTGATTGGAATTGTTTAGGAAAAAGTTGTATGGTCTGCGTGAAGTCCTCTTTGTTGTTGCAGTTATTCATTAACCTGTAAGATGACAGGTTTTTATCTCTGACGCCGAGAGCAGACCACACAAAGGAGTGGTGTAGAAGTTAGGTTACCATTTTCACTCCATTCATTTGCGGTTCCGTGCTTGCCACACGCAGAAGCAGACGACCAGAAGATGACGGTTCCTGATGCCAACTCCTCCTAGATGTACACAAGATCCCTGTTAGCCGGGTTGCAACCCTAATACCGCTTGATGCTAAACCTGTCTGCCATAGGTGGCCCTGCCAGGAACCAAAGTACCAAACAACATAGCTATGTGAAACTATCACGTTGCCACAGCGAGGAAGGGTTAGACTTTAGAGGGGAGATGCTGCTGCTGCTCCCCTATAGCTGTTGTTGCCCTAACCCTGCTCGCCTGTAGCTGTTGTTGCCCTAACCCTGCTCGCCTGTAGCTGTTGTTGCCCTAACCCTGCTCGCCTGTAGCTGTTGTTGCCCTAACCCTGCTCGCCTGTAGCTGTTGTTGCCCTAACCCTGCTCGCCTGTAGCTGTTGTTGCCCTAACCCTGCTCGCCTGTAGCTGTTGTTGCCCTAACCCTGCTCGCCTGTAGCTGTTGTTGCCCTAACCCTGCTCGCCTGTAGCTGTTGTTGCCCTAACCCTGCTCGCCTGTAGCTGTTGTTGCCCTAACCCTGCTCGCCTGTAGCTGTTGTTGCCCTAACCCTGCTCGCCTGTAGCTGTTGTTGCCCTAACCCTGCTCGCCTGTAGCTGTTGTTGCCCTAACCCTGCTCGCCTGTAGCTGTAGCAGAGAATTGCACTTCGCGCGAGCGTAATGAAATATTATTTCCTCAACAGAGGCTCTGGCTGAGATCGAGACATGCAGATTCGTTGGCGGCAAAAGTATGATTTACTTTGATATGGAGGCATGGCATCTTGTGGTCTTGTTGATGGTGATCCTTATTTATCTACCTCCCACAGGGAGGGCCTGTGGACGAGTGGTTATAGCACTTGTCTTTGGGCTGGACGACCCGGGTTCGATTGCACTCACGGTATGCAAATTTTCGGGTCTGAAAACTCCCTCTGTCCACCCAGCAGTAAATGGGTACCTGACTAAAACTCAGGGAAGGTTCAAGGCAGTGGAAGGAGAGAGATGGGCTCCGCCTTCCATATGCTGTGCCCTAGACACGGTGATTCTTAACAAATCACCACCGCTACGGCCATGGGCAGTGTGCGATGTCGGCAACGACACTCGTGCGCATCCAGGCTATGCGACCTTTACCTTACCACAGGTAAAAAGTGACACACGGTCGGAAAGTGGGATTTGATAAGCCAGTACCCTAGAGGAAGAGTACTTATGACCATTAAAAATTGCCTGGGCAGCCCCGTCGGCATTCCCCGTCAGGCGATTAGCAATAAACTAACCCCTTCTCAAAGGGTGAGAAGGCAAAGCCTGGTAGGATGGACCTCCTAGAACTGCACAGGACAAACCCACAGACCGGTGGAATCAAGCCCCGAAGGGCAAGACGCCACCGGTCCATGGGGTGTAGCATCTATCGGAACAGATACTACAATTTCTTCCTAGCCAAGGAAGATGGTGATCTATTAGTTCGATATGATCGTCTCGCTTTTATAGATATTTGCATTGAACATTCTGGGATGGTTTTCCCCGTTCGTACCTAACACGCTAATGGGCTAATTGTTGTTTGGGTTGCATATACGCACTTCATTTTGTGTTATGTTTTTAGTTGGGGAAAACCTTTTAGAGTTTGTAGTTTAAATCGGGTAGCGGGGGGGGGGATCAGAATGACGAACTTACTTGAAAGAGTAATACGTCTGGCCGAATCTGACTGAAATAGAAATGCTACACAAACAACAACGAATCACCGTTCTTCCACGAAATAAATAATGGCTCCACAACTAAATAGATATGAACTTTTATTTACAGCAACATAGGAACAAAATGAAGATGGTATAATTGGATGATTCATGTCGGTTAGACGAAATAATATTATCCTGGAGTTCGATATTCTCCCCCCCCCCCCCTAAGGTTTGAGTCAGGTAGAGAATGAGAAAAGGTACGTCCTGTCGGCTAGAGTAACACTTGTGAACTAAAGATTCATTGCGTATGAATCTCGTAGGCGTGTTATTCGCCCATGCAGTGAAGAGGCGATGATTACATAATCGCCAAGCCGAATTACATCTCACCACCGATCACATAGACCAGGGGCGGGCAACCTGCGGGCCGGATGTGGCCCGCGAAGGCGTAGCATCCAGCCCACCACCCTACTATGCTTTATTATTGCAATCCGGCCCGCGGACCTCCCAGTAAAACTCATATCATTTTGTGACATAGACGTAAAAGTAGGTTTCAATTAAGATTTACAGTGGGATAAAAATGTATAAACATCAGCGAGCGATGATGCATGTATATTTCATTTTTCTTTAACTATTAATTTTAAATCCTTGGCCTGAGATAAAAATAGAAAAAGAGAAAGAGAGGCAAAGAGGAAACGTGAGACGAGGAAAGGGCATAAAACAGAACCTATGTGAGGTGTGTCAAAACGAATGCTGGATCAATTTGCTACTTTCCCCGTCATTATTTTTTATGATTCCAAAATGGCTCTTCGTCGGCGCCTTTTATAACATCACATACAGAAGTCTCTTGAGAAAAAATATCAGATTTGTAGAGTGTTCAATGCAATTTTTGTGTAATTTATTCATGTAAACAAAATATAGTAATTCTGAGATTTCGTTTTTCACTCCGGCCCGTGATCTCCTTCCAAAAGTCTCATCTGGCCCTCACTCTAAAAAGGTTACCCGCCCCTGACATAGACCGATACAAAATAGTTGACTCCTGCAACTGCTACATGTTGATAAAGTCTCGAATTGCAGACAATCTCATACTAATCCTAACTCTAACATTTTGCATCTGGTAGATTGATTCTTTTTTTTTTTTTTTTTTTTTTTTGTATCCACAAGATAATAAAAATCCTGATTAAATCCTGATTTTACTCACCCAAATTATTCCGAGTGAAATGGGTTTCTTCATTATTCCCAAATAACTTTATTTTAGTTAAAACCATGTTTTAGTAAAAATAAAGATAAAAAAAACATTAAAAACATTTAGTCATAAGTTTTATCATATGCAAAACGTTGAAATTTGAGCTAGACCAGAAAAATGTAGTTGCCGTCTTTTATAAAAAGAATCGAGAAAGAGGCTAGCTAAGGAAAAATAACTAAGTGAATAATATTTTAGTTAAATAACAAGGTTACAACTTGAGTTATCGTTTTTCCTTAGCTAGTCTAGTTCTAGACGTCTTCATAAAGATGGCGGCTATATTTTTCGGCCTAGTTTTCATGTGTGCGCTGAAACTCGCCATGGCTTATTGTTTTTAATTTTTTTTTTTTTTTTAGTTTTTGTTTTTTTAGAACATGGTTTGGCACTTATAGGGACGAGCCGAAATTTATTTTTCATTTTAAAAGAGCTCCAATAGTGTAAGGGGGGGGGGGGTGACAACTCTTCTTTTTTTTTTCACTTTTAAGTACGTAATTTCTCCGAAAATGGAAAATATGATTTTTTTAATTAAGAAGTAATGCAAATTCAATTAATTAATATAACATTTATGGAAGAAATTAAAATTTGTGAAAATCAACAGTATATTAATAGAAATTATTTATTTAAGAAAATAGTCATCGTATTTGGTTTCACACATTTTTTTTTTTTCTTACAGTTTAAAAAAAATTAATTTCTCTCTTGATTTTGTTTTTTAAACGGGATAGAATTCAGAAATAAATCGCACATATTCAGGACATTCACATCCATTTTCGGAGAAATTAAAAATGATGTACTAAAAAGAGAGTTGTCGGCCCCTAACACTATTGGAACTCTTCTAAAATGAAAACAAATAAAATTTCGACTCGTCCTTATTCTGCAGAAGTGCCCATGATTTAAGTAAAATGTTGTTTGGGAATAATATTTTGCTCAAAATAATTTGGGTGATTGAAATAGGAATTTACGCGATAAAGAAGGGGGGGGGGGGTAACGACATTTAAATTTTGAATAATTAGCCCAGACTTCAGGTTGACATCGACAGTCACTGTCCTAGACAGCAGATTTGTAAAAGAAGCAGAAAAAACAAGATATATAAAAAAAATTGAACTAAATAAATACGCACTTGGCAAACTAAATAATTCAACCCTTGAGTGACTTCTTTTTCGGCTTTCTTTTTTAATTTCAAGATCAAAGTGAAGTGAGTAGATAAATATGAAAGTCTCTTTCAAGGTGAGTGTGATTCTCTTCACCACTGAAAAAAAGAAAAAAGAAAACAAAAAACCTGTTTCTGTGCACATACACCCACTCTAGATGAATCTAAATACTAAAAATATCATTCAAATCTATCTACTGGTGATACCATTTGAGCACAGGGAGGAGCAGGTGCTACTGTGATTGCAAGAGTTTAGAGTGGATGGAGTAAGTTCAGGAAATTTCTGCCATTACTAACCAGCAGAGCGTTACCACTGTCAATCAAGGGAAAAGTCTATCAACCATGTGTACATCTAGCCGCCCGCTGGGGTGGCTATTTCATACCAAAATCAGACCGACAGGGTATTGGGCATGCTTGACTGGTGTGGCCTTGTTCTCTGTCGGTCTGAGGTATGGTCCTGTGCAGTTCTAAAAGGTCCACCCTCCCAGGCCTTACCTTCTTCCCCTTTGAGAAGGGATTAGTTTACTGCTGATCGCCTGAGGCATCCCTACCGGGAAATGCAGACGGGGCTGCCCAGGAACTTTTTGATCGGCAAGAATGCTTTTCCTCTAGAGCCTGGCTTTTCAAATTCAACTTTCCCAGCCTGGTCTCTATTCTCCCCGTCGTGGGAGGGAGATAAATAAAATCAAGCCTGTGTATGCAGATGTATGGAAGTGAAACCTGGCCAGTGAGGGTTGAGGACATGCGTTGCATGGAGATAAATAATATAAGGATGTGAGTTCTCCGCTTTTTTTTTTAAATCTAGAAAAAGCGGATTTCCGCTT
>OY744552.1:10576901-10601901 GCA_963556195.1 Sepiola atlantica
TAAACATTTATTTGCAATTCCCCCCACCACAAAGATGACTAAAATTAGTCCCCCAAAAAATAAAGACATCTCTTGGAGACATTTTATTTGTCTTATGCTACAGCCTGACTTGGGTAAGTTTGTTAGAATTTTGGCAAGAATGATCAACAGCTCAAATAGGCACATATTTTCTCTTGTTTACTGAAATCTGCTTAAATAAATAGCCATAAAGTTAGGTGACACAAAAAATGCACTCGTCACACACATGCTATCCTGCAATCATAATTTTAACACATAAAAATCTGCTATAGTTAAACACATACAACACTAGGCTTAGACGCCTAATCGAGTCCAGTCTCATTTCATAAACAAAATAACGAATAGTGCAAAGATGCAGTTTCTTCCAAATATCTACCATTATTGCCCCAAAACTCCTAAACAAACAAAAACTCACCACATTTGATACCGGACGACCCAAATCTAGGAGCTCACCTGCTCTCCGTCTTCCTCTTCACTTCCTTTTCCGCTTCCCTCTCCTTTCATATCTGACCCACTCTTTCCCCTTCCTCTCTTCTCACTACTCAGCTGATACAAATACTTATTACCGCTCCCACCTCATCCATCCGCTCACTTTATCTTCCTCCTCTTCTCTGTATAAAACTTTACTTCACCTAAAAGTTTTGGCCTAGGAGGATTTTAGTTTGTTCTTATAGATTTATTATGTGGGAGAAGGGAAAGGAAAGAGAGTGAGAGACGGACGGGACGAATTATCGAAGGTAATTCGTAGAAATGATATAAACAAAAATAAACAAAGTAAACTCTCAATTTACAAAAGGAAAAATATTTATTAAGTTTTAAGGAAACTTTTTCATTGAAAATGATAGATCTTTTATGAATGTCTTTTGGTGAACAAAGGGGAATGAATTTGAGATATCGAAGAAGACTGAATCGATAACTCAAGAGCTGTGAAAAATCCACTGGTCTGAAAAATCGTGAGCAAACTTCTCACTCAATTATATGAAATAAATTTTACTGAGTCAATGACTAGAGAAAATTAATCAATGTAGGAAGTTCAATGAGAAGTTTTTAAATAGTTCTTTTCATAAATTAACTTTTAAAGGAGCAGACGATAAAAAGGGAAATGCAAAAGTTTGTTTTTGTTTCTGTGTCTGTGTGTTCGCCTACCTTGGCTGATTCGCTGACTGCTACATTGATAGTGTTGTGTAGTCTTGTTTGAGTCGAGTAGAGTTGCAGACAGCAGACTTATTTTCAAACACTATCTCTGAATTTTTAATCAACTAGTCTTTTTGGAAAATACACATCTCTTTTAAAGGTTTTCATCGGCTCCCACAGACACAGAATTCCGGACCAACTTGGAAAATCATCTGATTGGTCCAAAATAAATTTATTGAATTTTACAATTTTATTTTGTAAAAACGCGCGTCCAGCCGCATGCGCAGAAATGTTTCGGGGCACTTGAACCTTCGGCAGCGAAAGAGTGAACATCGTAGCTCACCATAAAGTTTTCTTTTCATAACTTTGGAGGTCAGATGTCAGATGAAGTGGGATTTTCTCGCTGGATTTTGCTACCGCTCTTACAAAGGTTTCACTACCTCACATAACAATTGGTATTCAGACTAAGGACCTCTGGAAAGAAGTGAGGTGGAATGACGTCAGGGTTATTCCATGTCAAATAATCCAGACCATGTTACATATACCTCTCAGATTTTCTTCAAACTTTCCCCAGTTGTTGATATCAGAAAATGAGCTATGTATTTGTAACTCCAAGCGCTTTCCAAAATATTGCATTTTTAAGATTTCAGGTATGTTGCGAAAGGCCACAAAATCGATATATTAGAAAATTACACTTTGTCATAAAATGAATTCTAGAATGTAAAACATTGATATAGGCAATGTTTTTTTGCACAAGGAATCCAAAAGTCACATTTATAACTTCTAAAAAATCGACTGTTTTCGAGCTATTGCACACGTTTGCCTACATTTTGGTGTGGGACGACCAAGCCTCAAACATGTGTGCGGCACTATTGGAAAATGAAAGCGCTATTTCTGTGTTTTTTACACTGTTTGAACCTTCTCTCATCCAAAAATGAAATCTTTTTTTTCTGACCGCTAATTAGGTGACGTCACATTCACTACTGACGACACCGAAGATCATGGTCGTTACTGGAAACTTTGAGCCACCTGTTGTTCGGGGAGTTGATCTTTTGGTTTTAGGGCGAGTTTTTTTTGTCGGAAAAAAAAAACACGAAATATCTGGCTCTCGTGCATATTTGCACTTGTTGATCAGCTTTTTCACGTGCTTCGGTCGCTGTTTTTTTTTTTTTTGCATCGCCTCTGACAGAAATTATTCTTTCCTCATCTGGTACGAAACTTGGCAGATATCATGCACAACCACCTGATGAGCTTTTCGTCTACACCTTTCTCATTGGCACATACAAACTTATTGGGTTCATTGTCGATGATCTTATCTACAAAGAACAACTCCAGAGACTAAATCTGTTCTCCCTTGAATAGCGGAAGGTCCGAGGAGACTTGATTCTGATGTACAACATTATTCAATGGGTATTTAAATCTACCTTTCGAGGAGTTTTTCACCTCAGCGCAAAATCGTGGTCTCCACGGGCACCCACAAAGGATGTACCACCGTCACTTTCGCTTCTCTGTCCGTGTTTCTGTTCTCTGGAACAACCTGCCAGAGGAGATTGCGATGATAACTACCGTGTCCAGGTTTAAAGAGGCCTTGGATAAATATTCAGACTGTATGTGGATGTAAATGGCTTTTTTTGCAAACAGATTGCTTGTTTCTATGAGAGTACTAATAAGAATGTGACATGCATGGATACATGCACGCATGGATAAAGTAAGACCTGGAGATATAAACAAGAACACGTGTGACTGTGACGTCAAACAGGGAGAAAGGTGACACTATTACGGTATATTTATTTACTCCTCTGCAGGAGTTAGGCACAAGGCCAGTTTTATCTTACTCCCACAAGTAAGATGTGACCACAGCTTGGGTCGAGTAAGTGGGTTTTGAAAAGCCAGCGCCCGAGAAAGTGAGCACTCTGGCCATTAAAAATTGCCTGGGCAGCCCCATCGGCATTCCCCGGTAGGGGCGCCTCAAGCAGTAAGCAATAAACTTACTCCTCCCCAAAGAGGGGAGGCGAAGCCTGGGAGGGTGGACCTCCTAGAACTGCACAGGACAAACCCACAGACAGGTGGAATCAAGCCCCGAAGGACAAGACGACATCCGTCTATAGGGTGCAGTATCCATCGGAACAGATACTACACTTACTTCCTAGTGTGCCAGGTAAGTATTACGGTATATCTATTTATAGCAAATGGTGGTTGTTCATTTCAATATTTATAGATTCATGTTCTGAACTTTGGTGTAAGTAGTGATAATCGTTATTTTTAAAATGGCGACCGTTCCACCATACTTTCTTTGGAGCTGCTCCAGCGAAGAGTGCTCTTCTTCCAGCAGTCTCAGCAGGTCGAGGATCGCTTCTTTTGCAGTCTCCACAGACGATGATGCGGCCGACTGCTTTTGCTGCAAATTTTATTAAGGCTTTTTAAAAGGTTTTCGGATTTGAAGTATCCAAATCCTGACATGAGTCAAAAAGTGCAGCATCCTGTACTCTGAAAAAGCTCTCTGCCCTCCCCCCCATACTGCTCCTTTCTTTTGAACTGATGTTGTTGGGACTGTTGCTTACTAGCCGGGTTTGATGCACCCATTCTGGCTGGCTCTGGTGCGTCCAGATCAGGCTGTCTGAAGATATCGGCTTCCTGACCAAAAATGCACCAAACATTAATGTTATTGGGTTTTGTTTTTTGTTTTTTTGCAAAAATTCAATCATATTCTATAAAGCTAAAAACAAAAATATTTTTCCTCTACAAAACAACCAAACCAAACACCATGAATAAGTATGTGAACTTATAAAGAACTTGAAGCATAAAAACTTTTACTAAAATGACAGGATTCAACATTAAATAACCTGAAAAGAGTTGATATGCCGTAAAACAAAACAACCAAACGAAACACCATGAATAAATATTTGAAGATATAAAGAACTTGCAGCATAAAAACTTTTACCAAAATGACCGGATTCGGCATTAAATAACCCGAAAAGAGTTGATATGTCGTAAAATAAAACAACCAAACCAAACACTGTGAATAAATATTTAAAGATATAAAGAACTTACAGCATAAAAACTTTTAACAAAATGATCGGATTCAGCATTAAATAACCCGAAAAGGGTTGATATGCCGTAAGACAAAACAATTAAACCAAACCTCAGGTGTGGATCAGAATTTTATTCTATTTATTTTCAAATATAGTTGACTTAATTTCTTTAAAAATAAAAAAAAAATTTGCAAACAAACATTTTCAATAGACCTCTAGTCGTGCCTCTCAGCTGTGCCATGGCTGTGAGACATTTGCATGCACATCTCAACTTTATACACGAACTGGTTCGCTGTTTTTAGCCTAAATCTAAATTTCCTGTTTGTTTTGTGAGGTTCCCTGGATGATAAGATTACATTTTTTTTTCTGTTCATCTTCATAAGCATTAAGCCCGCCCACTTCACAACTCCTTTTCCCAGTTTGATAAATGTATTAACATAAAACTCTGGGCAACTAAATGGGTTCTTCAACTGCTAACCATATTATTTGGATTTTTTAATATATATGTATATGCTAGCTGTCCCTGCCCAGTGTTGCCCTGGAGTATTTTTACTTTCATTAATTATTTACGTGATTGAAATAAGATTGTTTCGCCTGCAAAAAAAAAACACGTTATTTGGGTTATGAATAAATGCAAGCTAAAAACTTTTGTATCCTCTTTAAAAAAAAAAAAAAGTAAAAAGTCAATCATTTATTTTCCCCTCCCACTCCGTCAAAATAAAAAAAAAATAAAAAAGAAGTCAACTGTAACTTTAAAAAAAATATGAATAAATGTAAAAATGATTTTGCGTCCCCACACAGAAATTGAACTCAGAATTGAGTCTTAACACTAGACGCAAAGTGCAAGATTTTAAGTATCTTGTATCCACGCCAACGGGTCAAGGTAAGGGGGAGATAGGCAGCTACATTAACAAGAGCCAAAGCAATTTTTGCCACCTGCGGTCGAAAAGTGAGATCTGACAACAAACTAAAATTGGTCGTAATCAATTGCTAATCGGGTAAACAATATTGTACGTATGTGAAACCTGAGCGTCTGATCTTCATAGATGAGAGGTTCTTATCTGATCTTGCTTATGACTAGTTCTGAATTCGTCCACTTGACCACAATTAGAGCCAATTAGTACAATACAAAGTACTTAAAGCAAGAAAATCTATCTTGATTGTTACATGCATTTATCTAGTAAAATCATTAGCAATGCATATATTTAATAT
Source organism: Sepiola atlantica (assembly GCA_963556195.1). Lineage (NCBI taxonomy): Eukaryota > Metazoa > Mollusca > Cephalopoda > Sepiida > Sepiolidae > Sepiola > Sepiola atlantica. Next base: position 10,582,298 of record OY744552.1, read on the forward strand.
ATATATATATATACAGGGTGGGCAAAAATAAGGGTCCTATTTTTAAAAATTCATAACTTTTTTATTTATTGATTTTTTTTTATTTTTTTTTTATTTTTTTTTTTTTTTTTAGAATAAGTAAAGGACCCCTTCCGAAGCAAGCATGAGCCGTATTAGCCCTAAGGAACGTACCCTCATTTAGAAAACATTATTTTTGCTTAAAAAACTCAAAACCGTGTAAAAAACAATACTTTAGTTTTTGTAAGTTTTAAGAAGTGTTTTTCGGCTAAAATTTGTTTTGTTTATTTCAAAAAATCTCGGAAGGGTCAGTCTACACACACATAAAGTTTGGTGAGTTTAACTTTTATTTTGTGGAAGTTATTCAAATTCAAGTTATTCAAATTTAAAGATAGGACCCTTATTTTGGCCCACCCTGTATATATATATATGATCATTTTTATTCAAACAGACATGTACAAAATCTGTGACACTTTCACTTTTGTATTTTCAAGATATTCAACTATAACAATTAATTATTATTAAATTGTTATTGGTCACACCTTCTGATGAGAAGAGTGTTATCTTTGAAAAGACATGGTTTAAAGTTCCTTTTTTATTTGTATTCCTTGTTTGAACACTTGATGAGTTAAAATTTGTATAGTTTAGAAGTTTATTATCTATTTCATTACTTCATTATCCATATATATATATATATATATATATATATATATATATATATGTTAAAACACAACAACCTACAATTAATAACATCACGTATGAAACCAGTAATAACATTTTAAAATGGTTGGTGTAATACGATTTTATTCTTCAACAAAATGATGTCAAGAAAAGGTTGACCGAGTCTTTGTTTGAGAGAAGCTCGGTCATCGGCTAATGAAAACATTAACCCATGAGAGGGAATAACAACGAATCTGACTAAACACCAATTAGATATATAGAAAACAATCAATAACAAAAAATCTGTGCACTTAGCCTGACGAATACCTGCGGAGATGAAACGCGGACGCCTCTGTGTAGCTTGTGTTGATATATTTTTATACTATTACTATAAATTAATATGGGCCCATAGAACAGAATAAGTAAGGGTCCCTCGTTCCCCCCCCCACTGTATCTGCTGTATGTGAAACCCCAAATAAAATACCAGCAATTCAGCTACTAAAAATATATTGGAGTTAATGTTAGTCTGAATTTGTATTTGAAATGAATGTCTGGCAGGGTTAAAAGGTCAGATCAATAATACAACAAACGAATTTGAAAATTAAGCAATACCTTGAGATGAACATATAAGTTCCAATCTAAACGTCACACCATTTAATTTTTTTCCCAAATTGAATTCCAAATTAATATGGGCTTGTAAAACAGAACAAGTAAGGCTCTCTCGTTCTCTCCCCCACTAACTGTGTCTGCTGTATGTGAAACCCCAAATAAAATACCAGCTGTCAAGCTACTAAAAATATATTAGTTATTCTTATTCATTTCAAATAAAAATGCAGACTGTCTGGCAGGGTTAAAAGGTCTAATCACTAAAATAAACGAAAGCATTCATTTAGAAACAGAATAAAATACATTTGTTGGATAATCAAGGTGCAGTATTTCGATTGAAAATCGAACAATATCTTGAGATGAACATATTTGTTCCAATCTAAACATCAGACACCATTTGATCATTTTTTTTCCAAATTGAATTGCTTTCTATTAAACTGTTTATTGATGAACGTGATGAAGATGAAGGCTTAACATCACGGCCATAATTAATGCTCAGAAAACTATTCTATTTGTCAATTTTTATTTTTCTAGTCTGCTGATTGTTTTTTTAAGGATTTAATCTGGACGAAATGTTAATATCTCATTGGCTGTTAATGTGATGAAGATGAAGGCTTAACATCATTGCTATAATATTGCTCAGTCAAGTATTTGTTCATTGTATGGCAACGGCGAAACATCAAAACGGCACGATCCTGGCTGCCGCGTAATGGATGGAGAAAATTGTCGGTCTCACTGTACAGGCTTCCATGAGAAAGTATGTCGCAACTTGCCCGCCGTCAGTCATCCAAAACACTCCAAAGTATGTCCCACATAACCGTCAATGGCCCAAAACATTGTAAGCCACTTAAGACATGGAGATCAGTCGATGAAAGCCTCATTCTGGCGGACGGCACAAGTAAAATAGCAACAGACAGGAAAAGTTGTAAGTCATTTATGCTGTCTCCGGGATGCGTTTGTTTTGTAGAAAACGTGCAACCATCGGACAGCTAGCATAAACTCTTATTGACAAACAAGACTCTATTAAAGCGCACTATTATAAACATGGTAGAAAACGTGCAACCGTCGGACAGCTAGCATAAACTCTTATTGACAAACAAGACTCTATTAAAGAGCACTATTATAAACATGGTAGAAAACGTGCAACCGTCGGACAGCTAGCATAAACTCTTATTGACAAACAAGACTCTATTAAAGAGCACTATTATAAACATGGTAGAAAACGTGCAACCGTCGGACAGCTAGCATAAATTCTTAATGACAAACAAGACTCTGAGGCATGGTGTAAATAGTTCTTTTATAGAGCACTATTATAAACATTGTAAAAACAGGAAAATAGAACCGTTATCGAATAAATTTGAAAATCTTCATTTTTACTGTATACTGGAAGCTATTTACATAAAAGCACAAAAACCTTCAATTAGTAAAATCACGTATGAAACCAGTGCCAACATTTTAAAATGCTTAACGTAATGCGATTTTTATTCTGTGATGCCACTTCAGCGTAGCTGAATTTAAATCGTCAACGCCTTTCCTGGAACAATACAAAAGCGTTTCTCCGCCGTTTTTTAAAAAAAAAGTTTTCTTTCTCCAGCTTGTTTGTTCATTTGCTTTTGACACCTGAAGGTGATTCGACGAAAAATCGAAAACGTTCGTGATACCTATGGGACATTTAATCATTTTAAAAAAAAATGTTAATACAAAAAAAGACCATATAAAAAATTGGAAAAAAAAAATGGTATAATTAAATAGAAGAATTCTGTTATTTTTAACAATGTTTGCATGAATAAGAAAATGCTGCCTAAATACACACACACACACACACACACACACACACACACACACACACACACACACACACACACACACACACACACACACACACATATGTATACATATATAACTTTATATAGATTTGTACTGATGTTATTTTTCTTATATAATACATGGATAATGACATGTAACCCTGCTATTATATATATATATATCAGAACAACATCGGTACCGTCGGTTTCAAATCCAAACAAATGAGACCTATAATTGGTCTCCCATGCCGGACTCTCTTCAGCCGCTGTTTATCTACATATCAGGATAAACAAAGGCTGAAGAGAGAGAGAGAGAGGGAGAGAGAGAGAGCAATTATAGGGTTCGTTTGTTTTGATGTGAAACCGACGGCACCGATTCTGATCTTCTGTTTATGTCTGTCTCCTCATAAGCAGAGGCTGAAGAGAGAACGTCATATGAGACGAAAGATAGGTCCCCTTTGTTTGAATTCGGAAGTAATGCTATAAAAATACCAAAATTAAAAAAATAAAATGAATTCACTGTATACCGTGCAACGCTGGGCAGCTACAGCAATATATATATATATAGTGAAAGACTTTTTCATTTTCCATATATATATATATATATATATAGTGTTATAATGGAAAAATTCCAGGAAGAAATCCGGGTAAGAGAGCTCAATGTGGTAAACAGAGCAATAATACCTTAAAATATAATAACACGAAATTACATGATTGTCGATGCAATAATTTATTTCAACCTTGCGGTTTTATTCAAGCATCCACCTTGACAATTACATTTTTGATACTGATAGAAAACTGAATTATCCTCGGCACTTCGAACACAATCAGAGGGAGTGGTGGTATATATATATATATATATAGTCTCGGAAGTCTCTCAACCATTAAAACCATATAAAAAATTTTTTAAAAAAACAAAAAAACTTAGTCTCAAGTCTTCCAGTGGAAAATCACTCATGTAAGTCAATTTATTTTTTACAGTTATTATATTAGTTAGTTTCTAACACTATTTTAAGGGATCATCAGTTGTTTACCATGAAAAACTGTTTCGGGAATTTATATATATATATGGCACAATCACGTTGACACACCGGTTTCCGTTAGATCACCAAAGTTAAGTGGCGTCGAGCCTGGCCAGTACTAAAATGGGTGACCATTTAGGAATACCAGGTGCTGTATGTGCTCTCTGCTTATCTCGGCATTGTTTCCAGTCGTCTTGTATTACTACTTGCCATTGGAATCAAGCAATGCCGACTCAGGAGAGCGGTTGTTGGGGATAGCGCAACCCTTGCAATTACAAATTCACGCGCGGACAGCCCCAGGCGGGGCACTCATACGTCGAAATCGACGGGAGAGTCCATCATCATATATATATATAATATTACTAGCCTGTGTCCCTGCACTGCCTGGGAAAATTGAGGAAATCACAACCCTCAGAATTAAATTTACCGGAAAGGACCTGAAAAACTCTTTTCACTCAAAATACTGTGAAATAAAGAAAATATTTGTAAATATGGAAAATAGTAAAATGAGAAAAAAATCAAACTGACAAAACATAATGAGTTCGTTTTGCAACCCCAATATGCAAATTAGGTAACCTTCGGACGTTGTTCCGATAGACATGACTGAGTATATTATAAAGCTGATTTTCTTCTATCATGAATAGGAAGGTGGCCGTTAAATATAAATATTAGTGTAACAAATGTCTTGACTTTATAAGTATAAAGATATATATATATATATGTGTGTGTGTTTCGCTGTATCACAGCTCTTCAGTGTGGCTAGACAGGCAACTGCTTCAAGCCGGTGTCGAACCTACGACTATCTAGTTGGCGATTCTAACACTTCGGCTGTCTGACAAATGGAATCTAAATGCTTATATAAACATTCACAACTACCGGAGAGAGCTCCATTTTGTGTTTACAAAGAGCTGTGCATTGTCGCTAGTTATACATTTAATCATCTGATCCTTGCCTTTATTCCCGAACTACCCCCCCCCCCCCTGCGCTCAAACAACCCCATTCCTCCTGATGTTCAAAGCGTAAATAGAAATCAAGCAATTTATACCAAATACATTTTATATACGGTATAATCATGTTGACACACTGGTTCCAGTTAGATCACCGAAGTTAAGCAACGTTGAGCCTGGCCAGTACTAAATGGGTGACCACTTGAAAATAGACAAACAAATGCCTTTGGAGACCACGTTTTCAGATGCAATATTTTATTAAAAATCCTTTAAATGTTTGTTTGTTTTTTACTTTTTGACTTTTTCTATATGAAAGTAAAAAAACAAAACATGTAAATAATTTTTAATAAAATATTACATCTGAAAACGTGGTCTCCAAAGGCATTTGTTTGTCTATTTTCAATTACTTACGTTTATATAAACTATATTTGTAAAGCGCTACCTTATATATTTTTAAAAATATTTGTTTATGTACTAACCATAATCACGTTAACACACCGGTTACCGTTAGATCACCGAAGTTAAGCAACGTCGAGCCTGGTCAGTACTAAATGGGGTGAACATTTGGGAACACCAGGTGCTGTATGTAGCCTGCAGGGTATATGGGCACGACCAGGTTATATCATGCCCACAGAAAAGTTAGGACAGATAAAGTATTTGCCCGACTCCCCGAGGACGTCCTCGGATGTTATCGGAAAGTAACAACAACAATTTGATCAATCTAAATTAATAAATAAGAAAGGTTTTACCATTAAAACGGGTTACTGTAATTTAAATCAATAATACAAAATAGCATTTTGAAATACAGTATATATATATATATATATATATATATATATGTAGATCGTCGAGCCTGGCCAGTACTAAATGGGTGATCGTTTGGGTATTACCAGGTTCTATCATGCCCACAGAAAAGTTAGGACAGATAGAGTATTTGTCTGACCCCTCCCACCCCACCCGAGGACGTCTCCCGGATCTTATGGGAAAATGCAACAACATTTTAGTTAGACGAATCCAGTACTCATTACCCTAACCCTAATCCTAACCACTCCTTATATCGCCAGAATGTTTAGTTTTGTAATTCATGAAATGAGTCAAACAAAATAAGAATAAGGGAGTGGTTAAGTTGTGGTTAAGTCAGTTGTTAGTAATAAAATCAGAATTGTCTAAACCTCGAGACTAAATATGCAATTCAGATCCATTTTACTTTAATTGTAGCTATAGGGGCATGCATAAAACTTATATCTTCTCCCCTCGGCACTCCCCTACTTGTGAGGCTGTCACATGTATCATTGGATGACTAATCCTCCTCAATATATAATCGCTAGGTCATATTATAATAAAGTTGGAGAATTGTCAGTATTTTGGAAACAACAGTCGAGTCTACATATACAAGAGAGTTTGAGTTATCTACAGGGGAGTTTAAATTACCTACTAGACACAATCCTTGAGCGTTTTCGGTCTCTCTGCACAAGGGTTTGTCAGGACAACCTGACATGAGGATACTTCACCCTAAAAGTAAACCCTGACCAAATATTCAAAATAACATAGTATTCGAAGCCCAAATAAGGTACCCCTCTGCACTGGGTCATAAGAGAAATGGTATATCTTTTCCCTGTAATGTTACCTCCAGTAACAGTACTTAGCTGGATACTCCACCAGACCAGATGAATTCTTGTCCTGAAATTCGTTAAGACCAAGAGACCACAAGAAAGATATACTATGACATATTAAACTGGTCCAAAGAAGAGAAATAAAGGAGAACTTTAATAGAATATCTGTGCATCTCATATAGGCTTCAATGGAGTGTGCTCCGATGAACTAGCTTCTCTAATGCCCTCTCGACGTAAATACGCTAGACCAACTCGACAATCAGCTAAATCCCATCTATTCAGTGTGGGGGTCCCCAGATGCCGGAGAGCCTTCTACTTCAGTAGTTTTTTTCCCCCCTTGTGCTGCCGGCCTCTGGAACTCCCTCCTTGCTCCTTGTTTCCACGGCTGTACCGATATGCAGAGGTTTAAAATGTAAACAGACATCTCGCTACACAGCTCCCAACTTGGATGACCTCCCCCCCCTCCCCCCAAAAAAAATCTTAGACCCTAATTCTCAGTAATCCCTTACTACAGTGGCGACCTGCCTTGTTTGGGGTGAAATATGCTTAAAAAAAAAAAATTTTTTTAAATAAAATAAAAATAAAAAAGTGTTAGCGCCTTGATTTCTGAGAACTTTGACTGAAGTAAAATGAAGCAACAAGTGAGATCATTTATTTTTCTATACAACCAGGATTTTTATTGTAGCTGGCATAAGCACCGGGAATGGTTTAGGACTCCAATTATATTCCACTCCCAGCCCTGAACCCCATATTCGAGTCGCATATTTTTGCTATTTTATATAAGTGTTGAGTTTGGTAATGAACAGCCGATTGTGGCAATTTCTTGTTGACCTATGCTACAATGCCCCCCCCCCCCCCAAGGAAAATGTAATACCTTGCAAGATGGTTTTGTGACAACAGAACGGATACTACAAATGGAGTAGATGGAGTAGGTAATGCCTAGCCTGGGAGGATGGTATCATAATAGACAAATAAATACAACACTACACCCCCCCCCCCCGAAGGAGGAGGTAATGCCTGGGAGGATGGTATCACGGCCACAGAACAAATACTACATTAGCCCACCCCCCCCAAAAAAAAAGGAGGATGTAATACCTGGGAAGATGGTATCATGACGAACGAACATGTACTACACTACTCCCCCCCCCCCCAGTACGGCATAATCGCGTTGACACGCCGGTTCTCGTTAGATCAACGTTGAGCCTGGTCAGTACGAGATGTCTGATCTATTCCCAGCTTCTTTTGTTCCAGCTCGTTTGACCCGTTGGTCTAGTGGTCTTCATCAATTCACTGTTTTGATACCTCATTGTAATACAGCTTCTTATTCTAGTAGCTTCTTTCCAAAAACTGCAGGCTTGCGGAACTCTCTTCCTGCTGACTGTTTTCCGCCTACCTATCCTATAGCCTTGGTCTTTTCAAGACTAAGGCCACTAGGCATCTCCTGTCTCCGTGATAATCATATTTCGTTCTTGTTAGCTCTTTACGTCAAATGGCTTCATGCCTTGTCTGGAGCGATTTCCATTAAAAAAAAATTTTTTTAAAAGATGGGTTGTTTTACCATTTGGGAATCCCAGGTCCTGTATGTGGGCGAATGCCCCCCCCCCCCCTCACCTCACCCGCATGCAAAAAAAACAAACAAATGCAAAACCTAACTTCGTCAGCTCTCCATGCGACTGCGGACCGCTTGTGAATTTAATATTCCCTAGAAACTTATTCATTCGAAGGAAGCGAGCTCAAGTAAAGCTAGGTAAATGCTGTACCAGGTATCGACCATACCCCCATCCCTGCAATCTCCCACCGAAGGAAATATATCGACTTACCACATGAAAACTTGTAAACAACTTCCAGCACTGACCACCGTAGTTTCCGAATGTCCCAGGAAAATGGCCCGTCTAATCAGCAATATATATATACAAGGGAGGAACACGCGTGGCACAAGGCCGGAAGATGGGGAGAATCAGGTTAGCGCCCTTAAAGAAGGGGCACTCAGGCCGCCTAAAAATTGCTTGGGTAGCCCCGTCGGCATTCCCCGGTTGGGATGTCTCAGACAGTTAGTTTATTGCTAACTCCACCCCAAAAAGTGGAGGCAAGGCCTGAGAAGGTGAACCTCCTAGGACTACCCAGGATAGATAGCTCGGCTCGACAGATAAAAGGCCACCGAAATAGCCTAGTTTCTGACGGACTGATTGTCGAGATCAGAACCTCAACTGGTATGTACCCCGCTAGCGAACGGCAAATAACTGCTGGAAGAGTAACTATATGAAGGTACAAGTGTGCATGCCCGACCCCAGAACTATTTTACCAAATATATTATGCACCCCCCCCCCTGTGCATAAGTGTGTGCCCCCTTTCGTTCGTCACTAGATACACGGTTTAACACCAGCCCTAACCCTCCTGGTGATACCAGATCAGGCTGCCCTGTGGCTCCCTGAGACGAAATTCACCTACATTGACGTTTTTTGTTTTTTTTTTGTTTTTTTGTAAAACTTAATTATGTTCTACAAAACCAAAAACAAAAACAACAGCCCCTCTCCCTTTCTCCCTCCCCTTTTTTATTTTATTTTTAGAACTTGAAGCATAAATCTTTTACTGTAATGACCGGATTCGGCATTGGATGGCCCAGGAAGGGTTGATGTGCCGTAGAGCAAAACTACCAAACCAAAAACGATGATTAAACATTTGAAGATATAAAGAACTTGAAGCATAAAAACTTTTACTATAATGACCAGATTCGGCATTAAATAACCCAAAAAGGGTTGATATGCCGTAAAACAAAACTACCAAACCAAAAACGATGATTAAACATTTGAAGATATAAAGAACTTGAAGCATAAAAACTTTTACTATAATGACCAGATTCGGCATTAAATAACCCAAAAAGGGTTGATATGCCGTAAAACAAAACTACCATACCATACCTAACCCTCACCTCATTTTTATATTTTCGGTGCGTGTGTGTTACCCTCTCGGCTTTAGTAACCGTACGACTGATGACAGCACAACACTGAACTGTCCTGTTAGAACAGGTCATGAGTAGTCTGATATATATATATATATATATATATATATAATGTGTGTTAGTGTTAGAAGGAAATCTGGGTATGAGAGCTCAATGTAATAAACAGAGCAAGAATAAAATAAAGTAACACGGAATCACATAATCACCGGTGCAATAATTTATTTCGACCCTACGGCCTTTTCAAGCATCCAAGTGAGGCGATTACATTTTTGAAAATGAATAAAGAGAAACTCACACTAACCATTTCAAAACACATATAGAGAGAGCGACAACATATTTAATACATATCTTGAGAGAGGTGTAAATGAACTATTTAAGACATATATTGAGGGGGGAGAGAGAGAGTGACAACATATATTTAATATATATATATATATATATATATATATATCACTAGCAGGGTTACCCGGCGTTGCTTTGGACAAAGAAGTAACATATTTCTATTAAAACTTCCATCTCTTTACCCCCTCTCTATCCGGCTATCTTTTTCTCGTTTTCCCCCTCCCTCTCCTCACCATCCTTTCTCCTCTGCCCAGCCCATTCCTCTCCCTGGACATACACACACACGTACACACAGACAACTTTCCTTTATTTCGATTCCTTGAATAATAAGGGAAGTAACTCCTTTCTTAAAATCAGTTGCTTAACTTTAGTACATAAAAATGCCTGGAAAATCGACACCCCCTGATAAAATCTGTGCCAATTTTAGGGTCAAAGAATAAATCTTTTTTTTTTTTGCTAAATTTTGGATATTATTCATTCAAGGCAACACTGATCAAGAATATACCAACTTTGTGGGTGTTTGTTCTGAAGTTTTAGCCGAACATACACACAGACAACTTCCCTTTATATAATAGATAGATTATTATACCAAATCTGAGTGAATCAACGTTTATATAAGGCAGAAATTGTCTATCTGCTTTTCACCTAAGCAGGCTTAAAACCCATATTAGAAATCCTTGTGTTGGATACTAGGTTTGGCCTTATTGATCGGAAACGTTTGATATCTTTTTGTCTTGTTTGTGATGGCCGTCGTTTTGATCCACCAGTGATGGTGGGTGAGGCGTAACTATTGAAGAAGCTAAAATCGAAGTCCTTGAGCTGGTAGGTTTTAAATGATGGTTATGTCCCACCCATCATCACTGAACGATCGAAACGACGGCCATAGCGAACAAGATGAAAAGATATCAAAGTATAAATATCAAAATACAATAAATATATGAACCGTAAAAAAGGTGTCGTGCAACAGGTGTGTACGATCCTGATCCAAGATGGCAGATTGGAAAAATTAAATTACGTAGATCATACTCGTCATCGTGAAAGCCGAGTTAAATGATAGGGAGAAAGGATACGGCATAATCACATTGACACATCGGTTCTCATTAGATCATCGAGGTTAAGCAACATCGAGCCTGGTTAGTACCAAATGGGTGACCATTTGGGAATACAAAGGCGATGTATGTAGGAGGACGTCGTCATCTCCCCTGACTAGGATATAAATAGGGGTGGAACGTAATGGGTGAAAATTTCAGATTCATGTGAGTAGTATTTTTTTGTGTTCATTTATACATAAATAACACTAAACAATCAAACATTTTGAAAATTTTGCAAAATTCAGAAAGGGGTGGGTCGTAATGGGTGAAAATTTCAGATGCATGCGAGTAGTATTTTTTTGTGTTCATCTATACATAAATAACACTAAACAATCAAACATTTTGAAAATTTTGCAAAATTCAGAAGGTGCAGGCCAAAAATAGCCATTTTAAAAAAGAAGTTGTATATCTCTATCTATATAAATAGGGGTGGGACGTAATGGGTGAAAATTTCAGATGCATGCGAGTAGTATTTTTTTGTCTTCATTTATACATAAATAACACTAAACAATCAAACATTTTGAAAATTTTGCAAAATTCAGAAGGTGCAGGCCAATAGTTTTTGGTTGTTTTACATTCATGAAACCCCTTTCACAGCCTGAAAATGGCCCTAAATTAAAGTACTATATCAGATTTAACCATCTATATCCATTCATAGCTTTTGAGGATGTTTTAAGACCGGCAATGTTGCATGAAACCACTTTTTCACCAAAAAATGATTGATTTTGAGTCCTGTGGAGCCCTAACGGCTATTTTTGGCCTGCACCTTCTGAATTTTGCAAAATTTTCAAAATGTTTGATTGTTTAGTGTTATTTATGTATAAATGAACACAAAAAAATACTACTCACAGGAATCTGAAATTTTCACCCATTACGTCCCACCCCTAATATAAATGCTACTGGGAAGCGCTGGTGAATTTGATCTTCCTTAGAAATTTCCCCACCTAGGGTGAATGCAGCTTGTATTTGGCTATCTTCTGCTAGGGCATATTTTTAAATCCCTATAATAATGGAGATTATGTATCTGTCTGTCTTTCTGAAGTCGAAACTATAGTATTAGTTTTTGATCGCTCTCTTTTTATATCTACTTATCAGCTCCTATATATATACGCATTCCAAAACTTCCCCAAACATAATGCGTCTTTCAAATTTACATAATTAATTTGTTTTAAAGCTTCTAATAAATCAATATTCGCAAATATACACTCATGATTGTTTTGTTTTTTCAGATGTATTTAAAATATTTTCCTTGATAATAATAATCTTAATAAAAATTATAAATAGAATTAATTAGAGACAGTTTTTTTAAATCTATATAATTGAGTTACGTAATTAAATTAGATTGTAATGGAACAGCCGGCGGCCATTTCAACATTTATATGGCCACATCCAGATGTTCCCAACACAGGCTGGTGATACCAGATCAGGCTGCCCTGTGGCTCCCTGAGACGAAACTCGCCTACATTGACGTTTTTTGTTTTTCTTTTTTTTTTTTTTTTTGTAAAACTTAATTATGTTCTACAAAACCAAAAACAAAAACAACAGCCCCTCTCCCTTTCTCCCTCCCCTTTTTTATTTTATTTTTAGAACTTGAAGCATAAATCTTTTACTATAATGACCAGATTCGGCATTAAATAACCCAAAAAGGGTTGATATGCCGTAAAACAAAACTACCAAACCAAAAACGATGATTAAACATTTGAAGATATAAAGAACTTGAAGCATAAAAACTTTTACTATAATGACCAGATTCGGCATTAAATAACCCAAAAAGGGTTGATATGCCGTAAAACAAAACTACCAAACCAAAAACCATGATTAAACATTTGAAGATATAAAGAACTTGAAGCATAAAAACTTTTACTATAATGACCAGATTCGGCATTAAATAACCCAAAAAGGGTTGATATGCCGTAAAACAAAACTACCAAACCAAACCCAACACAGGGATTTATAATTAATGTCAGCGTACTGATCAGTTGGATGCATGGCAGCAAACTAGAGGAACGAATCCCTTCAGCCATACTCTTGGTATTGGTTGGATTTGGGATGCCTTACACCAGGGGCAGGCAACCTTTTCAGAGTGAGGGCCAGATGAGACTTTCGGAAGGAGATCGCGGGCCGGAGTGAAAAACGAAATCTCCGAATTACTATATTTTGTTTACATGAATAAATTGTACAAAAATTGCATTGAACACTCTACAAATCTGATATTTTTTGTCAAGAGACTTCTGTATGTGATGTTATAAAAGGCGCCGACGAAGAGCCATTTTGGAATCATAAAAAATAATGACGGGGGAAGTAGCAAGTTGATCCAGCATTTGTTTTCACACACCTCACATAAGTTCTGTTTTATGTCCTTTCCTCGTCTCTCGTTTCCTCTTTGCCTATCTCTTTCTCTTTTTATCTCAGGCCAAGGATTTGGAATTAATAGTTAAAGAAAAATGAAATATACATGCATCATCGCTCGCTGATGTTTATACATTTTTATCCCACTGTAAATCTGATTGAAACCTACTTTTATGGCTATGTCACAAAATGATATGAGTTTTACTGGGAGGTTTTCGGGCTGGATTGCAATAATAAAGCATAACAGATGGCGGGCTGGACACTAAGCCTTTGCGGGCCACATCTGGCCTGTGGGCCGGAGGTTGCCCGCCCCTGCCTTACACGTTCCGGGTCTCGGGTGGTTTGGCCATGTACAGTGTGCCACCTCCTGCATCAACTCGATAACCCCAGACACGAGAGTGCATGGAAGGCCAAGGAAAACCTGGCTTCAGTGCGTATAAAGTGACGTAACTGCTTGCAACATGACTGGTATTAACCCTATGGATCTGACCGCATGGAGAGCAGGCGTGAAACGTTGCCTGGTGCTATCCACCCTGGAGTCCAGGACACTCATAGAACCTTAAATTACCAAAACCATGATAAAAAATAAATTAAATTATATGTATTTTGATATTATTATTGTATTGCATAGTAAATAGTGCAGCGAAAAATGTTTCTCTTGATAAATATTAAAACAGTGTCTTGAGTTGCAGGAAGAGTACATGTGATTTAGGAAGTAAGTTCCTCTCCCTCTTTCTCTAAATATCACTAAAAAGAGCGCTTGTTCGTAATACTCCACCACCTGTTTTTCTCAACTTTTTTACTGACCAAATTTTTTTTTTGTTCTCGGTGTACAATTACCTATCATCTCGCTAGAGAATTCCGTGTTTTGGGGAAGTTTTTTTTTTTTTTTTTTTTTTTTTTTTTTTTAGATTTTAGGAGGGGGGGAACGGTTTCCTATATAAATTTAACTGAAACTGATCACCCACTTTTTGACCATGTTGCTTGTTTGTTCACCCATTGTTTTTCACGTTTTTTACGGACCCAATTTTTTTTTTTTCTGTGTACAATTACCTTTCATGCCGCTGTAGAATTCTCGGTCGTTTTGAAATTTTGGAAAAAGATTTTTGATGATCAAATAGTGGGGGATCAGTTTACGTTAAATTTATATAGGAAACTGATCCCCCTCCTAAAATCTAAAATATTTGAAAAATAATTAAAAAACAAAACTGGAATTTTCTAGCGACATAATTGTACAAAGAAAAAAGAATTTAAAAAAAGGTGATGGTCAAAAACTGGGGGATCGATTTACATTAAATTTATATAGGAAACTGATCCCCTTCGTAAAATCTAAATTTTAAATTCAGCGAATCTAGCTTAATGACTATGGATCAAATTTAATGCAAATCTGAAATGTTTGAAATTTTCAAATTGGCGGTTGTGCCAATAAAATACTCCAGAGAAACTGAAATTGTTAAAATTTCACGAAAATCGGAGGTATCTGAATTTTCATGAAGGCGTTTTACCCCCCTTTGCATAAAACTAAACGTAGCCCACATTTGGACGCCTTATACCTAGCAGCGGTGTTCTGAAATTCATAACGATTGGATAATTAGTTTAGGAGTGAATCCTATATATATATATATATATATATATATGGGAAATGAAAAAGGAAAAACCAAAAGATGGTTTGTTTATGTATTCATCAACGTTTCGTCTTTATTTGTAAGACTTCCTCAGGATGATAATTTTAAGAAAAATGTCATACAAGTAGTGGCTACTACTACTTCTCATTAACCCATCATGTCAATCCAATATTTTTATGTACTTGCATGACATTTTTCTTAAAATTATCATCCTGAGGAAGTCTTACAAATAAAGACGAAACGTTGATGAATACAAAAAAAAACATCTTTTGGTTTTTCCTTTTTCATTTCCCATTACGTCGGATTACCCTCATCCTTCCTTTCTCATATATATATATCTATATATATCTATGTATATCTATCTATATCTATCTCTCTCTCTCTATATATATATATATGAGAAAGGGTATTTAGACATATTTTTTAAACCATTGTTTCGTAATAATTTTGTCTCGTCTAATAATTATGGAGAAGGAAAATGGGGGAGACAAAATTAAATCAGCCATTATTTTAAATTAAAAATAATAAGAATAATAAATAAAATTAATAAATAAACGAAGAACTGTTTCAATTGTCACATTTTAAAATGTAGACGTCCGTATTTTACGCTAACGGTTTGCCGGCGTATTTTTTAAGAAATTCCATTCTTTCACTCGCTTTTTATTCATTTTTGCCATAAAAGACCTGAAGATGATTCCGGAGAGAATCGAAAACGTTAGTCAAACACATGGATCCTTCATCAATTCATTCCATCTACACGTCAAAAAGATCATTCGACGAATGGAAAAAATAAAAAAAGGAATCACTAAACAGAAGATTTCTGTCGTCTTTAATAAAACATGCCTTAATGAAAAAATGCTGCCTAAATACACACAATATATATATATATATATATATATATATATATATATATATATATATATATATGAGAAAGGGTATTTAGACATATTTTTTAAACCATTGTTTCGTAATAGTATTTTTTTTTTTTTTTTTTAAAAAACCATAACAATGGTGGTGTAAAATAAATACAATTTATTTTAATCTTAGCTTTCGAGAATATACTTCTCCTTGTCAAAGAGTGTTTTTCTTTTCTTTTTTTTCTTCATCGTCCGAGATATATATATATATATATATATATATATATATTAATGTACTCATTAATCACCGCTTATCAAGGCCCATAGGCCACTCGAGGATAGGGGTTAATGAGTTTGTCAGGTGGAAGGTGAGACAACACCGGCATGATTGGTAACGATGATGGAAATCGGGCAGAATTTGATTATTTCAGAGGACGGCTCAATAAGAATTTTATAACATTGGACTTGAAAACGACGATGCTATAGTCAGTTGGGAAGCAGCCCCATAGTATTGTTCTGCAGACGGATAGTTCTTGGAAAGAAACTTTGCTCATGGAAGTTCCGTTTAGTTTTAGGTACACAGTGGAAACCACGAAGCTGCTTCCCAGCCGACGATAACATGGTCGTCTTCAAGTCTAATGCAAACAAATACTTGCTGCTCCGCCATCTTGGATAAACGATTTCTATCAAGAAATCGTATGCCCATTCCTTCAGTTGTTTTCAATCATCGCGTGGTGGCGCTCACCGTTCAGCTGACGATTTATGTAACCCTTATCCTCGAGTGACCCCCAGGCCTTGACAAGCGCTGACTCGTTAGTAAAAAAAAAAAAAAAGTCTGGTTGAATATAAGAATTCCTTATATGTACTTTAATTTGTGTACGGTTGTTTAAACAAAAGAAAATTAGGTGGGCGAGGCCGTATTTTGTTTTTGGATAGAGTAGAATGAATCAGCGGAATAATCTTATATTACTCCTGGGTAGACATGAAAATTTACCTTAAGGAATTGAAATTGGCCTTCTACTCCCATTTCTTAACATTGTTCATTTTGGATCGGGGTGATGATTTGATCCAGTTTTTTTTGTGTGTGTGTGTGTGTGTGAAAATGAAAATGAATGAAACCCCGAGGAGACCAATAATTTTAGCAAAAAAAAAAAATGTCTCGTGTCTCGTATCTTATTTGTTTATTTACTGCAAAATAAAAAATTAAAAAAAATTTTTAAATAAAAAAAATGGTGAAAATCTTTTACGTCTGCTAATTCCATTATTTTTTTTAAAATGATGGAATTAGCAGACTTAGAAGATTTTCACCATTTTTTTGTTTGTTTTATTTTGCAGTAAATAAACAAAAATAAGATACGAGACACGAGCCATATTTTTTTTTTTTTTTAAATTAAAAAAAATTTATTTAATAGCTGAACATTCTGACCTAATCCTCTATATAATAAAAGTGAACGTACGTGCGTCCGGTGCGCGTCACGATATGAAGAGGGAGTAGGAGGAGGGGGAGGGAACGAATAAGGTGAAAAGAACAAAGAGAAAAACAAAATGAAGGCGGAGGAGGGGGCGGAAGAAACGCTGTAAAACGCAAGCTCCAATGTCAATCAATAATAGAAAGGAGAAAGAAAAAAAATTAAATTTGCATGCCTCATTATTGTTGAATGTCACGTATGCAAATTTAATTTTATGAGCAAAGAAGGGTAGGCTTAATCTAGATAATAAATGATAATAATAAATTTAAAAAAAAAAGGAAAGAATTGTCTGGGAGGGGCTAGAAAAGGCACATGTTTTACTCACTAACTTTTGCCTGACGGGATGAAAGTACATATATCTATATACAAATAAATATACATTAGTCTTTATTATTGAGTGGAGGATATATATATATATATATATATATATATGAGAGAGAGCTTACTTGCCATAGATATATTTTCATACTACTAAGCTCTACTCATATACTGAGCACTGAAGTAAATACTGAAAATATATACACAGTATATTATATCACCTTATAATATGTGATTATATATATATATATATATAAATTAATCCAGGTAAAATATCCACAGGGTAGTAATCCAAAGAATTTCAACCGGGTTTATAAAAAGTGCTCAATATCCAATAGAGCTTTTACATGTACATAACTGTGTAAATAAAAATAACCACATATATATATATATATATATATATAAGTATTTCATGTATCCACATAAAATTTTATGAGGAGATATAATTTTTTTATGTATCACTTTTCAGTATTTACTTCAACAGTGCTCGATACGTAAGTAGAGCTAGGTAGTAAGCTATGGAAATATATTTATGGCAATTAAGCTACACAGAGGCTCCCGCGTTTCATCCCCGGGGGGAATCTTCATGCTAAAATTTTAGGCTGAAGATTGCCATAAATATATTTTCATAGCTTACTATATATATATATATCACACACACACACCACACACACACACACACACACACACACACACACACACACACACACACACACACACACACACACTGGGTGTTGCAGCAAATCCGCCACTTGACAAAAAGAAAACGAAATAAAGTTGTATATACAGAGACCCAGCAGTTAATATAGCAACAGTTAGGTACATTATTTTTCAATGTAACTGCTGCCGGCGGAGACGACCATCTAAAGGTGGGCGCGAAATGAATCATAAGTTTTGACGATGTCCTTGTCTCTAGCGACAAATGTGTTCATGGTGACAGCTTTTAAAGAATCGACCATGTTGTGGGCATGCTTGTTGGTCTTGACCTCGATCACGCCCCCCCCCCCGAAGAAATTGTCAAGGAGTTTGCAGTCAGGTGAGGAGGGCGACCACAAGTCCGGCGACCAGTGGTGAGGAACATTGTTGAGGAGCCATGTCTGGATCGTCTTGGTCTTCAGTGCAGAAGCGGAGTTCTGCTGTACGACGTAGCGGCGATCTCGTCCATCCAGGGCTTCATCACGCTCCTCAGGACCTCCTGGTAGATCTTAGCGGTGACTTTCAGTGTCGGATTTTGATGCAACACTCTGTATGTAAGTGTATATGGATTTGAAAGGGCATTTAAATCAAGTTTTAGAAGTAAGAATTCTATTGGCTGGTTTACGCACGTTTCGAAGGAGTCTTTATTATTAACCCTTAAATGCTGTATTTTTTATATTGGTTTGAAAAAATATTAAGTGAAAAACGTTTCATAGAAATAATATAAAGTAGTAATTTATCTGATCTATAATGGTCAATCAACGATTCCCCCACTATCAAACCACAATGATGTCGTTTGCACGGCCACTGATCAGGCTGAACTACTTGCCCAGCGTTTCGCTTTTAACTCTACTTTGTATTCAGATAACCACCCCCTCCCTGAATTCCCTTTGCCGACCGAAGTCACACTTGATAACCTGGTCATCACCCCATCCCAGGTCAGAGACATCATAAAAAATCTTGACACCTCTAAAGCTTGTGGGCCTGATCTTATACCTGTAATAGTAATAAAGAAATGCTCTGCTGAACTGGCCCCTGTCCTCTCCAAACTCTACAATAAATGTCTAGCTGAATCTTGCTTCCCCGATAGCTGGAAAATTGCCTCTGTGGTACCAGTCTACAAGAGTTCTGGGAAGAGAACCGCCCCTCAGAACATCTGCCCAATCAGTCTACTGCCGATCTTTGCCAAAATCTTTGAATCCTTAATCAATCTAGCGATAGTATGGCACTTAGTTAATGCTAAACTTC
>OY744552.1:10606901-10608427 GCA_963556195.1 Sepiola atlantica
TTTTGGTTTTTTTTTTTACATTTGGGAGAAATATTAAACAAAGACTATTATTATTATCATTATTATTATTATCATTATTATTATTATTATTATCATCAACAACTCACTAGAAATTCTGACACAGGTCATTATCAGTGACTGCTCACTGACAATAACCGGTAGTGTTCCTTGGAGTCTGAGTGACAAGTATTCTCCACCTTTTTGATAACCATTGCAAATGATTGTGTGTTATGACAACAGCCGTTTACCATTGATTGGTTGTTAGTCTTCATTAGTGCTCTCCCTTCTCGGTTTTTCCATCCTCCTTGACTCGTCACAATTATTTTGTGTAGTATCAATCGAGGCTAGGCCATCACTTTTTTTTAGGGGGGGGGGGGGGGTAGGAGAGACAGCAGTCTATGAAATTTCTTGGGTTTATTATTTTTATTATTTTATTAAAATGGTTGACTTAGTTTTTTTGTTGTTTTTTTTTTCTTAATGGACATCACTCCAGACTAGGCATGAAGCCACTTGATGTAAGGAGCTAAAAAAAAAAAATAGTACTTCAAGATCAAAAACTAGCCAACGATAAGTGTTCGATAGATTCCGACCCAGAAAACAGCAATTCTTCCCCCTCTGTCAGAAGCATCGTTCATAGAATTTTTTACATTTTAATTTTTTAATTTTTTACATTTTTAAAATTTAATTTTTGTTTTAATTTTAAAAATTAAAAAAAAATTTTTTTAAAATTTAATTAAAAAATATTTTTTTTTGTTAGCAGTTGAATTGAGAAGATAGTTGAAGGGCATCTGCCCAAAGGATGCATAACAAACAAATAATAATAATAATAATAATAATAATAATAATAAACCTAGCATATGGGCAGACTCTTTAAAGCGTTTTATTCTCCAGTCTGGCTCTACTATCAGTTACTGATGCTTTGTCTCAGACGGGCTGATGAACACCACAAATGATGAGGGTATTTTCAAGGTGTTAAAAAAATAAAAAATAAATAACAGAAAACACAAAAGCTTCCTAGATGTGAAACACATCACGGCATGGCCTCCTTCAAAACTGTTGTAATGGAATAGTCTACACTCATCATCATCATCATCGTCGTCGTCGTCGTCGTCGTCGTCGTCGTCGGTTTAACGTTCGTTTCACATGCTGCCATGAGTTGGATGGCTTTAAGAGATAGACTTCCAAACTAATCTCTCTCTGGCCAGGTCTTTATTTGTCCCTCTTTTCCCTAAAGTCCATTTTAATTACTTCTTCCTTGGCCTCCCCTGTGAACTGACCCTGCTACCTCAATTGTTCTACATCTACTAACCCAAGAGTAAGGTTAGTTGGGAAGTCAATTTCTTAAAGCCATAAAACGGATGTTAAACCGAATATGGTGCTGATGGTTAGTTTACTTATCGCATTAATCCAATCATAAAAAAAAGAACGCTAATTAACTGATCATTATGAATTTTTTTTTTAAAGACATTTTGTCTTCCTATAAGTCAACAAATAAGAAAGAAAAAATATGAACATTTATTAGAAAG
>OY744552.1:10608627-10626127 GCA_963556195.1 Sepiola atlantica
GCGTGTCACCTGATGGAAAGTGAGTGTTGTATGTGGTGTGCCTTTTGGTAGAAAATGCGTGTGTGGTGTGCCTTTTGGCAGAAAATGCGTGTGCTGTGTGCCTTTTGGCAGAAAATGCGTGTGCTGTGTGCCTTTTGGCAGAAAATGCGTGTGCTGTGTGCCTTTTGGCAAAAAATGCATGTGCTGTGTGCCTTTTGGCAGAAAATGCATGTGCTGTGTGTGCTGTGTGCCTTTTGGCAGAAAATGCATGTGTGTGTGTGTGTGCTGTGTTCCTTTTGGCAGAAAATGAGTGTGTTGTGTGCCTTTTCGCAGAAAATGAGTGTGTGTGTTGTGTGCCTTTTGGCAGAAAATGAGTGTGTGTGTTGTGTGCCTTTTGACAGAAAATGAGTGTGTGTGTTGTGTGCCTTTTGACAGAAAATGAGTGTGTGTGTGTGTGTGTGTTGTGTGCCTTTTGACAGAAAATGAGTGTGTGTGCTGTGTGCCTTTTGGCAGAAAATGAGTGTGCTGTGTGCCTTTTGGCAGAAAATGAGTGTGCTGTGTGCCTTTTGGCAGAAAATGAGTGTGTTGTGTGCCTTTTGACAGAAAATGAGTGTGTGCTGTGTGCCTTTTGACAGAAAATGAGTGTGTGTGTTGTGTGCCTTTTGACAGAAAATGAGTGTGTGTGTTGTGTGCCTTTTGGCAGAAAATTTGTGTGTGTGTTGTGTTGTTTGCCTTTTGGCAGAAAGTTTGTGGTGTACTCTCAGACCTATATTTTCTTGTTCTGGAACCACAGATAAAGTGTGAACCAATGCACCATGACACACTGTAATGTGTCACCTTCTTGAAGAACTCTCACAGTTTCTTTCATTATCCCCCAAACTGCTGTTGTCTCTTCCGCTTTTTCTTTTGCCTCCTGTGCCGCTTCCATGTCGCCGCCTTCACCATATCTACCGTAGTCCGCTTTTGTCTTTTTCAACATTTCTTATTAAAGTGGTTCCTTCCTCGAAATACACAATGGTTTTCTTTTTTAATGTGACCAATACGAGAAGAACACTTTGTTAAATAATGCTCCCAGCATCCTCGCTCCTTTCCCTCTTCCCCAGCTCCAACCTGACCTTCTTGACTCGCACATCCATTGTTTTTGTGTTTTTTTTATGTAAAGGTCAGTCATGATGACCTTTTTGTGAATGCCGCCTCTTCTCTTGGCTTAAATTGGATCTTCTTAAATATCTGTCTATAAGTAACAAAAAAAAAAAAAAAGTTCTGGCAGTGACAAATTATGTATTTTTAATTGACCATGAATCCAATGGGATAGTCTGTGATTATTTAAAAAAAAAAAAAAAAAAAAAAAAGTCTATGCTAATAAATTAAAATTTCTGTCTGTCCGACTTTAACTTTGGCTGCCTAGGGATGGGAGGATTATGCTGGCAAATGGCACCTATTTAAAATTAAGCTAACCCCACAGTGTTTACATGGCACATATTCTGCACTATCTGACCGTTGTTTCGGAATAAATTCTTGCATAATAATGTAAGTTTCAAATCTGGCCAGTGAGGGTTGAGGACATGCGTTGCATGGAGAGAAATCAACAATAATAATAATATGATGCCTATGTAATGTGAGTTTTAAAGACGGGCTTAGATCTGATGACCTTGGAAGAAGCTGAAATCTGGAGAGTATAGGGAGATGTGTGCAGAACAGGAATGGATGAGTGCTCGGGTTAGTAGATGTAGAACAGTTGAGGTATCAGGGTCAGTTGGAAGGGGAAGGCCAGGGAAAACCTGGGATGAAGTGATAAAGCTGGATTTGAGAAAAATAGTGATGAATACAGACTTTGCCAGTGATAGGGTTAGGGTTTGGAAGTCAATTTCTGAAAGTCGTCCAACACATGCCAGCATGTAAAACAGACGTTAAACCAGATTGCTATAAACTTTTCGGCAGTTAACTTGTTAGCTCCTTACATCAAGTGGCTTCATGCCTTGTCTGGAGTGATTTCCTTTTTAAAAACAAATGTTAAACTTTTTCTGTGTGTTTTGAATTAGCCCGCGAAGCTGTAACTAGGGTTAAGTTTAAGCAAAATAAGATATAATATGAAAATAACTTGAGATTACCACCAGCAGGTGCAGTGTAAATAAACAAATTGATGGCACGCTACACCACGCAGAGCCATCTGTTGGTCGCTCAGTAAACTAGTCTAGTGGTAGCTGGATTATCTAGGTCCCTTTTGTGATTTTGTCAGGATTAAAAAAGATCCTCAAGTGGCTTTTGGCCTTCATAAATGGTGACGCAAGGGGGCGGGGGGGGGGGACAATCAGTTGCCGAAAATCGGTGTTGATTCTGTATTATGTATTCCTTCTGTAATGTTTCTAGTGGCTTTATCTGAACTTCTTGTATGGACCACATTGCCGGCTGCCATATAGCTGTCTTCATAGCTGGAATCTGCGTTGGGATAGATTAAAGGCCACAAACGGCTTAAAGATATTAAAAAAAAAAAATTAATTTCTTAATTCAACTCCAGAACAATGACTGGCAGGTTGGTTTAATTATCATTAAGAAGAGTGTCCCACATCGCCACCTGTATGCTCTGCATCTCTCACCAACTGTCTTAACGTAACTATTTCAAAGATACCTTCTCTCTAACTATCACATGAGCAATAGTAGTAGTAGTAGTAGTAGTAGTAGTAGTAGTAGTACCTCGTAAAGACTAACCATACCTTTCCATGCTAGAAGTGGTGATAATATTCATCCAGAAGTTGGAAGAATGAGTCCTTATATACTTTGACAGTCTACAGTTTTATCAGACTCTGAACACCAGGATAGAAGGCAACAATACACCAGAGTATGTGAGTATTTATTTACTCCTCTCCAGGAGTTAGGCACAAGGCCAGTTTTATCTTACTCCCACAAGGTAAGATGTGACCCAAGGTCGGAACAGATAAAGTGGGGTTCGAAAAGCCAGCGCCCGAGAGGTGAGCACTCTGGCCATTAAAAATTGCCTGGGCAGCTCCGTCGGCATTCCCAGGTAGGGGCGCCTCAGACAGTAAGCAATAAACTTACCCCTCCCCAAAGAGGGGAGGCGAAGCCTGAGGGGGGGGGACCCATAGACCGGCGTAAATCAAACCCCGAAGGCCAAGACAATACCAGTCTATGGGGTGCAGTATCCATCGGAACAGATACTACACTTTGTGAGTAGAATAAAAAAAAAAAAGAGCTGGGCATCCCAAATGAATCAGTGAAATATGATAATGTGCATCAACGTTTAGGGTGAACTCGTAATAGAATATAACGCAGGTGTGATTTCGATAATAGAAAAACTATATTAAAAGGAATAGAAAAAAACCATTGACAATAAATGGATGGCGGTGTGGCCATACGTAATACTTCAGAACTATTTCTGTCGAGGGTGACGGGCTATGTTAGAAAGAAAAAGTGCGGACGCTGTTAGCTTATTTAAAATAGAATAGTGCTCCAGGTGAAAATCCAGGAGTCAACATCAGGATCCGGTCATCTCTGGTCATCTCTACCTCTGCATGGGGCACACAAGGACATCTGAGGCACGGAACCGCAATTCTATCGAGTGAGGATGACAACATTTCTTCTGTGCATGTGCGACTTCCATTTTTTTTTTTTTTTTTTTTTTTTTTTTTTTCCCCGCGTCTTCTGGGCCAAATCTTTCTCGACTTTGTATGCAACTGCTAGGCCTTGCTGCTCTGTAAAAACTGTGACCAAACCAACAAAGTCTCCTGTTCTGCCCACATCCCTCTACATTGTCCAGATTTAATCTTCCTCTGAGCTCATCAGAATTAAGCTTGTCTTTAAGACTCACATTACGCATCCATCGTATCATTCTCATATCATTTCTCTCCATTCAACGCATGTCCTCAACCCTCACTGGCCAGGCTTCACCTCCATAAATAATTACACTGCGCACACATACCTGATAGATTCTTCTCTTGGTCGACAGTGGTAACACTCTGCTGGTTAGTAATGACAGAAGTTCTCTGAACTTACTCCAGCCACTCCTAACTCTTGCAATCACACTAGCACCCGTTCTAGAGCTGAAGAATCTTAAACGATTATATGCCATCAGATCTAAGCCTGTCTTGAAGACTTGCATTATTATGCAAGAATTTATTCCGAAACAACAATCGGACACTCAATAATTAGCTAAGAACAAAATGTAGTATCTTTTCTGATGCTGTACTATGTCAATGTTCTATCCTTGGTCAGTGAAGAAGTCTTTCTAAACTGAGGCAATTTTAATTTTTGTTCTGATCCAAAGTGCCCCGTTATGGGGAGCTGGATTTCCCCCACATTTAAATCCGACCTTGTGTCTAACTTTGCCCTCGTGAGGAGGCAAGTAAATAGGTACAACAATCGGACACTCCAGAATACATTTTTAGAATCGGGTCGTGTTCTCGACTATAAGCGAGTTCATAAAATCAAGCAATTGTTGCATGCAAAAACAGAGTAATAATTAACAAACAAAAGGAGGTAGTTCAAATAAGGTTTATTGAACGTGTGTATATGTGGGATGATGACGTGTGTGGTGTATGTATGTGTGTCGATAGAAAACAGTTCTTTAAAAGAGTATGTGAAGAAATGAGTCCGGCGTGGGAAAGTCCTTGAAAACCGTACACAAAGAAAATTAGTTCAGAACTCTTACCGTTGTTGAACACGGGTTGACGGAGCGCTGGTATCTTAGCGTCGTTCAGCGAGGCCAGTTGAATAGAGAAGAGTTATTTTCCGTTTACACCGGTTTTTATAATCAGAAGAGCAGATAACTCTGATGTCGCTTTTCAGCGCCACCTGTCGGTGAAAAAGCGACACCTAACGGCCAACCAGTGCAGTTATGTTTGAAAGGAGGAGGTAACTGCTACAACGTGCTGCAGGCCATAGGACCATGTAAGTACTACTAGGTTTGCCTAATTCGGCAAACGAGGAAGACTTCATGCTGACCAGACACTCCTGTGGCACGATATTTGTGGGCTCTGCAGAAGTTTGATCCGAACAACTACACTAATAACTACACCACCAAACAACAACATTATTATTATTATTAGTATTATTATTAGTAGTAGTAGTATTATTAGTAGTATTATTATTATTAGTATTATTATTAGTAGTAGTATTATTATTATTAGTATTATTATTAGTAGTAGTATTAGTATTATTAGTATTATTATTAGTAGTAGTAGTAATATTAGTAGTAGTAGTAGTAATAGTAGCAAGTCATTTAAATAATCCCTGTTGATCTTAGAGAAAAAAAAACTCCTCCCAATAATTTCCAAAGAAATATTTTCTTTTCCTTTTGATTCTAGGCAAAGCGATTTTTATTTTTATTTTTATACAACGCCGAAGAAAAAAAAATGCTGAATAAAAAGATTTGAATTATGAGGTGTGAAATAAAAATGGCCGGTCACCCACCTGAGTCTTTTATTCGCCTTCTTCTTTATTTTCTGTCCAAGGTCAGCAATGCTTTCATGGAAACAAAATATAAACAGCCGACAACATTTGTATCAACTGAGCATAAATTAGTCGAGCAATGAGATTTTCTTTGTCTTCTTTGAGTTGGGCTTTAAATATTAAATCAAATAAAAGAAAAGAATTGACAATGTGAATATGCCGGTTTCTATAAAGCTTCATGAAGTCTTTCACTCTCGTTTAATTTGCACTTGCACTAACGATTTTTTTCTTTTTTTCTTCCCATTTTTTTTTTTTCCATTTTCTTTTTTTTCCATTTTCTTTTTTTTCCATTTTTTTTTTTTCCATTTTTTTTTTTCCATTTTTTTTTTTTTTCCATTTTCTTTTTTTTTCATTTTCTTTTTTTTTCATTTTCTTTTTTTTCCATTTTCTTTTTTTTCCATTTTCTTTTTTTTTCATTTTCTTTTTTTTTCATTTTCTTTTTTTTCCATTTTCTTTTTTTTTCATTTTCTTTTTTTTCCATTTTCTTTTTTTTCCATTTTCTTTTTTTTTCATTTTCTTTTTTTTTCATTTTCTTTTTTTTTCATTTTCTTTTTTTTTCATTTTCTTTTTTTTCCATTTTCTTTTTTTTCCATTTTCTTTTTTTTTCATTTTCTTTTTTTCCATTTTTCTTTTTTTCCATTTTCTTTTTTTCCATTTTCTTTTTTTTCCATTTTCTTTTTTTTCCATTTTCTTTTTTTTTCATTTTCTTTTTTTTTCATTTTCTTTTTTTTCATTTTCTTTTTTTTTCATTTTCTTTTTTTTTCATTTTCTTTTTTTTTCATTTTCTTTTTTTTTCATTTTCTTTTTTTTTCATTTTTTCTTTTTTTTTCATTTTTTTTTTTTTTCATTTTTTCTTTTTTCCATTTTTTTTTTTCCATTTTTTTTTTTTTTTACATTTTTTTTTTTTTACATTTTTTTTTTTTTCCATTTTTTTTTTTTCCATTTTTTTTTCCATTTTTTTATTCCATTTTTTTTTTTTTACATTTTCTTTTTTATTCCATTTTTTTTTTTTTTCCATTTTTTTTGTTTTCATTTTTTTCTTCAGAAATACACACACACATACACAACAATAGAAACTTGGTTAACAGCTATTTCATTGAACTTTTTCACAGATATCCTTCTTGGCGCAATGTTAAACACTGACGTTAGGGTTAATCGAAAGTTTGATGGTTCATATCCAACCGGGTTGACTTTTCGTGTAGTTATGACACCACTTACGGTATAAGCGTGGTGTCACACATAGCATTGCAATTTAAACTTGCAATTATTTCTAAGTTACTCTCAGCTTACTTCAACTGGAACTAAATACTTCCTTCCCAATTCTCTATCTTTCACCCTTTCCCTTTAATGGCTAACTGTTTATGACGTCACTTTATCTGTTTAGCACAATAGGTCCATTACTTCCGTATTGTCATTTACTTCCTAGCTTATATTTTCCGGTTGGTGTGGAAGGGGGAGGCTATAGTATCACAGACTATAAGTCTTCCATTTTCGATCGGGAGTGAAACATTGACAATGCTTTCTGCAGTCTGGTTGGTATTTGAACCGAGAACGTCTACCACATACATACGTATGTGATGTATGAAAGTGAAACCTGGCCAGTGAGGGTTGAGGACATGCGTTGCATGGAGAGGAATTATATGATAATGATACATTGGATGTGTAATGTAAGTCTTAAAGACAGGCTTAGTTCTGATTACGTCAGAGGAAGATTAAATCTTGACAGTATAGGGAGATGTGTGCAGAACTGGAGACTTTGTTGGTTGGGTCACATTGAAAGGATGGGTGAGAGTGCTCGGGTTAGTAGATGTAGAACAGTTGAGGTAGCAGGGTCAGTTGGGAGGGAAAGGCCAAGGTAAACATGGGATGAAGTGATAAGGATGGATTTGAGAAAAAGAGGGATAAATACAGATTTGACCAGTGATGGGTTAGTTTGGAAGTCAATTTCTTAAAGTCGTCCAACACATGCCAGCATGTAAAACGGACATTAAACTGATGATGATTTAGCTTTATCTATTTCCTACTTTTTTACATTGAAATTAAAATCAGTGCTTCTTTAGTTTCGCCCTGACATGTTAGGCCTCTCTTAAAAAAAAATAGCTAAAGAAATGTATAAATTTGTTATGTACTTACGTGGTAGCTGAAAAGAAGACTGTACACGAAAAATTACGCAAATTAATTGAGTATTTATTAAATTAAAAATAAAAAACGATTTTATCTTTCGGTAGCCATTGTTGTTAATTCAAATTTTGTTTACTGGTTTATCTCCCTTGCCTATTTCATAAGTGAAAATGTCTAACGAAACTTAAGATCATTTGCTTTTTTTCCTTTCTTTTTCTTATAATTTAATAAATACTGGATGTTAAATTAATTAATTTTTTCTGTACAATCTTACGGTTATACATTTCTTTAAATATTTTAATGTCGGGGCGAAACAGCAGAAGCACGTTAAAATCCTTGATGTTTTAAATTATTTCTTTCACTTTTTTTCTTGACAGGCGCGGCTGAAAGCGGCAAAAGTACATTAGTTAAACAGATGAAGATTATTCACAATGATGGCTTCTCAAAAGATGAACTTCTTGCTTTTCGGGTAGGTGACCCCTAACCTTTCTTTTCTTTTCAGCAACTTAACCAAATTTCCTGAGTACTTCGTCTTGCTTCTGGGTTATAAAATATGCACATTGATGTGGAAATAATCTAATATTTTACCGGGGTATTTGATAATGGATCTATTCTTGTGATTTTTTTTTGTTTTGGTGAAATTGGACATTTTCAAACATTGTTGTCTTTTTTTTTTAAGTACATATGAGATTCGATGTTTAATAAAATTTTGTTGTATTTTATGAGTTAAAATAAACATCGTCTGGAAACAGCTGTAAACAACTTTAATAACTTTGTATTCTCTTTATTTGGAACATGATTTGAAAATAATTTACATCTTCAAAAATGCACACCACACACACACATATATAATTTATTTAGATACTGTATATTACATATTTCAGCAATGTACCACGGTTTCATCCAAAAGGGCAGATTTAGATTTGGATGAAACCGCGGTACATTGCTGAAATATGTAATATACAGTATCTGAATAAATTATATTAGCTCTCTTATATGATCAAGCACTTTATTTGATTTCTTTTCATATACAACCTGACACACTATATATATTGTTTAATTTTACTTCAGTGTAAAGTCTCAGAAATCAAGGAGGCCCCTTTTTTTATTTGAGTGTTCCATTAAGGTTCTCCTCTACCCCTCAATGGCAGAGCCAGTAAAGAAGTTAAGAACATCAATTTTCCTCTCCCCAATTGACCAATTAACTATGTCATAGTATATCTTTATTGTGTGTGTGTGGAGAATTTGAATGCCTACTAGATACTATCCTCGAGTGTCTAAGGTTTCTCTGTACAGGGGTTTGTCAGGACAACATGGCATGAGGATACCCCCCCACACACACACACACACACCCTAAAAGTAAACCTAGAACAAATATTCAAAATAACATAGTATTCAAAGCCCAAATAAGATCACTGAGGAATGGTTCACATTCTCCACGTTATGTTTTCTTTAATAACATCACTAATCTGGATACTCCACCAGACTAGATGATTTCTTGTCCTGGAATCCGGTAAGACCAAGAGACAACAATAAAGATATACTATAGCATAGTTAACTAGTCAATTGGGGAGAGGAAACTAAATGTTCTTCACTTCTTGACTAATTCAACGTTTGAATACTCTGATGTATAGTTTATTATAAAGTCCTTTAAACCATGTTTTTTCAAAAATGATTAATTAAGAACCTTTTATTTACATTATTAATTTGAAAAGGTTTGAAAAAATATTGTCAATTGTTTATGAATTCGGAAAGAACAAGAAGTGTATGTAGGAAGGAGCAGAAATGATTGATAATTTGTTTTTTCAAACTTTTGTAATTCGCTTTAATTGCTTTCAGAAAATACTTTATCTAACTAGGAAAACTGTTAAAGTAGAGACATTTTTCAATAATGACTTAAACAGCAACATCAGCTTAAGACCTTAATAAAAAAAAATCTACATAGCTCTATCGATTTCAGCATTCAGAAAAACAATTCTGTATGTTTATATGAAATATTAGACCTTTATTTTTCTTTAAATTATTTGTATATCATAATAGTAGTTAAAGTAATCTTATTTCGAATAAATGTGATACAACTGTCTATGGCAGCACCTCGAAGAGCTTTGGTGATCAAGATCTCTGATTCTCTCTTTTTTGGGACCTGGAGTATGTAGTGTACGAGGAGAAAAGTGGCTTCTTACTTTTAACACCTCCTAAACCAATCTTCTTTCACCACCAATGCTCGGATCCCTGTTTTTCTCCAGTCAAAATGAATGGCTCTTTCCTTGAAGAAGTCCCTTGTTTTGATAAGCTTTAGAGCTGACTTTCACTTCAGATCTAAAATGGAAGACGTATATCCAGTCTGTTGCTAAGGATGCTGGAAAAATGGTTTGATCATTCAATCTGACTCCAAATGCGATCCTCTATATAAGAGTCATGATACTTTTTAGGAATAGGTATCCAAGAAAATTCCAGTACTTACATGATCGATTCAGAGTTTCACCGAACACTTCCGAGACTATTGGACGTTAACGAACTTCACCGAATAATCTACACAATATAAATTGAACTAATAAGAGATGTTGTCCTTCGTTAGAAAGCATTGTTTACATGGAAATATTAATTATTAAAAATAATAAGCAATTAGAACGCCATACAATGCATTTTAGTTTTATTAACTTTTTTTCTTTCAATTTAATTTTCGAAGAAATTCTGATGATGAAGTATATCTTCGAAAATTAAATTGAAAGAAATAAAAGTTAATAAAAATAAACTGAACTGTTTTTTTTGTTTTTTAAAATGTTTACCCTGACTAAGCTTTAGTTCAGTTCGTATTAGGTAGAAGCACCTAAACTTGATTCATATTTCTTAGTTGGAACTGCTTACGTCACGACTGCAAGTTTCTGGATACCTACTCCTAAAAAGCACCTGAGTCAGATATGTCCTAAGATGGAAAACTGCTTCCACATCTGAAGAGGTGCCGCACAGGACACTCATTCCTTCCTGGACAAAGTATAAAATCGACGTCAAAATCTCGTGGGGGCCGATCCCTTCCCTTCTCTAAATTATATCCATGGAAGGTGCTTGACTGAGGTCCAAACTTTGGTTCCTTCTTGTAAGACATTCACAGCAAGAACTCCTCTTCCTACTACACTGGTGATACCAGATCAGGCTGCCCTGTGGCTCCCTGAGACGAAATTCACCTACATTGACGTTTTTTTTTTTTTTTTTTTTTTTTTTTTGTAAAACTTAATAATGTTCTACAAAACCAAAAACAAAAACAACAGCCCCTCTCCCTTTCTCCCTCCCCTTTTTTATTTTATTTTTAGAACTTGAAGCATAAATCTTTTACTATAATGACCAGATTCGGCATTAAATAACCCAAAAAGGGTTGATTTCCCGTAAAACAAAACTACCAAACCAAACCTCTTCCTACTACTACGAAAAAAGACTTTCCTTTCTTCGTCATGTGCCTAGCGTCAGGCAGACTTTCTATGGACAGAACTTCTTTGCAAGGGATTCCTGCATGTGGAACACATTACCATGGGACTGCTTCCCTGCTGATTACAACTTGGTTATCTTTAAATCCAATGTTAACAACTTGTCATAAACCGCTCGATAAATAATCAAGCAGTTCATACCATTGACCAATGTCAGTACTCCCATGAAGTTCCTCATCTTTCGATTGACAATCATTTTGTTTCATTAACTCTAAACTTCGAGTGGCTTTGGCCTTGATAAGTCGTGACTCAATAATAAAAAGAAAAAAAACTAATTACAATGTTGTTTCAGTGAAATGATACAAGCGGCTGTTTATTAATGCTGAACAATGGATGCATTTTATGGTGATACTAATATGTGAAATCTGTTTTAACTTTGGAATGTAAAAATAGAATACTTATTAGAAACGATTTAATTTATATTTTAATGTATTTTTTTTTTCTGCATTTTTTCTTTTTTAATTTGTAAATCTTGTCATTTTCTGTTTTTAAAAAAAATAAAACTTTTCTTAAATTTTCATCTGTTAATTTATTTTTAGCCGGCCGTTTTGGATAATTTACTGAATTCCATGAAGTATGTCCTGACTGGTATGGGCCTTTTGCGGGTGAAATTAGAAGATCCCAGGAACAGGGTAAGCTACATAATTACCATGTTACCCAAATTTTAAGGAAATAGCCCTTGCTATCCACTCATAATATAAGGGGCATTTTCTCGGTGTGTCTATCAGTAACAATTGTTTTAAACGAATATCTTAACTTCTTTTAGAAATGGAAAATATTGCATTAATACTAAATAATAAATTCCCAACGAATAAAGCGGATGCCATAATCGGAAATCGAAATCGAAACCTTGAAACCTTCAATCTGATGTTCTATAAACAGATCTTAAAACATTACCTTAACAAAACAATTATAGCTTTATCATGACGTCATAGATTTATGATTTACGTCATGTTTCAAAACATGAATTCAAACATAAGCGATAATAAAAATAAATAAATAATTAATAGCATTGGAAATTATTTTAAATCCCTAACAATTTATTTTGCTTTAATATTGGCATTAAAAACTATTCAATATTTAATATATACTAGAATTTGGGCCCATATATATATATATATATATATATATATAATTATTTATAAATAAATATTATTTTAAAAATAAACCCATATGCACTTGTGTTTCATGCCAAACCTGCAATCGTCAGTATGGGAGGAGACAGTACGATTCAAACCCCACCGATACGAAAATCATGTT
Source organism: Sepiola atlantica (assembly GCA_963556195.1). Taxonomy (NCBI): domain Eukaryota; kingdom Metazoa; phylum Mollusca; class Cephalopoda; order Sepiida; family Sepiolidae; genus Sepiola; species Sepiola atlantica. The sequence continues at coordinate 10,620,936 of OY744552.1, forward strand.
TGGCTCAGTAGCCGAGGCGCGTACAAATGCTCTAACGCGCATTGTCTAGAAATAGGAAGTAAGTTAACATCTAAATAGCAAACACGGCAGCTATCCAGCAAGCAGTCGAGAGAACTTAATAGGCGTGGCCTAGAGTTAGGCATTACGCAGAATGACGGCTTGTTGTCAACTTAACTTTAAGTGCTCAATCTTGCGAGAGCTTTGAATAATTATTTATAAATAAATATTATTTTAAAAATTAACCCATAGATATAGAGAGATATAGATATATAGAGAGATATAGATCTATAGAGAGATATAGATATATAGAGAGATATAGATATATAGATAGAGATATATAGATATATAGATAGAGATATATAGATATAGATAGAGATATATAGATATAGATAGAGATATATAGATAGAGATAGAGATATATAGATATAGATAGAGATATATAGATATAGATAGATATAGATATAGATAGATATATATATAGATATAGATAGATATATATATAGATAGATAGATATATAGAGATAGATATACTAGACAAACATAGACTATACCCGTAGGGTCTAGTTTATAGTAATAATTGTGAAAAGTGTCTGCATCTTGACATTATCTGAAGTGTTATACGTCTAACAAATTTGATATGTCTACTGGTGTTTAATGTAGGAAGGTGATAAGATATGTAATATGTATAATCTAACATATAAAGTTATCTTATCGGATTCTTCAACTTAGACCCATATAGCAACACATCTGACAGATCGATATTAACTTCTGAATAACTAATCTGTAGCAGCTGTGTTCCAAAATTCATAAAGATAAGTTAATTAGTTTAGGAGTGAATCCTATACATGTAAATATAGGAACATACATATACCTATATACATGCCTAACTTATATAATGAATATATGTCTGTGTGTATGTGTTCCCTATAGAAAGAAAGGATAGAGAATCCACATAAAATTAAAAGTTATAGTTTAATTAATTAAATAAAGCAGATTGAAGATTTGAAGTTTATTACACATTTTTAGCATATTTGTTCCTATTTTTTTTTTTTTATGTCAGTTTGCGGATTTTTTTTGGCTCCGTTGACGTCGCTGCAAGATGGAGAGCTGTGTATTTAAAGTCGAAACCCATACCGAGTTTTAATTTAACCCTAACCCGTACCGAGTTTTAATTTAACCCTAACCCGTACAGAGTTTTAATTTAACCCTAACCCGTACCGAGTTTTAATTTAACCCTAACCCGTACCGAGTTTTAATTTAACCCTAACCCGTACCGAGTTTTAATTTAACCCTAACCCGTACCGAGTTTTAATTTAACCCTAACCCGTACCGAGTTTTAATTTAACCCTAACCCGTACCGAGTTTTAATTTAACCCTAACCCGTACTGAGTTTTAGTTTAACCCTAACCCGTACCGAGTTTTAATTTAACCCTAACCCGTACCGAGTTTTAATTTAACCCTAACCCGTACCGAGTTTTAATTTAACCCTAACCCGTACCGAGTTTTAATTTAACCCTAACCCGTACCGAGTTTTATTTTAACCCTAACCCTAACCAGTACAGGGTTTTAATTTAACCCTAACCAGTACAGAGTTTTAATTGCTGTGATAGATGAAAATGATTTTTCACACGAATATTTTGTGAGAAATTGGATAAAAATTTGTATTGCTTTTTCGTAGACTGAAGGGTATTCATTTTTTATAGAGAGCCAATTTTTATCCACGAACCACCGATGGTCCATGGACCCTCTGTCGGGAAACGATTGTCTAACTTAAGTAACTTTATGCATTTGGAAACCCATTCTGCACTTCACTCTAAAAGTATATTTCCCCAAGTAATGTGTAACCTAATTAGCAAAACAAACTTGTCTCTCTCCTTAGTATAGACGTTGTATTTCTGCTGTGCATAATAATATATCTTTTATTGAATGATTGTGAGTTAGTGAGGAAGGAAAAAGCAGGTATTGGATCCACAGTGTTAGTTAAATTATAATAAAGTATATTTTATAAAGAACAAAACATGTATCCCAGTGTTGTATTTCTGCTGTGCTTAAAAGAATGACAAACACTTATGTATAAAAATATAACGATATATCTTGATTGTCGGTGGCAGTGAACAAAAGGGGGGGGGGGGTAAGTGAGAAAGGTGGAGCATGCACAGGAATGTGGAGTGGTTTTCTCTAACTTGATTGCTAGTTGAATCTCAATCTCAATCTCGGGTTTGTTTATATAACAATTTGGGACATCTACACATCCACCTGTAAACGCCCATTCTGGGATTTCACTATCTCTATCAATGTAGCCAAGCCCTTACAGCGTTTATTTAGCGACAGGAAATTCCTGTCTGCAGCAAACCTTTTGTGGTAAGGATAACCTTTGCAGGTGGTTTTGAATCAATCAACAGATATTTTATTTCCGACAACCGACCATGTTTTTTTCTTCTGGCCAGGTGCGTGTCTGTCAAGTAAGTTTTATTCCTGACGGGTGACATTTTCCAGCCCGATATTCAACAATGATACGAGTGTACACTCTTCACCAAAATTCACGAGGGGGTGGGGGACATGCTTCACCAGTGTTCTCACTAATAGTCATATAAAATAACGTCTCAATCAGTGAAGTTAAAAAAAAAAAGAGAAATAAGAAAGAAAGCATCTCAAATTGGAAGCTTAAGAAAATGTATCAGTCGGTATAGAAACAAAGGAAAAAGAAAATGTCTAATCATGCGAAATTTTGATGCGACTCTTCACTGTCCCATGGATGTGGTTCACGCTCGTTATCATTTCCTAAGAGGGTTGAAATTACATGTCTTTAATTAATTCTATTCATAATTGTTATTAAGATTATTATTATTGAGGAAAATATTTTAAATACATCTGAAAAAACAAAACAATCATTAGTGTATATTTGCGAATATTAATTTATTAGAAGCTTTAAAACAAATTAATTATGTAAATTTGAAAGACGTGTGATGTTTGGGGAAGGGTTAGAATGGGTATATATAGGAGCTGATAAGTAGATATAAAAAGAGAACGACCAAAACTACTTCTTCTTTCGTGTGAATCAGATGATTCAGGTGTTGGCATTAGTTTCTCCGATGTTTTTCTAGTTAGAAATCTTTCTGGAAATACATCGGGTACTTACGGGAAGGACCACGAGAAGGTTGTCAACATCCCTAAGTGAAAGTGGTACTGTGGAACCGACAGGATTCGAACTTGGAACACCCAGGTCTTCAGTCCGTGTCGTTATCCACTTAACCACCGTCACCTCCCGACCAAAACTAATAATATAGTTTCGGTTTCAGACAGACAGATACATAATCTCCATTATTAACAGATAATTATTATTATTACTAGCAGGACCCGTGTAAATTACACGAAATGATGTCTTCAATACTAATTATCTTGTTCCTATTAAATTAAATTTGGCTCCAATTCATGAGTAGCATATAAAGATTTGGAAGGTCGTTGCTTTTGATATAAGCGTGACAGACAAAATAACACACACGCTATCGTATTAATATGTCTCATACCCTCGCTACCTCCCCACCCCTTCGATGTAGAAAAAAAAACTTTGATGTTGGTTGGGATCGAACTATAAACCAGTCGGGCCGACGTAAAGACCGATGTCAAAATGCTACGTCGCTAACCATTGCACCAAAGGGAAATACTTAATAGATTGCGAAAATTAGGTGACTTGAATCCTTTTCAAAATCTAGGAGCTTTTGATGTAAGCGTGACACACGAACACACACGCTATCGTATTAATATATAGATTATTATAATAGATTGTTTTGATACGTCATTCATCTTTTTTTAATTTATTTTTCTTTTTTCTAATTGATTCTAGATCAATGCCCAGACGGTTTTGTCATGCACGTGTTGCATGGATGAGAATCAGACGATGTTGAAGTACGTCTGGGATGCATTGCGGTTACTTTGGAAAGATAAAGGAGTCCGGAATGCCGTATCGAAAGGTTACGAATACGAACTGAACGATTCCGCTATTTAGTAAGTATTCATGTTGCGATATTCTGGTGCTACCAGATCAGGCTGTCTGAAAATGCACCAAACATTGATGTTATTGTTTGTTTTCCTTTCCCTTTTGCAAAACTCAATCATGTTCTGCAAAGCCAAAAAACAACAATCTTCTACTAAAACAACCAAACCAAACACCATGAATAAATACTTGAAGAGATAAAGAATTTGAAGCTTAAAAATTTTTACCAAAATTATCAGATTCAGCATTAAATAACCCGAAAGGGGTTGATATGCCGTAAAACCAAATAACCAAAAAGGGAATTGAAGGCATTAGTTTTTGATGTTGACTTTCTATTGGAGAATGGATTAAGATCTACAGACATAAATAGATTATATTCACACGCACACGCACACACACACACACATATATATGTAATGAATGATTTTTTTTATTCAAACATGTACAAAGTCTGCTACACTGGCATGTCGATGTTATCGATCTACAGTTATCAAGAGCTGAGGTCTCATCAGGCAGAAGATTTTTTTTTTGTGATCCAACCCAGTTGGTGAAGTCCAGGAAGTAGATCGATAACATCGACATGCCAGTGTAGCAGACTTTGTACATGTTTGAATAAAAAACCATTCATAATATAGCTCTATATTTTTATTGAGCACTCTTTTATAACCCGGTTTGATTCCCTTTGGATTTCTACCCTGTGGATTTTTATCCTACCTGGATTACTAATATATATATATATATATATATATATATAACAAAACAAAACAGCAATTTTCTTCTACAAAACAACCACCATGAATAAATATTTGACGATATAAAGAACTTGAAAACTTTTACCAAAATTACCGGATTCGGCATTAAATAATCCGAAAATTAACATTTATTCTTCATTTACAAGTGAATAAAAGAATTACTTATGAACGAGTCAATGCAACGATTCGCCAAAATAATGCGGCACTTCCTCCTTCTGTTCGCTTCCTTGAACGATTCAACACAACGTTTAACAAAAATAAATGCGGCACTTTCTTCTTCTTCTTCTCGCGCTCACCTCCCAACGAATCTTCCAAAATCACGTTTTGTCGTGTTCCTTATATCAGTGACATCTCACACATGCTAATGAGCCACGGCAAAGCCGCCCGCTGCCGTTTCCTCTTTAAAAAAAAAAAAAAAATTAAATTAAACTTTTCGCAAGTGGGCG
>OY744552.1:10631127-10633627 GCA_963556195.1 Sepiola atlantica
TTTTTTTCAAAAAATTTTCTGTTTATTATCGATTCGCTGCCAAAATTCACGATAAACTTATCAAGAAAAAAAAAATTTATGTCACACTAATAAGTGAACTAGTCTGCACAATAAATACCAACAGTAGTTTGAGGGATTCGATTGTATTCTGTTAAATCATATTGGATTACCTATTGTTTGTACAAGATATATACGTTGGAATAAACCGTACTATTTTAAGAACTTTACACTCTGGGTTATTTTGTTATTTATTACTTTAAAATGGTATAATTTTGAATTTAATATTTTTTATTTATGAATATTTTTATTTATATTAATACTTTTATTTTATTTATATTTTTTATATTTTTATTTTTTATATTTTTATTTTTTTAATATTTTTTTTATGTTTTTATTTTTTTAATGTTTTTATTTTTTTAAAGTTTTTAGTTTTTAAGTTTTTAGTTTTTATTTTATTTATATTTTTATTTTATTTATATTATTTTATTTACATTTTTATTTTATTTACATTTTTATTTTATTTACATTTTTATTTTAGTTATATTTTTTATTTTATTTACATTTTTTATTTTAGTTATATTTTTTATTTTAGTTATATTTTTTATTTTAGTTATATTTTTTATTTTAGTTATATTTTTTATTTTATTTTTATTTTTTATTTTATTTATATTTTTATTTTATTTATATTTTTATTTTTTTATTTTTATTTTTATTTTTATTTATATTTTCATTTCTTCTTTAAAGGATGTTTGATGTCGGAGGTCAAAGATCAGAAAGACGAAAATGGATTCAATGTTTTGACGATGTCCGAGCCGTATTATTTGTGGTCGCTTTAAGTTCGTACGACATGTGTTTATACGAAGATCCAAATGTGGTGCGTATAATTTCCACCGCTTGTACCCGCTTGGCCATATGTCTTGTAGAATGTTCTAGGAGACTTCTTATTGTTGTTGATTTATAAACCTAATTTCAAGTATGCTGATCTTTTTGTTTTCTTTGGGTCTTTTGTTTTTTTTAATTAATGGGTCACCACTTATCAAGGCCCGGGAGCCACTCGAGGATAAGGGTTAAAGAGATCATCGGTTGGACGATGAACGCCACCACGAGAGGATTGGAATCAAATGAGTTCGATTGGCAGAAGATTACTTAAGTGGAATTTATTATTCAAGAGGACTTGACAAGTATTTGTTCACATTAGACTTAATGATGCTGTAGTCGGTTGGGAAGCAGACTTGTGGTATCTTGTTCCACAGATAGGATGTTCTTGGAAAGAAACTTTGTTCATGGATGTTCCGTTTGCTTTTTGGTACAGAAATAAAGATAAAGAGAGAGAGAGAAAGGAAAATTCTTTGCTGTGGTTGTAGCTAGACGAGTTCTTGCTGTGAATGTTTTTCGGAGCTCTGTCGAATACCTACCTTGAACATAAGTAGATGCATTAAAGAGAGGTTAGCAACATCTCTTCTGTGCGACAGATGCTGGCTGGAGGGAAGAAAAGAAAAAAGAATAGAAATAAATTGAAAATACGTTGTCAGACACACTTTGCTTTTAAACGATAGACAAAACAATTCATCAAGTGAACAGGAGGTTTATTGAGTCGCATGCTGTTCTATTGCATTATAGCTGGTTAATTGGTCCCCCCGATTTATAAAATTGGGGGACTTATGTTTTGAGGCATGTCCGTCTGTCCGTCCGGATTTTTCTCCGCAACCATCCATTGAATTTCTCTGAAATTTTGCATGAAGTTGTTACTTTGGTCAGGTTAGAAAGTGACATTCTCCGATTTTTGAAAAAAAAGTCTGGTTAGCCCCGCCAAGGGGTCAAAAGGCCCCGAAATGGCAAAAAATGACATTTTTTGCCCCATAACTTTTCATCCATCCATTCAATTTCTCTGAAACTTGACCAAAATGTGGAGGCAATTGTTCCTAATAGAAAATAAGTATCGCTGACCTTGGAAAAAATCTGGTTTGCGCCCCCAGGGGGTCAAAAGCCCCCAAAATGGCAAAAAATGACCCTTTTCTCCCATAACGTTTGATCCATCGATTCAATTTTTCTGAAACTTGGCCAAAATGTAGAGGCAATTGTTCTGGATATAAAATGAGCATCCTTGACCTCAGAAAAATTCTGGTTCGCGCCCCCAGAGGGTCAAAGGAGGGTCAAAAGTGCCCCAAATTGCCCAAATTTATTGCCTTTTACACTCGCCACATCGAGTCACATACAGAGGGGGGACCACGCACGCGCGGCTTGTTAAAAATGTTGTGGACAATTAAATGATATGCAATATAGAAATTTTCAATGTATCAAAAGATCATATGAAAAAAAAAACATTGTTTTGCAATAACTCGCCATAAAAAAGAGGCCATATTATTTTTAAATGGTCCAATTTTGTGCTGTAAGCCCTTCAATAGTCATAAACTCTTAGCATCTAGATGCTTTTCGATAATAAACAATCAATCCCTAGCTAGATTTCTAAGCCGGTTTTGTACTCTGTCGAGGCAAGAAG
>OY744552.1:10638627-10646127 GCA_963556195.1 Sepiola atlantica
TCGCCGGAGACCGACCCCCAAGAATTTATTTATTTTTTTTAACAAAGGAGGTGGGGGATGTTACGCTTTTGCGATAGGTCGAGGGAGTGAGGGGGTCCACTGGGGAAGAGAGATTGTTACACCTTTGCTTGCAGAAAAAAGGGGGAGAAAAACGAGAGGTGGGAGCCGCGGGCAACGCCGGGTACCCCTCCAAGTTGAAATTACTATTTGGAAGTTTCCTCAACAAGGTATAGCAGAACAAAATCACTCACTTTTTCCAATTTTTTTTTTACTCTTCGATTTTGCTGGGGGGTAGGGTACCATGCCGGATGCCATACATTCACCTGCTATTTCAGAGACTCCAATATGGAGATCTCTTTTAGGATTCTAACTGTCCCCTTTAAGTGCAATTGTTTGGATCTCTCTTGCGCTTGGTTCACCGGGTATATTCGCCAGGTAGATTTTTAAATTCTTTTCCATGGGTCCGGTTGCTCCTACAATTACTGGAATGATGGAGATCTTCCTAAGATTCCAGTTTCTTTTCATGTCGTACATAAGAGCTTGGTATTTCATTATCTATTCCCCCTCTCAGACCTTTGTATTTAGTTATCTTCTTCCTTTCAGCTCTGTTTAAGCCAGCATCATTAGAGACACTGACTTTAACTAGGGTTCCTACTTCCCCTTTTGTCCCATATCACTATGTCAGGTTTAACAGCTCCGTTTTCTAAGTATGTAGCTGTAAGAATTGCATAGTCTTAGTGGATGGCGTATTACCTATTTCCAACTGTTCTTTCTGGTATATGTTCCCAGGATTTGCTGTTACACTGGATATTCAACTTTTTACAGATGGTCTAGTGGAGATATTTATTGGATCCACAGTGTTAGTTAAGTTATAATAAAGTATATTTTATAAAGAACAAAACATTTATCCCAGTGTTGCTGTTACACTGGATATTCAACTTTTTACAGCATCATTCAACTAGGGTTGCTACTATTTTTGGTTCTTGTCCCATATCACTATATTAGGTTTAACAGCTCCGTTTTTTAGGTGTAGTTGTAGGGATTGCATAGTCATAGTTCCCGTGTGTGTGTGTGTGTGTTCAAGGGAGATAAGTAGGGAACTTTTTATTAAATAATTTTGCAAATTCTGTACATATTTTTTATCTAGCTGAATCGTTGTTGCTGTTAACTGCATAGACGGAATAAAACAAAGATCAAGGTTATAGGTAGGAGGAAAACAGTCAGCAGGAAGAGAGTTCCACAAGCCTGCGGTTCTTGGAAAGAAGCTACTGGAATAGGAAGCTGTATTACAATGAGGTATCAAAACAGCGAATTGATGGAGACCACTAGACCAACGAGTCAAACGAGCTGGAACAAAAGAAGCAGGGCATAGATCATATAATTCTGAAGAACATATGCCATAATAGTACTTATAGAAAAGACTGAGACTAGCAACATCACGTCCGTGAAAGAGGGTGCAGAGAAAAAAGAAAGGGTGGGGGGGCCAATCAAATTACAGATATGTTTTTGCACCTTATCAAGAACCCTCAAATGGGACAGAGATTCACCAGCCCAAATATGACAACAGGGGTATTATATATGCCCCTTTTTTTTTTTATTGTATGATTCAAATTGTTTATTTTTAATTTCTTTTTTATTTTATTTTTATTTTTTTCTTCCGCAGGTAAAAAATATGATGTTGACACTGCTGCCCGTTATATCCAACATCTTTTCCAATTGCAAAACAAGAATCCCGCCAAAGTTGTCTATCCACATTTCACGACGGCTACGGACACGAGCAACATTCAAGTCGTATTTCAAGTTGTGATGGACTCGATACTACGAGAGAATCTCACCTCGGCCGCTTTACTCTGAGGAGGCGGAAACCTTGACCCCGTGTGCAGTCTCTGTCTTTCTTTTCTTTCCCTCTCACTCCACCTATCTTTCAGCAAAAAACTCCTTCATCAAAGTGTATATAGTAAAATCCATCATCATTTGATCATCTTCATGCAACCTCCCACTTTCACACACACACACTCACCTCTTCACTGCCACTTCCCCCCCCCCCCCCCCCCCGTTGTTGCACCCCAAGCCCCCAGCACAACTTCCCAAGAAAAAAAAAATATATCAAGCGAAAAATTCCCGCCTAAAGTGACAAATTTAGGTTTTTTTTTTGGTTTCTTTTTAAATTTTTTTTTAAGCTATCAAAAAAAATTTGTTCTTAAAAATAACTTATGCCTCAATTTGAGATTTATTGTTTAATTTATTGATTTTTTATTTTATTTTTTTTTTATTTTATTTTTTTTTTATTTTTTGGTGGTTGTGTAGTATATTTAACAAGAAAGGGGTGAAAAAAAAAAAGCAAATATTGAACAAGTAACTGTTACCAAACGCAAGAAAAGTTACTTGCATAATTCTTTTTGCGTTTTAAAGTCATTGAACAAGTTTTTATTTCAGTATAAGATTTCGTTCAAATACAGGGTGATTCATAAGTCACTTAGCTATTTATTTTTGAAATTCTAAAGTTAAAAAATACGGTAATACAAAACAGAAAGTTTATTCAACAAATTCATTTATGGGAGTTTAAAATTACAGCAAATTTTCAAAATTTCCACCTTCGTTCTGCGTGCATAGCTCCATTCTTTTTTGCAAGGAATTTACGACTCTTTGTAGCATATTTGATTAATTATGGTGTTGTGTGAAGGAGGCTTTCTGTTCACATCACGTTTCCATTGCCTAACAAATAGCAGTAATTAGAAAGTAAGATAACAATTATCAAAAGTTCATAGTATGTTTGTGCTTCATATGGTAATCATTTTAAATAGCTAAGTGAAGTGACTTATGAATCACCCTGTACAATGTCGTTAAAGTTAGATTTCACAATGGTGAACGGACAGCTTTCCAGAAATCACTGAAGTTTGATTGAGTGGTTTTTCGGCTTTTTGGGGTGAAATAAAACAAAAAATAACAAATATACAACAAAAAAATACCAAACGCAATAAAATTTACTTTTCTGCCTAATCGAAAGGAGAAAATGACAAAAAGAAAAAGTAATCCGACTTCGGTCGTTTCCAGAAAGTCGGCGATATCGTATTTGAAAGAAATCTCATATTGAAATAAAAACATTTTCAAACACTTTAAAGTGTTTGAAAATGTTTTTATTTCAATATGAGACACAAAAACACACAAAAAAATGATATGCAGATAGGTAGACATGTAACTTTTCTTGCATTTGGTAACAGTTGTTCAATATTTGTTTTGTTCACACCTTTTTCTCTTGACTATACTGCACAATTTTTATTTTTATTTTACAATTTTCAAAATTTTCACAAAAGAAAAGAAAAAAAAAAAAATCCTGTGTTGAAACGATTTTCCTTTGCAAAATTAAAATACTTTCTTCCCGAAATTATTGCTGTGCCATTTAACACAAAGCAAAAATCTCTTTAAAATAATTTGGTTGACTTTCAGAAAAGACTTAATTTTTTTATTGAATGATTAAAAAGTGCTTATTTAGAATTACGGAGACATTCGGGAGGGGGGGGTAGAAAAAAAAGAGGAATATCTGTTTGATGTCACGGAATTAATATATCGTATACCAAAAATCACGTAAATTAATAAAGTAGTTTTTATTTTATAAAAGAAAATCAAATTTTATCGATAAACGAATAAGGGGGAAATATCGGCGCCATGTGGATCATATCTAAGAGAGATAATATAAACTTTTGCGAAATAGAGAAATAAAGTCTTGAATTTTGGGTGTTATCTCCCTTAGATACACTGAATATAACCCTAACCCGATAATGGCTCTTATATATCAACATTACCAGTTTATCGGTAAAATTTAATTTTCTTTTATAAAATAAAAACTATTTGATTAACGTACATCAAACAGATATTTCCTTCTTTTTTTTTTTTCTTTTTTTTTTTCTTTTTTTTCTTTGTTTTTTCTTTTTTTTTCTTTTTTTCTTTTCTTTTTTTTTCTTTTCTTTTTTTCTTTCTTTTTTCTTTCTTTTTTCTTTTTTCTTTTATAAAATAAAAACTATTTGAATAACGTACATCAAACAGATATTTCCTTCTTTTTTTTTTTCTTTTTTTTTTCTTTTTTTTTCTTTGTTTTTTCTTTTTTTTTCTTTTTTTCTTTTCTTTTTTTTCTTTTTTTCTTTCTTTTTTCTTTTTTCTTTAAAATAAAAACTACTTGATTAACGTACATCAAACAGATATTTCTTTCTTTTTCTTTTTTTCTTTTTTTTCTTCTTTTTTTTCTTTGTTTTTTCTTTTTTTTTCTTTTTTTTCTTTTTTTTCTTTTCTTTTTTTTTCTTTTCTTTTTTTCTTTCTTTTTTCTTTCTTTTTTCTTTCTTTTTTCTTTCTTTTTTCTTTTTTCTTTTATAAAATAAAAACTATTTGAATAACGTACATCAAACAGATATTTCCTTTTTTTTTTTCTTTTTTTTTCTTTGTTTTTTCTTTTTTTCTTTTTTTTTCTTTTTTTTTTCTTTTTTTTTTTCTTTTCTTTTTTTTCTTTCTTTTTTTTTTCTTTCTTTTTTCTTTCTTTTTTCTTTTATAAAATAAAAACTACTTGATTAACGTACATCAAACAGATATTTATTTCTTTTTTTCTTTTCTTTCTTTTCTTTCTTTTTTCTTTTTTTTCTTTTTTTTTTCTTTTTCTTTTCTTTTTTTTTCTTTTTCTGAATGTCTCCATAATTCTAGATAAGCACCGATTAAAAATTATAATGAATTGGGCATTTTAAAGCCCGATAATTAGAAATTAAAAAAAAGAAAAAAGCCCTAACCCTGTTTAAAACAATCTTGTTGGTTATTCTTTATTTACACAGAATGTCGAAGATTCTACACCCCCATTACACCTCCATAGAATATCAAAATATTTTTATAAAGTCCGCTATTACTTAAAGACTCGCAGATGTACAAGAATATTAATACAACTAACACGTGCCTCAATCTAACCATTCTTCGCTTCAGACGAGGACCGAATACCTGTAATCCGTTCTGACATTTTAAAATTATTGCTCCAATATGCAGATACATTGTGAAAGTTAAACTATATATATGTGTATTTTTAACAATTTAAATTATTTTCAAATCGTATTCCAAATAAAGAGTATACACAAAGGTATTACAGTTGCTCACAGCTGTTTCCAGAAGGTGTTTATTTTTGGTCATACAGTGCAACATAAAATTTGTTCAAACAGCGTCTCCTCAGAAAGGTATTTCATATGTACCCAGAAAAAAAAATGTCCGGAAAAAAAAAAGAAGTTTATTCTTTAACAAAACAAAAATGACAAGAATAGATCCTTTGTCAAATACCTCAATAAGATGTGAAATTATATATATATATATATATATATATATATATATAATTTCACATCTTATTTAGCCTGACGAGTCCCTACGGAGATAAAACGTGGAAGCCTCTATGTAGCTTAATTGCAATAAATATATTTTAATAACTTACTACTTAGCTCTACTCACATATCGAGCACTGTTGAAGTAAATACTGAAAATTGATACATAAAATATTATATCTCCTTATAACAGTTTATGGGGATACATGAAATGATATATATATATATATATATATATATATATAATAATAATGGTAATAATCCAGGTAAAAAATATCCACAGGGTGGTAATCCAGAGAATTTTAACCGGGTTTATAAAAAGTGCTCAATATCAAAATAGAGCTTTATATATGATAATTTTATTTACATAGACATGTACAAAATCTGCGACACTGGCATGTCGATGTTATCGATCAACAGTTACTATAAACTGAGATCTCATCAGGCAGAGTTAGAATCCGATCTTAACCTCAGATCATATTTGGAGAGAACCAAATATGATCGGATTCTAACTCTGCCTGATGAGATCTCAGTTTATAGTAACTGTTGATCAATAACATCGACATGCCAGTGTCGCAGATTTTGTACATGTCTGTGTAAATAAAATTATCATATATATATATGTATATACAGGGTGGGCCAAAATAAGGGTCCTATCTTAAAATTTGAATAACTTGAATTTGAATAACTTCCACAAAATAAAAGTTAAACTCACCAAACTTTATGTGTGTGTAGACTGACCCTTCCGAGATTTTTTGAAATAAACAAAACAAATTTTAGCCGAAAAACACTTCTTAAAACTTACAAAAACTAAAGTATTGTTTTTTACACTGTTTTGAGTTTTTTAAGCAAAAATAATGTTTTCTAAATGAGGGTACGTTCCTTAGGGCTAATACAGCTCATGCTTGCTTCGGAAGGGGTCCTTTACTTATTCTAAAAAAAAAAAATTTTTTTAAATCAATAAATAAAAAAGTTATGAATTTTTAAAAATAGGACCCTTATTTTTGCCCACCCTGTATATATATATGTTCGTGTATGTATGAATAAAGAATAACAAAACTTACACATACCAGACAATAATTTTATTTCGGCCTTAACTGGCCTCTTTCAGGTCTGGAATATGGAGACCTGAAAGAGACCAATTAAGGCTGAAATAAAATTATTGTCTGGTATGAATGAAGTCTTGTTATCCTTCATTCATAAATATTTGCTCTGCATTCTAAATACATTGAGCTCTCAACTCAGAAATATGAGATTTTATATATATTTATAGTTCAATATAAGTTGCTGTTAAACTGAGATTTATATTTCTACCGAAGGACTTCAACTCAATATCATATGTTTTTTTAAAAAAAATAAACTCTAGCAAAGTACATTATTATATGCCAATACTGATTGCCATGGCAAATAACAAAGCTTGGACCACTGTAATATAAGATGCGTCTATTTAATCTGTGCAGGACAGACTGACGAACAGATCCGCTTATAACTTAGCTAAAAAAGATTATATCAAAAAACCGATGTAACATATTTCTTCTACCAACCAAATTAACTGCGTCTCTTCTGCAATATTCCATTAGCTATTATTTTTATCTCCTCGAAATAAAACCGAATAAACTTTACGATTACTAGAATCGGACTGCTTAGAGGAAATTCTATGATGACAATAAGGTTAACTGATAGTTGTTCCAAGACGCACGGTCCGATATACAACACGGAGATTTAAGAATACTTGATGGCTTGATAATTTGCCAAGATATTAAATCTCCGATCAAAGTTATTAAAACAAACATGAAAGTCCAACGTTCAAACTCCTTGGCCTAACATTAATAGGAAACATGAATTGGAACAAATACATCGAAGACATTGCCAAGGCTGCTGCAAAAAAGGTGGGCTCCCTCTACCGAGCTAGAAAACTTCTTACACCTGACAGTATCCTATATCTCTACAAAGCCACCATTCATCCATGTATGGAGTATTGTCTGGGCTGGTGCACCATCAACTGGTCTCTCCCTCTTAGACAAGGTCCCCCCCCCCCCAAAAAAAAGTCTCTAATCTAATAGGTCCCTTACTATCCACCAAGCTCCAGCCCCTGTCCCATCGCTGCAATGTTGCACCCATGTGCTTGTTTTACAAGTACTTCAATGGAATATGCTCC
>OY744552.1:10651127-10738627 GCA_963556195.1 Sepiola atlantica
GAAAAATATCTGGTTGATGTACGTACTTGTCACGGTCTGAATATATCCTATACCAAAATGCACGTAAATTAATCAAGTAGTTTTTATTTTATAGAAGAAAATCAAATTTTATCGATAAATGAATAAGATTGAAATATCGGCGCCATATTGGCCATATTCAAGAGAGATAATACAAAAATTTAGAGAAATAGAGAAATAAAGTCGGAAATTTTGGGTATAATCTCCCTTAGCTCCCTTAAATATGACCACTAATGACACCGAGATATCAACATTACCCGTTTATCGATAACATTTGTTATTATCTTCCTTAAATACGAACAACATGGCGCCGATATTTCCCCCTTATCTGTTTATCGATAAAATTTGATTTTCTTTTATAAAATAAAAACTACTTTATTAATTTATGTGATTTTTTTTTGTATAAATATCCTATACCAAAAATCACGTAAATTATAATTCAGCCCATGACAGGTACGTACATCAGATATTTCTGTTTTAAATTTTTTTTTTCTTTTTTTTTTTTTTTTTTTTTTTTTGCAAATTTCTCCGTAATTCAAGATAAGCAGTTTTTTTTTTTCTTCTTCATCTTTTTCTTTTTACCTCTTTTTTTTTTCTTCATCTTTTTCTTTTTTATTTTTTCCTTATTTTATTTATTTTTTGTTCATTTTTTTTTCTTTGTTCATTTTGTTTTAGTTTATTTTTCATTTTTTTCTTTTCGTTTTTATTTATCTTTTGTTCTTTTTTGTTTTATTTTTTAGTTCGTATTTTCTCTGCATTTTTCATTCTTTCATTTTCGTTCTTTATTTTCTTTTCTCTCCTTTTTATTTATTATTTTTTTCATTTATTTCCATTTAAAGAACAGAAACAGCTTTTAACTACAAATTTCTTAAGTGTGAACCCTTGTCAGAGAAAAGTAACCCCTTTTTATAATCAGTTAAGCTGAAAGAAAATAGTCAAAATCTTGTTATTGTCATGAAGGCCACTGATAAAGGGGGGGAAAAATTTTTAAGTTATGTGCGAAAAGACGCTATTGATTAGGGGGAAAAAAAAGAAGAAAAAAAGTTATGTAAATGGTGTTGGAAAGTTTTTCGTTGAAACTTTTTAAAAACGTAACATTTCAACACTACTTACACAAATTTGTATCAACTGACTTTCTACTACTCCCCATAATATACAAAATCCGGAAAAACATGATAGAAAAATTGTATTTATTCAAAATCAAAAGCATTTACATGATAAATTGCTTTATAACATTGTTTGATCTCTCCTCTAACATATTATTCAATTCAACCCCCCCCCCCACCTTCAATCACAGCCTCCACACGAGACCGACACCTCCTACAGGCGTTAGTCACCTGCTCCCTAGACAAGTTGATCACGGCCTTGATGATGGCAGTCCTCAGGGAGTCGACAATATTGTCTGCATGTTTGTTAGACTGTCTCTCAAGTACGTAATAGCCACAAGGATTCAAGTCTGGGTGCTATTTTACTTATAGGCCGATCAAGTTAATTGTGTTCATGTAAAAGCATTATTTTGTACTTACTCAGTCATATTTTATCTCTCACGCCCCGAAAAAGAATTTTAAAATATCAAGCAGAACTTTAATTAGAACGATTTTTCCATTTCCATAAGGGTTATATGAAATGGCGAGTCTGCGATTTTCGGAGTGGCCGGTTAGTGGCCGGTTAGCTAACTAAGGGCAGATAAGTGTCCCCTTGTCTATTCTACCGACCGCTCACAGCCCAAAATGTCGGCTCGGGCACAAATACAGGTTGAACATCGAAATGGAAAAATCGTTCTAATTAAAGTTCTGCTTGATATTTTAAAATTCTTTTTCGGGGCGTGAGAGATAAAATATGACTGAGTAAGTACAAAATAATGCTTTTACATGAACACAATTAACTTGATCGGCCTATAAGTAAAATAGCACCCAAGTCTGGACTGCTAAGGGGACAGAACTCCTTTGACGAGAACATGTCCAGATTCTTGTCACACCAAATCTGCAATACAACACATTATTTATCTACCTCCCACAGCGGTAAGATGTGACACAAGGTCGGGAAAGTGGGATTTGATAAACCAGCGCTCGAGAAGTTGAGCACTCTGGCCATTAAGAATTGCCTGGGCAGCCCCGTCGGCATTCCCCGGTAGGGGTGCCTCAGGCGATTAGCAATAAACTAACCCCTTCTCAAAAGGGTGAGAAGGCAAAGCCTGGGAGGGTAGACCTCCTAGAACTGCATAGGACCGACCCATAGACCGGCGTAAATCAAGCCCCGAAGGCCAAGACAATACCGGTCTGTAGGGTGTAGTATCCATCGGAACAGATACTACACTTTGATCCCGGACAAAAGGCCGAGAAAATACAACACTTTTGGCCCCGTAAGCTTCCATTTTGTTAAACTATCGATATTCTAGCACATTTCAAAAAGATGTGTTGTACGAAATAGATTTTGAGTCGAAATTGTTCCTCATTAAATATTATTTAAAAAAAAAAAAATTTTTTTTATTGCCTATACACAATTTTTTATCGCATTATGTTTACCCCTTTGAACTCATCATTTACCAATTCCTCTCACTACTTGATCTAGCTAAAACAGCAACTTGTGTTCAATTAACCCTTTACAATGAAATAGGTATTGTTTTTACAATAGGTATTGTATTTACACATTAAATCACCGAAAAAAGGGTTGATATGGCATAAAAAAGCCAAATCAAACCTCATAACATTTTATCATGGCGTCTCGTTGTGCCTTAACTTTTAACTTTTCCTCATTTTTCATGTTGTCCTTTTCTTTTGTTGTGAGGAGGGGGTAACTGATTTTAATTGGACATATTCTTCTATGACAAGGGGTCATGAAAGATTCCTCAGCTTATAAATATTATTGCCGTGGTGCGCTGTCATTTTAAAATGTTTTGACACTTATATAAATTTTATTTTTTATTTTCACATTGTTTAAATGGAGTTAACATGACAATCTTACACAAATAAAAGTGCTTCTGTATTACAGGGGCGAAAAAAAATATCTTTAATTTTGAAGAGTCAGATGACAGGGGGAGATAATTCAAAGTGTTTTCCCAGGATTTATTTTCAAAGGTGTTTTACCGTTATGCATCAAACAATCACAGCGATTATTTAGGCATCAAACAATCACAACGCTTTATGGTATTCGGCACCAATAAAAATTAAATTATTTATGCATCAAACAATTGCAGCGATTATTTAGGCATCACACAATCACAACGATTATTTATGCATCAAACAATCACAACGATTATTTATGCATCAAACAATCACAACGATTATTTATGCATCAAACAATCACAGCGATTATTTAGGCATCAAACAATCACAACGCTTTATGGTATTCGGCACCAATAAAAATTAAATTATTTATGCATCAAACAATCACAGCGATTATTTAGGCATCAAACAATCACAACGATTATTTAGGCATCAAACAATCACAACGATTATTTATGCATCAAACAATCACAACGATTATTTAGGCATCAAACAATCACAACGATTATTTAGGCATCACACAATCACAACGATTATTTAGGCATCAAACAATCACAACGATTATTTAGGCATCAAACAATCGCAACGATTATTTAGGCATCAAACAATCGCAACGATTATTTAGGCATCAAACAATCACAACGATTATTTAGGCATCAAACAATCGCAACGATTATTTAGGCATCAAACAATCGCAACGATTATTTAGGCATCAAACAATCACAGCGATTATTTATGCATCACACAATCACAACGAATACCATGAAGTGTTGTGATTGTTTGATTCCTAAATAATCGTTTTACGTATATTTATTTTAAAAATTTATTTTAAGTTAATTAACATGTATAACGGTGAAATGCCTTTGAAGATAAATCCTTGGGGGGACACTTTGGCTTATCTCCCCCTGTCATTTGACTCTTTAAAATTAAAGATAGAATTTTTCTTTTTTCGGCCTTGTAATACAGAAGCACCAAAATAAGATAATTTTTCACCCCTGTTTTTACTTGTCTCGCGTTCTGCTACTCTCTCTCTCTCTCTTTCTTTCTGCTTCTCTCTCTCTCTCTCTCGCTCTCTTTCTGCTTCTCTCTCTCTCTTTCTGCTTCTCTCTCTCTCTGCTTCTCTCTCTCTCTCTTTCTTTCTGCTTCTCTCTCTCTCTCTCTCGCTCTCTTTCTGCTTCTCTCTCTCTCTCTGCTTCTCTCTTTCTCTCTTTCTGCTTTGCTCTCTCTCTCTCTCTTTCTGCTTCTCTCGCTCTCTCTGCTTTGCTCTCTCTCTCTCTCTCTCTCTCTCTGCTTTGCTCGCTCTCTCTGCTTTGCTCTCTCTCTCTCTCTTTCTTCTTTGCTCTCTTTCCCTCTCTCTCTGCTTTGCTCTCTTTCTCTCTCTCTCTTTTTGCTCTCTTTCTCTCTCTCTCTCTTTGCTTTGCTCTCTCTCCCTCTCTCTCTCTCTGCTTTGCTCTCTCTCCCTCTCTCTCTCTCTGCTTTGCTCTCTTTCCCTCTCTCTTTCTGCTTTGCTCTCTCTCTCTCTGCTTTGCTCTCTCTCCCTCTCTCTCCCTCTCTCTCTTTCTGCTTTGCTCTCTCTCTCTTCCAATTTTTTTAAATATTATTTTTAATTCTCTTGTGTTCATAATTCTTAAAATTTTCTCCTCGCCCCCCCCTCTCTATCCATCTAATATCTATTTTTCTCCCTCTCTCTCTCTAATGACTACCCCCCCCTCGCTCTCTTTATACCTTTTACAACGTCCACTCTCCCCATCACCTTTCGTCCGTTAACCATGACATTAACAAACTCTACACATTTTTTTTTCATCCAATCCTCAGTCTTTCCTTTTTATTTTTATTGGTTATTTTTTTGTAAATATTTTGCGTCCTCCACAAATCCGAGGTTCATCCCGACCCCTCAAAGTGGCCCTCTCCAACCCCTGCAACAATCTTTTAATTTTTTTTTATGCCCTACCAAAAAAAAAGAAAAAAGAAATTGTAATAAATTCATGTAAATTTTATTTGTAAGAAATGATTTTATAAATTAAAGAAAAGAAAAACAAAATTGAATAAATTAAAATAAGAAATTTTAAATGCTTTACTTGTGTTGTTGTTGTTGGTGGTGTGACTAAAAATTGTATTTTTTAATATATATATATATATATATATATATATATATATATAAAATTTAAAAAATTTTTTTTTTTTTTTTAATGGAAATCGCTTCAGACAAAGCATGAAACCACTTGATGTAACGAGCTAACAAAAACGAAAGATAATTATCGAAATAACAGGAGATGCCTATTTGCCGTAGTCTTGAAAAGACCAAGACTATAGGTAGGAGGAAAACAGTCAGCAGGAAGAGAGTTCCACAAGCCTGCAGTTCTTGGAAAGAAGATACTGGAATAGGAAGCTATATTACAATGAGGTATCAAAACAGTGAATTGATGGACACCACTAGACCAATGAGTCAAACGAGCTGGAACAAAAGAAGCAGGGAATAGATCACATAATTCTGAAGAACACATGACATAATACTATTTATAGAAAAGACTGAGACTAGCAACATCACGTTTGTTAGAGAGAGAGGATGCAGAGAAGAAGAAAGGATGGGCCAAATCAAATTACAGATACGTTTCTGCACCTTATCAAGAACCCTCAAATGAGACAGAGATTCAATAGACAAAATATGGCAACAGTACTAATGATATACACTAGTCTTTTAATTTTAATTGACCCTAGCCTTTGAAAAGACCAAGGTAGATGGAAAACAGTCAACAGGAAGAGAGTTCCACAAGCCTGTAGTTCTTTGAATAGGAAGCTGTATTACAATGAGGTATCAAAACAGCGAATTGATGGAGACCACTAGACCAACAAGTCAAACGAGCTGGAACAAAAGAAGCGGGGAATAGATCACATAATTCTGAAGAACGCATGTCATAATAGTATTTATAGAAAAGACTGAGACTAGCAGCATCACGTGTTAGCATGAAGTCCTCCTCGTCTGTCACTCACTTCTGATTGGCTGAAAGAATATGTTGATAGTAAGATCTGTTCCAATCAGGAGTGAGTTTATAAATTTTGAAGACAACACTTGCTTGGTTCGACTGCTTCTTTTTTTTTTTTTTTTTTTGTTTTTTTTTTTTTGTTAATAGAGTCAAACTTCCGCATACAGGTTGAAGGTTCAATCCTTACTACAGGCGATAATTTTACTGTCTGCAATCCCTGCTACTGTTAATTATTATTGTTGTTGTTAAGCAAGTTGGACTTCTGAATAGAGCTCACGGAGATCGTGCCTCAGGATTGTCTGGTCTGCATGAAGTCCTCGTTGGTCGCAGCTGTTCGTTAAACTGCAGGATTGCAGGGGTTTACCCTCAACACCGAGAGCAGCAAGACTCAGTGGTTGCGTACGAAGTCGGGGAAGGTTTGCTGCAGAGAACACCAAGGAATGGTGCAGAAGCAACATTGCCACTCTCATTCGAATGATTTGCGGTTCCATTTCTGACACGTCTCTGTCTCTGTATGGGGCAACTTTAACTACTTTCTTTTTTTTTTTTTTTTTTTTTTTTTTTTTTTTTTTAATGCATGTTAGTACGATGGTTCTGTGCCTTACACATTATTTCTTGCCACCCACAGAGGCAGAAACGAGCAGAGGACGACGGATCCTGATGCTGACTCCTCCTGGGTGTCTCTGTGAGGAACCAGAGTTTCACACAGCATAGCTCTGACTCTACCACATTGCCACCGCCTCTACCACCGTGAGAAAGGGGTGGTGGGGTTGGGGGGAGTGAATCAAAATTTTGCACAGAGCCAACAAAGATCATACCTCAAGATTGTCTGGTATGTATGTGTGATACTATGGACCCCCCCCCCCAGCCAAGACCCTGGATAATGTGAAGAAATGGTTCACCAAGGTGATCAAAAGTAAGATGAGTAGTCAGCAGGGAGTGGCTGAGAGGACGAGCCATTTTCCGCTTATCAGTCGCTCTGGGACAAAGACGAGGCGTTTAGGATTTCCAGACAAAGTTAGTATATTGAGTAGTCAGTTTTTCACGGCAGTTTGCGGCTCGGGAAAGGGACGACCAGATCGGGCTGAGCAAACGATGAGATGAGCTGATCAACCGAACGACAGTGATGCCTCGACAGACAAATTATCTCAGTTGGATCGTAGCTGATATACTGGAACTTAACTAATCGCACAACTGACTTGTCCACAATCTATCGGAGTTTGTATTTTTCTTTTGAGTTTGTGTTTTATCTTTTGAGTTTGTGTTTTTCTTGTGAGTTTGTGTTTTATCTTTTGAGTTTGTGTTTTTCTTGTGAGTTTGTGTTTTATCTTTTGAGTTTGTGTTTTATCTTTTGAGTTTGTGTTTTTTCTTGTGAGTTTGTGTTTTATCTTTTGAGTTTGTGTTTTTTCTTGTGAGTTTGTGTTTTATCTTTTGAGTTTGTGTTTTTCTTGTGAGTTTGTGTGTTATCTTTTGAGTTTGTGTTTTTCTTGTGAGTTTGTGTTTTTCTTGTGAGTTTGTGTGTTATCTTTTGAGTTTGTGTTTTTCTTGTGAGTTTGTGTTTTATCTTTTGAGTTGGTGTTTTTCTTGTGTGTTTGTGTTTTATCTTTTGAGTTTGTGTTTTTCTTGTGAGTTTGTGTTTTTCTTGTGAGTTTGCGTTGTTTCGTTTTTGTGAGTTTGCATTGTTTCGTTTTTGTGAGTTTGCATTGTTTCGTTTTTGTATACAAAAACGAAACAGTGATTGTCAAAACTTGTAGTTTGTGTACCAACCCGGATCTGGCAACGATACTCCAGGCACAGGCGAATGGTGGCTTTATAGGATATTGGCAGAGGAAACAGCTGGTTAATTTGATTGGTTAACGGAAATTTGTTTGAAAATTAACGGATTAATAGATTAATGGATTAAGTGAAAAATAAAATGAATTACTTTGATTTCAAAATAACTAATTCGCCCACATACTTTGAAAATCAAATTCGTCTTGTCAAGCTTTGGGAACTGCAAGGAAAGGCGAGTGCGGTGCGGTGCATTACAGAGGGTGGGAACGATAAAATCTCATACGAAAAAGCAACAGACGGAGAAGATATTATTAGATGGGTAGAGGAAAGGAGTGAAATTATCCTCAAACTACGACCCGATAGAGGGCTAGACGGTGTCCGTGAAGAGGAGAAAGCCCAGTCTGGAAAATTATGTATGTATTTTGGAAAGAACGGTAAGTAAATCACGGTCACTGCTTATCAAGGCCCAAAGCCAACTCGAGGATAAGGGTTGATGGGTCACTGCTTATCAAGGCCCAAAGCCAACTCGAGAATAAGGGTTGATGGGTCACTGCTTATCAAGGCCCAAAGCCAACTCGAGAATAAGGGTTGATGGGTCACTGCTTATCAAGGCCCAAAGCCAACTCGAGGATAAGGGTTGATGAGTCGCTGCTTATCAAGGCCCAAAGCCAACTCGAGGATAAGGGTTGATGAGTCGCTGCTTATCAAGGCCCAAAGCCAACTCGAGGATAAGGGTTGAGGAGTCGCTGCTTATCAAGGCCGAAAGCCAACTCGAGGATAAGGGTTGATGAGTCACTGCTTATCAAGGCCCAAAGCCAACTCGAGGATAAGGGTTGATGAGTCACTGCTTATCAAGGCCCGAAGCCAACTCGAGGATAAGGGTTGATGAGTCGCTGCTTATCAAGGCCCAAAGCCAACTCGAGGATAAGGGTTGAGGAGTCACTGCTTATCAAGGCCCAAAGCCAACTCGAGGATAAGGGTTGAGGAGTCACTGCTTATCAAGGCCCAAAGCCAACTCGAGGATAAGGGTTGATGAGTCACTGCTTATCAAGGCCCAAAGCCAACTCGAGGATAAGGGTTGAGGAGTCACTGCTTATCAAGGCCCAAAGCCAACTCGAGGATAAGGGTTGAGGAGTCACTGCTTATCAAGGCCCAAAGCCAACTCGAGGATAAGGGTTGAGGAGTCGCTGCTTATCAAGGCCCAAAGCCAACTCGAGGATAAGGGTTGATGAGTCACTGCTTATCAAGGCTGAAAGCCAACTCGAGGATAAGGGTTGATGAGTCACTGCTTATCAAGGCCCGAAGCCAACTCGAGGATAAGGGTTGATGAGTCGCTGCTTATCAAGGCCCAAAGCCAACTCGAGGATAAGGGTTGATGAGTCACTGCTTATCAAGGCCCAAAGCCAACTCGAGGATAAGGGTTGATGAGTCACTGCTTATCAAGGCCCAAAGCCAACTCGAGGATAAGGGTTGATGAGTCGCTGCTTATCAAGGCCCAAAGCCAACTCGAGGATAAGGGTTGATGAGTCACTGCTTATTAAGGCCCAAAGCCAACTCGAGGATAAGGGTTGAGGAGTCGCTGCTTATCAAGGCCCAAAGCCAACTCGAGGATAAGGGTTGATGAGTCACTGCTTATCAAGGCCCGAAGCCAACTCGAGGATAAGGGTTGATGAGTCGCTGCTTATCAAGGCCCAAAGCCAACTCGAGGATAAGGGTTGAGGAGTCACTGCTTATCAAGGCCCAAAGCCGACTCAAGGATAAGGGTTGATGAGTCACTGCTTATCAAGGCCCAAAGCCAACTCGAGGATAAGGGTTGAGGAGTCACTGCTTATCAAGGCCCAAAGCCAACTCGAGGATAAGGGTTGATGAGTCGCTGCTTATCAAGGCCCAAAGCCAACTCGAGGATAAGGGTTGAGGAGTCGCTGCTTATCAAGGCCCAAAGCCAACTCGAGGATAAGGGTTGATGAGTCACTGCTTATCAAGGCCCGAAGCCAACTCGAGGATAAGGGTTGATGAGTCGCTGCTTATCAAGGCCCAAAGCCAACTCGAGGATAAGGGTTGAGGAGTCGCTGCTTATCAAGGCCGAAAGCCAACTCGAGGATAAGGGTTGATGAGTCACTGCTTATCAAGGCCGAAAGCCAACTCGAGGATAAGGGTTGATGAGTCACTGCTTATCAAGGCCCGAAGCCAACTCGTGGATAAGGGTTGATGAGTTGCTGCTTATCAAGGCCCAAAGCCAACTCGAGGATAAGGGTTGAGGAGTCACTGCTTATCAAGGCCCAAAGCCAACTCGAGGATAAGGGTTGAGGAGTCACTGCTTATCAAGGCCCAAAGCCAACTCGAGGATAAGGGTTGATGAGTCACTGCTTATCAAGGCCCAAAGCCAACTCGAGGATAAGGGTTGAGGAGTCACTGCTTATCAAGGCCCAAAGCCAACTCGAGGATAAGGGTTGAGGAGTCACTGCTTATCAAGGCCCAAAGCCAACTCGAGGATAAGGGTTGAGGAGTCGCTGCTTATCAAGGCCCAAAGCCAACTCGAGGATAAGGGTTGATGAGTCACTGCTTATCAAGGCTGAAAGCCAACTCGAGGATAAGGGTTGATGAGTCACTGCTTATCAAGGCCCGAAGCCAACTCGAGGATAAGGGTTGATGAGTCACTGCTTATCAAGGCTGAAAGCCAACTCGAGGATAAGGGTTGATGAGTCGCTGCTTATCAAGGCCCAAAGCCAACTCGAGGATAAGGGTTGATGAGTCACTGCTTATCAAGGCCCAAAGCCAACTCGAGGATAAGGGTTGATGAGTCACTGCTTATCAAGGCCCAAAGCCAACTCGAGGATAAGGGTTGATGAGTCGCTGCTTATCAAGGCCCAAAGCCAACTCGAGGATAAGGGTTGATGAGTCACTGCTTATTAAGGCCCAAAGCCAACTCGAGGATAAGGGTTGAGGAGTCGCTGCTTATCAAGGCCCAAAGCCAACTCGAGGATAAGGGTTGATGAGTCACTGCTTATCAAGGCCCGAAGCCAACTCGAGGATAAGGGTTGATGAGTCGCTGCTTATCAAGGCCCAAAGCCAACTCGAGGATAAGGGTTGAGGAGTCACTGCTTATCAAGGCCCAAAGCCGACTCGAGGATAAGGGTTGATGAGTCACTGCTTATCAAGGCCCAAAGCCAACTCGAGGATAAGGGTTGAGGAGTCACTGCTTATCAAGGCCCAAAGCCAACTCGAGGATAAGGGTTGAGGAGTCGCTGCTTATCAAGGCCCAAAGCCAACTCGAGGATAAGGGTTGATGAGTCACTGCTTATCAAGGCCCAAAGCCAACTCGAGGATAAGGGTTGAGGAGTCACTGCTTATCAAGGCCCAAAGCCAACTCGAGGATAAGGGTTGAGGAGTCACTGCTTATCAAGGCCCAAAGCCAACTCGAGGATAAGGGTTGAGGAGTCGCTGCTTATCAAGGCCCAAAGCCAACTCGAGGATAAGGGTTGATGAGTCACTGCTTATCAAGGCTGAAAGCCAACTCGAGGATAAGGGTTGATGAGTCACTGCTTATCAAGGCCCGAAGCCAACTCGAGGATAAGGGTTGATGAGTCACTGCTTATCAAGGCCCGAAGCCAACTCGAGGATAAGGGTTGATGAGTCGCTGCTTATCAAGGCCCAAAGCCAACTCGAGGATAAGGGTTGATGAGTCACTGCTTATCAAGGCCCAAAGCCAACTCGAGGATCAGGGTTGATGAGTCGCTGCTTATCAAGGCCCAAAGCCAACTCGAGGATAAGGGTTGATGAGTCACTGCTTATTAAGGCCCAAAGCCAACTCGAGGATAAGGGTTGAGGAGTCGCTGCTTATCAAGGCCCAAAGCCAACTCGAGGATAAGGGTTGATGAGTCACTGCTTATCAAGGCCCGAAGCCAACTCGAGGATAAGGGTTGATGAGTCGCTGCTTATCAAGGCCCAAAGCCAACTCGAGGATAAGGGTTGAGGAGTCACTGCTTATCAAGGCCCAAAGCCGACTCGAGGATAAGGGTTGATGAGTCACTGCTTATCAAGGCCCAAAGCCAACTCGAGGATAAGGGTTGAGGAGTCACTGCTTATCAAGGCCCAAAGCCAACTCGAGGATAAGGGTTGAGGAGTCGCTGCTTATCAAGGCCCAAAGCCAACTCGAGGATAAGTGTTGAGGAGTCACTGCTTATCAAGGCCCAAAGCCAACTCGAGGATAAGGGTTGAGGAGTCGCTGCTTATCAAGGCCCAAAGCCAACTCGAGGATAAGGGTTGAGGAGTCGCTGCTTATCAAGGCCCAAAGCCAACTCGAGGATAAGGGTTGATGAGTCACTGCTTATCAAGGCTGAAAGCCAACTCGAGGATAAGGGTTGATGAGTCACTGCTTATCAAGGCCCAAAGCCAACTCGAGGATAAGGGTTGATGAGTCACTGCTTATCAAGGCCCGAAGCCAACTCGAGGATAAGGGTTGATGAGTCGCTGCTTATCAAGGCCCAAAGCCAACTCGAGGATAAGGGTTGAGGAGTCACTGCTTATCAAGGCCCAAAGCCGACTCGAGGATAAGGGTTGATGAGTCACTGCTTATCAAGGCCCAAAGCCAACTCGAGGATAAGGGTTGAGGAGTCACTGCTTATCAAGGCCCAAAGCCAACTCGAGGATAAGGGTTGAGGAGTCGCTGCTTATCAAGGCCCAAAGCCAACTCGAGGATAAGTGTTGAGGAGTCACTGCTTATCAAGGCCCAAAGCCAACTCGAGGATAAGGGTTGAGGAGTCGCTGCTTATCAAGGCCCAAAGCCAACTCGAGGATAAGGGTTGAGGAGTCGCTGCTTATCAAGGCCCAAAGCCAACTCGAGGATAAGGGTTGATGAGTCACTGCTTATCAAGGCTGAAAGCCAACTCGAGGATAAGGGTTGATGAGTCGCTGCTTATCAAGGCCCAAAGCCAACTCGAGGATAAGGGTTGATGAGTCACTGCTTATCAAGGCCCAAAGCCAACTCGAGGATAAGGGTTGATGAGTCACTGCTTATCAAGGCCCAAAGCCAACTCGAGGATAAGGGTTGATGAGTCGCTGCTTATCAAGGCCCAAAGCCAACTCGAGGATAAGGGTTGATGAGTCACTGCTTATTAAGGCCCAAAGCCAACTCGAGGATAAGGGTTGAGGAGTCGCTGCTTATCAAGGCCCAAAGCCAACTCGAGGATAAGGGTTGATGAGTCACTGCTTATCAAGGCCCGAAGCCAACTCGAGGATAAGGGTTGATGAGTCGCTGCTTATCAAGGCCCAAAGCCAACTCGAGGATAAGGGTTGAGGAGTCACTGCTTATCAAGGCCCAAAGCCGACTCGAGGATAAGGGTTGATGAGTCACTGCTTATCAAGGCCCAAAGCCAACTCGAGGATAAGGGTTGAGGAGTCACTGCTTATCAAGGCCCAAAGCCAACTCGAGGATAAGGGTTGAGGAGTCGCTGCTTATCAAGGCCCAAAGCCAACTCGAGGATAAGGGTTGATGAGTCACTGCTTATCAAGGCCCAAAGCCAACTCGAGGATAAGGGTTGAGGAGTCACTGCTTATCAAGGCCCAAAGCCAACTCGAGGATAAGGGTTGAGGAGTCACTGCTTATCAAGGCCCAAAGCCAACTCGAGGATAAGGGTTGAGGAGTCGCTGCTTATCAAGGCCCAAAGCCAACTCGAGGATAAGGGTTGATGAGTCACTGCTTATCAAGGCTGAAAGCCAACTCGAGGATAAGGGTTGATGAGTCACTGCTTATCAAGGCCCGAAGCCAACTCGAGGATAAGGGTTGATGAGTCACTGCTTATCAAGGCCCGAAGCCAACTCGAGGATAAGGGTTGATGAGTCGCTGCTTATCAAGGCCCAAAGCCAACTCGAGGATAAGGGTTGATGAGTCACTGCTTATCAAGGCCCAAAGCCAACTCGAGGATCAGGGTTGATGAGTCGCTGCTTATCAAGGCCCAAAGCCAACTCGAGGATAAGGGTTGATGAGTCACTGCTTATTAAGGCCCAAAGCCAACTCGAGGATAAGGGTTGAGGAGTCGCTGCTTATCAAGGCCCAAAGCCAACTCGAGGATAAGGGTTGATGAGTCACTGCTTATCAAGGCCCGAAGCCAACTCGAGGATAAGGGTTGATGAGTCGCTGCTTATCAAGGCCCAAAGCCAACTCGAGGATAAGGGTTGAGGAGTCACTGCTTATCAAGGCCCAAAGCCGACTCGAGGATAAGGGTTGATGAGTCACTGCTTATCAAGGCCCAAAGCCAACTCGAGGATAAGGGTTGAGGAGTCACTGCTTATCAAGGCCCAAAGCCAACTCGAGGATAAGGGTTGAGGAGTCGCTGCTTATCAAGGCCCAAAGCCAACTCGAGGATAAGTGTTGAGGAGTCACTGCTTATCAAGGCCCAAAGCCAACTCGAGGATAAGGGTTGAGGAGTCGCTGCTTATCAAGGCCCAAAGCCAACTCGAGGATAAGGGTTGAGGAGTCGCTGCTTATCAAGGCCCAAAGCCAACTCGAGGATAAGGGTTGATGAGTCACTGCTTATCAAGGCTGAAAGCCAACTCGAGGATAAGGGTTGATGAGTCACTGCTTATCAAGGCCCGAAGCCAACTCGAGGATAAGGGTTGATGAGTCGCTGCTTATCAAGGCCCAAAGCCAACTCGAGGATAAGGGTTGATGAGTCACTGCTTATCAAGGCCCAAAGCCAACTCGAGGATAAGGGTTGATGAGTCACTGCTTATCAAGGCCCAAAGCCAACTCGAGGATAAGGGTTGATGAGTCACTGCTTATCAAGGCCCAAAGCCAACTCGAGGATAAGGGTTGATGAGTCACTGCTTATTAAGGCCCAAAGCCAACTCGAGGATAAGGGTTGAGGAGTCACTGCTTATCAAGGCCCAAAGCCAACTCGAGGATAAGGGTTGAGGAGTCGCTGCTTATCAAGGCCCAAAGCCAACTCGAGGATAAGGGTTGATGAGTCACTGCTTATCAAGGCCCAAAGCCAACTCGAGGATAAGGGTTAATGAGTCACTGCTTATCAAGGCCCAAAGCCAACTCGAGGATAAGGGTTGATGAGTCGCTGCTTATCAAGGCCCAAAGCCAACTCGAGGATAAGGGTTGAGGAGTCACTGCTTATCAAGGCCCAAAGCCGACTCGAGGATAAGGGTTGATGAGTCACTGCTTATCAAGGCCCAAAGCCAACTCGAGGATAAGGGTTGAGGAGTCACTGCTTATCAAGGCCCAAAGCCAACTCGAGGATAAGGGTTGAGGAGTCGCTGCTTATCAAGGCCCAAAGCCAACTCGAGGATAAGTGTTGAGGAGTCACTGCTTATCAAGGCCCAAAGCCAACTCGAGGATAAGGGTTGAGGAGTCGCTGCTTATCAAGGCCCAAAGCCAACTCGAGGATAAGGGTTGAGGAGTCGCTGCTTATCAAGGCCCAAAGCCAACTCGAGGATAAGGGTTGATGAGTCACTGCTTATCAAGGCTGAAAGCCAACTCGAGGATAAGGGTTGATGAGTCACTGCTTATCAAGGCCCGAAGCCAACTCGAGGATAAGGGTTGATGAGTCGCTGCTTATCAAGGCCCAAAGCCAACTCGAGGATAAGGGTTGATGAGTCACTGCTTATCAAGGCCCAAAGCCAACTCGAGGATAAGGGTTGATGAGTCACTGCTTATCAAGGCCCAAAGCCAACTCGAGGATAAGGGTTGATGAGTCACTGCTTATCAAGGCCCAAAGCCAACTCGAGGATAAGGGTTGATGAGTCACTGCTTATTAAGGCCCAAAGCCAACTCGAGGATAAGGGTTGAGGAGTCACTGCTTATCAAGGCCCAAAGCCAACTCGAGGATAAGGGTTGAGGAGTCGCTGCTTATCAAGGCCCAAAGCCAACTCGAGGATAAGGGTTGATGAGTCACTGCTTATCAAGGCCCAAAGCCAACTCGAGGATAAGGGTTAATGAGTCACTGCTTATCAAGGCCCAAAGCCAACTCGAGGATAAGGGTTGATGAGTCGCTGCTTATCAAGGCCCAAAGCCAACTCGAGGATAAGGGTTGATGAGTCACTGCTTATCAAGGCTGAAAGCCAACTCGAGGATAAGGGTTGATGAGTCACTGCTTATTAAGGCCCAAAGCCAACTCGAGGATAAGGGTTAATGAGTTGGGTATTAGAGACGATGGTTTAAACTGGGCAGAATTTGATTATGCTAAGAGAACGGCTCAACAAGAATTTGTTAATATTGGACTTGAAAACCACCATGTTGTAGTCAGCTGGGAAGCAACCCCGTGGTATTGTGTTTCACAGACAGGTAGTTCTTGGAAACAAACTCTCTTCATGGAAGTTTCGTTTAGCTCCATGTAGGCAGAGGAAGAAAGGAAAATTGTTTACAATGGTTGTAGCTAGACGAGTTTTTGCTGTGATTGTTTTACAGAAGATGAACCAGAGGTTGGAGCTCAGACCAAGAAGAAGAGAGAAGGACCCCCCTCCCCCCACTAGTTTTCAACGTCGATCTTTTTGTCTTGTTCTTATGCCAGACACCAACTGAATCAGAAAGACTTTTTTTTATTATTTTAATTATTTGTTAATTTTTTTTTTTGCTGTAACTTTTCGATTTTATTTAAAAAAAAATTTTATTAGAATATTTTTTGTGATTTTCTGTAAAAAAATAAATCACAAAATAAAATGTGACTTTTTAATTTTATTTTGTGACTTTATATTTTTTTTCAACTTTTTATTTTATTTTTTAATTTAAAAAAAATTATTTTTGCTTAGATTTTTCAATTTTATTTTGTGACTTTTTGATTTCATTTTGTGACTATATTTTTTTCAACTTTTTATTTTATTTTTTAATTTAAAAAAAAATTTTTTGCTTAGATTTTTCAATTTTATTTTGTGACTTTTTGATTTCTCGTGACATTTTTTCTGAATTTGGCTGATTTTGGCTCCCAAGATTTTTTTGCGATTTAACATTTTGTGATTTTAAAAGGAGGGGGGGACTTTTTTTTTGTGTGTGAGTTTTTACATAGGGTACTAGATTTTTTTTTTTTGCGGTGGTTGGTGGTTGTTCAATGGAGGGACAGCGTTTAACAATGTTATGACTAAATTCCTGTTCTGTACAAAGACTTCAGCTGAGAAAACACTTGTGGCGGCGGAGGGGGGTGGGGGATTAATGGGTCGTTTTTTTTTCTCTTTCTTTTTCTTTATAAGAGTAGAGAATTTTTTTCGGTGGGTGGCGAGAAGAAAGAAGAGGAAGGGGGATCCAGGATGCTTGAATAAAAGAGAACGGAGAGAGGAACTACGCTACAGAAGTCAAAATCCAGGAGCCTTTAAAAAAAAAAAAATAAATAAATTAAAAAAAAAAAAAAAAATAAAACGCGGAAGTGGTTGATAATGTTGGGACGGGTGCGGTAGGGGTCATTGCTATGACTAAATACGGAAGCATTCATTGAGAGATTAGGAGCATAGCACCCCACCCCCACTTGCACTTTGCTCCTCTCTCTCGCCCTCAATCGTGTAGGGAAGAGGGAGAAGTGACGACACGCAGAGATGAAATATAGTTCAGGTTGCAGGGGCTGATCCTTTCCTCCCTTTCGTGGACTCTCCGGGGAGGGAGGTAGAGAAAAGTCGGAAGGCTGGTTGAGAAGAATGTCAAACCCAAAATAATATATATATATATATATATATATATATATATATATATATATATATATATATATATATATATATATATATAAATTTGAGGAAGTTTTAGTTGGATTTGTTTATCTGCCTCTCCGGCGGGGGAGACCGAATGTTTCATAGATTAACAAAAAGGCATGTGTTTTCTGATAAAAAAAAAGAAAAGTTTTTGTCACCGTAAAAAATGCGTTATCAGTCACTACACGTTTCACAATGTACAGGCTTTATATATGCGTGCGTGTGCGTGTGCGTGTGCGTGTTATATACGCAAGACATTCCCGTGACCCGTTGGGTCACAAGCACTATCACCATTTATTTCTACTTTGATGGTAAATTTGTCGTTTCCCACCTAAAATACCGGACCACTCTGACGTCAACGAAGCGTCTATTTAAAAAAAAAAATAATTTTTTAACCGACCTCACAAATGAGTAAGTAAACCCAAACAAATTGTTTGGGGACTAATTTCAAATTTACATTAAATTATTTTAAAGGAAATACAGTTGGGGAATTAGTTCAAAACAATTTATTTGGGTTAAGTAACTCATCTGTGAGGTCGGTTAAAAAAAAAACAGAGAAAAAGTTCTTTGAAAGCATCTTTAAGGAATTTAAATTTGAAAATAGGCAAAATGTCTTAGAAACCAGGAATAAAATGCAAATATTTTTTTCATAAAAATCATTCTTTATTTTTCTTGACGTTTGTCTTTAATTTTTCCGATAAATTTCCCTTCCTCAGAGACCGGAGTTTTATGACAACGGTAAAGGTATTGTGGAAATTTCGATATATTTTCTAAGTAAGTCATCAGTTACTTCCCTTTGTTTGAAGGCTGTCAGTTTGCTTACGTGCCAGGTTGAAGGTGATATGGATTAGTTGCGTGGGAGTTATGCTAGGGAAGCCATTTTGTGTCACGTGGTTTCTATTTTTAGCAATGATGCATTAGTTCGGTCTGGATTTGATATCGGCGCGAAATTTAATCAGAACAGATTTGGACGCCAGGCAGTGAACACCTGTAAAAACTGTTTCTCCGTCCACATGTGAACGTTAAATTTTGTGAAGAATTTCTACTTGAAGAAATTTAAGAGGTAGGATATCTCTTGCCAAGAATTGCCTTTTATGTATGAAATATTCTGCCTTCGGTCAACGAATATTTCCTTTGGAAGATGTTTCAAGTCAGAGACTTGAAATGAAGAATTATGGAGAATTTGAATGAGATAAAGATAACTCCGGGAACGAAATTGCCTATGTTGAAGAGCTTAGCTCCCGTGAACTGAAATACTTTGCTGTTGAGAAGATTCTAATCAGAGATTAAGAATCGTAAAGAGTGATCGTACTTGCAACACAGATCGATTTGAAAGAGATGACTTTGAAAATAGGATCCTCGTAATCGCGCGTGATGCTATTTGGGACACACGGTGAAAAAAGCAAGTATTATGTTTATTTGAAATTTGGACTGTTCTTGTGACGTATTTCTTACGTTGGATTTGCTATGAGAAAATTATTGAAGAAAAAGAAAGAAAAAAAAGAACTTTGTGACAGACGTTTGATAAATAAAAAAAAAAGGTTATTTTCACCAAGAAAATTGTGACGGAATTAAGCACGGTTTGTCAATTTTATTACTTTTGATTGTAACTTTGGTGTAAAGAAAAAAAGAGACTATTTGATTGATTTGTAAGAATACTGACTTTATAGTAAGTTCATGTTTTAAAAGGATTTATTCCTTTTCTTAGATTGTGTCAATTTTTGTTGTATCTAACTTTAATGTTCAGAAATCCTGATGCTGTATTTTTTTTATTTTTATTTTTTTTGTACGTTATCTAGGAATAATTTATTTATTCCAGCTTTGGAAAAAAAGCAGTCCAAGCTACCTTTTTTTTGTAAATAAAACTTTGTTTTAACTTTTATGAACATCTTGTATTCTTCCATTCCTTCTCTCTTGTTGTAATTTTTTTTTGTGATAATTGTCCTAGATAACATGACCTTTGTTTAGAGCGGTTTTCGTTAACACCCACGAAAAATCCGACAGTATTACCTTTTTTATAGCTACTGAAGTCCGTTTACTTCTTGTCATCAAAGCGTCCGCCTGTTGTTACTGGACCAGTAATAAAACGGCTCATCTTATATAGAACCTGTAAGCACTTGTTGAAGTAAATACTGAAACACACACACACACACACATATATATATATATATATATATGTGTGTGTGTGGGTTTAAGTATTTACTTCAACAAGTGCTCAATACATGAGTATTGATTTACTCCTCTCCAGGAGTTAGGCACAAGGCCAGTTTTTATCTTACTCCCACAAGTAAGATGTGACCTAAGGTCGGGTCGGGAAAGTGGGGTTTTAAAATTGCCTGGGCAGTCCCGTCGGCATTAAGCAATAAACTTACTCCTCCCCAAAGAGGGGAGGCAAAGCCTGGAAGGGTGGACCTCCTAGAACTGAACAGGACAGACCCATAAACCAGCGTAAATCAAGACCCGAAGGCCAAGACAATACCAGTCTATGTGGTGCAGTATCCATCGTAACAGATACTACACTTTGATCTTAGCCGAAAGGCCAAGATGAGTAGCGCTTAGTAGTATGAAATAAATTTATGGCAAGCAAGCTACACAGGAACGTTTGTGTTTCTCTCCTAACCCACCTAATTAAAGCTATTGTATTGCCTATTTTCACACCACTCCTTTGCTATTCATTCCCATCAGCCAATAAATCTTTTGAATTTCCACTAAAGTTCAGACTCACTTATTTTTAAGAAGGAACAACTCTTTCAAAAAATATTTTTTTAAATTAAAACAATTTTCATTTGTTATTGTTGTACAATGTTATTGTCGATATAATAACGTACTTCGCTACAATTAATTCTAAAAATTACTTAGTCGAACACAGACGACTGCTAATATGAAACATTTTTAAATAATCACCTAAAAATAATAATCAGCAAGGGGGATAACTGATTTTAAATTGAAGAATATAATAGGAGTTGTCTACCTTAAGTTTAAAAATGTGCAAGCATATAAAAACTGACATCCTCAGGTGGCTTTTGGCCTTGTTAAATTGTAAGTAAAAAAAAAAAAAAATTAAAATAGGTTGCAAACTAAGGTTCTCAAAGCAACCCTGTCCTAGTCAATCTTCTTCAACTGTCCACAGGTATGACTAGTCCTCTTCACATCTGCGACCAGACCAACATTCACTGTGGAGGTCCTCAGATGCCGGAGAGCTTTCTACTCAAATAGCTTCTTTCCTTGTGCTGCTGGCCTCTGGAACTCCCTCCCTGCCCCCTGTTTCCCCGACAGTACTGACATGCAGAAATTTAAAATTAATGTAAACAGACATCTCGTTGCGCAGATCCCAGTTTAGGTTGACCCCCCCCCCCCCAACCTTCTCCACTTTTCTTTCTTCTCAGTAGCCCCTTATATCTACGGTGGTGGCCTGCCTTGTTTGGGGTGAACTACATTGAAAAAAAAAAACAAAAAAACAAACAATGAGTTCCATACAAGATGGAGGTCTGTGAAGAGTGTGTCAAATCCAACATCTTTATGGGATTTCTTCCTCTATCAGTTGCTGTACTGTTCTTTGACCCCCGGAGAATTCTTAGAATTCATCGGAAGCAGATGTTGATTAATGTTTGTATCTTCCTCATTGCAAATGCTACGTTATGCTTCGTTTTTTTTTTTACTCGTCCTAAAATGCGAAAGGTGTTGCCACAAAAAATGAACAAGCGAAACAAGAAAGCTTGTAGAAGAATGTCGACGTACCCTTGGTACACTCAGCCTTACAGATGTAGTCAACTCCCCAGACGGAAGGCGACGGTGGTTTAGTGGATAACGACACGGACTGAAGACCTGGGTGTTCCAAGTTCGAATCCAGTCGGTTCTACATTATCACTTTCACTTAGGGACGTTGGCAACCTTCCTTCTCGTGGTCCTTCCCGTAAGTACCCGATGTCTTTCCAGAAAGATTTCTAATTGGAAAAACATCGGGGAAACTAATGCCAACACCAGAATCATCTGATTCACATGAAAGAAGAAGAACTCCCCAGACCTCACTGGAGGGAGCAAAGATGGAACATCTGCTCACTTCGATCACATGTCTCGCTCTGTTGTTTTACCCAATCATAAACACTCTCTCATGCGAGCAAAGTATTTGTCCCCGAAGTTTATTTAAGGAAGTGCTTGCAATATATCTTCCTTTCTTTTTTAGCTGCGAGAAGAGAAACTGCGTAACTCATCCACATTGCTCGGATTAATTGCAAAACTTCTGCCGAGCCATGGGCTCTCGTCAACAAGAAAGCTTCAATATCCAATATGGCTGACCTGCCAAACGTGGACTTATACCATTGCAACACACACATATGAACTTGGCCTGCTTTTAAACTAACATCTACATACGTACACTTTTTAAGAAAATTCTATTATGAACTGTTCTCCGTTCCCTATAACTAGGACATTTATCCTACATATTATGAACTTTCAAACTTTTTTCTTCTTAGTAGAAGCATCAATATGAACTTTGCCAACCTTACAAACTATCTCTCTATTCATACCTATGTACGTAGGGATTTTTAAGAACATTCTACTAATATGAACTCTTCTGTTTCCTACAAAGAGAACATTTATCGTTCATATTATTTACTCTCAAACCTTTTTCTTCGTCCAGACTCCTGAACTTATTTTCTGTTACTAACAATTTCTCTATTATCATGTGTGAGCAAAGATGGCCGATATAAATTTGTTTTAAATTTTAGAATGAAACTTGATCTTTCTATTCCAGTTAATGGGTAAATCACAAATTGAAATGTAAGCTACTCGGTAGATCACATATTGCATTAGAAACCATTCGGTCGATCACAACCCTAACCATAACTAACCCAACCCTAACACCTCAGTACATCACATATTGGAAGAGCACCCTAAATTAAACCTTTTGCCACACGTGGACTTATTTCCAATACCGGTTCAGTACACACTTACAAACCACACCTATGTAGTACAGACTTAAAAACATTCTCCTAATATGAACTCTTCTCCATTCCCTACAACCAGGACATTTATCTTTCATATTACTAGCATTACAAGTTCAGTATTTCTTTTTAACTAATTGTTATTTTCTCAACTTGGGTGAATAGAGTTGTGTAAAAGAAAGAAGCTCAAAACCGTTTAAACTATGCAAATTAAATCAGTGGTTCAAAAGTTATAACATTTAACATGCCGAAATTTGTGTTTTTCATTGGCTATTTGTTCTTCAATAATCCTTTAAAAAAAGTTGGGCCAAAATACGGACCTCATCATTTCAAGAAATTCAGTAATTTCTCCACTTGTTTTTCTTATGTAAAATTATGCGCTCTTTCTGATTATGCAGTCACATTTTATGAATTATAAATTAAATGTGTAAATTTGAAAGTTTTTAAAACTGGCCCATTGTATCATACAGATTGTGAGGTATTTCACAGATCTATGTTTTATCATTTTAGCACTTTTCATCAGCTCTTGAAAAAGCCCACATCACATCGGGCGAAACGTTGAGCTTATGGGTCTTCCACTGTTCCATTTTTAATTTCATACCGTCGGATTGTTTTATCATTTTATCTACCCATATATATATATATATATATATATATATACACACACACACCATATCTTTTTTTTCTTTTTCTTTTTTTTTATACACGCATACTCTTACTCTCCATTACTTTATATTTTTTCAAATTTTGAATCTTGGCTTTTCCACTGCCAACTTATCCATCTATGTAATTCCTCTGATGATAAGATTTTAATCTTTGAAAAGCCTTGGCTTAAGGAAAGAATAATAAACATGTTTTTACCAAATACACCTTGCATTGAACAATCGAAGTTGAAATAGATTTGTCATCCGTACATCTTTATCTCTCTTCTTTCATTTATCTTTTATATACACACACACACACATACAAATGCGAGCAACAGAATGAAAAAAAGGTAAAAAAAAAAAAATAATTGTTACCAAAGGCAAGATAAGTTACTCTTCTACTAATCTGGATTAGTTTATTTGTGTTTTAACTTATTTTAAAGCATTTTTTTTAGTTCGATTTAAAACTAGTATCAAGAAGTCACGTGATCAAATTTTGTGTTTTCCATTTTAGCATGGCGTCGAAACACTAGTTTTAAATCAAACTAAAAACCGCTTTAAAAAAACACAAATAAACTTATTCAGGTTGGTAGAAGAGTAACTTATCTTGCCTTTGGTAACAATTATTTGTTACCTATTTGTTTGTCGTTATAAATGCCCACAAATGCTATTAAAGATTCTTCCTTTCTTAACATAATCGATGAACAAAATCCCTTGCGCATTCCAAAATACGGAGACCAAAACCTTGCCTGCTGATGTTTGCGTCTTTGGTCACTTTGGACGGCTTTCACCTGCTTCTGTCCACTCAGCTGATTGCAGATTTGACTCTGGAGTGAAATGGTGCATCCATGTTTCATCCATTGTCACATATTGACGCAAAAACGTCTTTTTGTCACGTTGAAACAGTTGTAAACAGCGATGCTCTGAATCGTTGACACACGATTGTTTTTGATCGACTGTGGGCAAATGCAGCACCCACTTTGAACCCGGCTTTCTCATTGACAAATGTTCATGCAAAATGGTGAATCCACCTTCGCCTTCTGATATCTTCAACTCATCTGCAACTTTAATTTACGATCCGGCAAAACGAGTTTGTGGACTTTTTGATTTTTTTTTCCCAGGACAACCGTTCAATTTGGGCGACCCGAATATTTAGCATCATTTGTGTCTGTACGACCGGGTTTTAAATTCAGCACTTCTTAACTGTTGTTTCCGACGGAGCAGAGTCCGAATAACACTTATCAAGTCATCACTCTGCTTGAACAGTATTTTTCCCCATCAGAAAGCAATGCTTTATCAACACACGAAATTCAGATTTTTCAATTGTTTTGAACATTCGCAACAAGTAGCTTGACTTAACTGTAATTTGTAAACTAATAATCCGATTCAACTCAAATTTCGACACACGGCACTTGAAGGTTTATATTTATAAACATCATATGGATTTTGTTTTAATCAGTGGCGCCATCTACGTGTCAAGTCTGGAACTTATTGAGTAATGATTTAACAATGGCGTAAAAAAAAAAAAAAATCACATTTCATCTTGGTAGGAAGATTTGACTTCCAGATCGTTTTCACGTTGTCCAGTTCAACGCAGGCTTTGCTGATTTGTACATTTAACTCACTCTCTTTGCAACTTTGCTGATTTGCAATTTTGCTGATTTGCAATTTTGCTTTGCAACTTTGCTGATTTGCAACTTTGCTGATTTGCAATTTTGCTTTGCAACCTTGCTGATTTGCAATTTTGCTTTGCAACTTTGCTGATTTGCAATTTTGCTTTGCAACTTTGCTGAAGATTTGCTGCCTGTCTGTCTGGAGCCGAAACTAAACTACTACTTATATTAATATACTATCATTCAATGCTCAATCCAGGGAGAGTAGTGGAATATCTGTTATATATTTAAAAAAAAAAAAAATTTTTTTTTAAACATAGTTCATCCCAAACAAGGCAGGCCGCCACTGTAGACGTAAGGGGCTACTGAGAAAAACGAAAAGGGGAGAAGGTTGGGGGTCAAACTAAATTGGGATCTGCGCAGCGAGATGTCTGTTTACATTAGCGTTAAATTTCTGCATGTCAGTACTGCCGGGGGAAACAGGGGGCAGGGAGGGAGTTCCAGAGGCCAACAGCACGAGGAAAGAAGCTATTGGAGTAGGAGTAGAAGGCTCTTCGGCATCTGCGGACCTCCACAGTGAATGAATGGGATTTAGCTGATTGTCGAGTTGGTCTAGTGAATTTATGTCGAGGGGGCACCAGAGTAGCCAATTCATCGGAGCATAATCCATTTAAGTATTTGTATAACAAGCACAAGGATGCTACATTGCGGTGATGGGACAGGGACTGGAGCTTGGTTGACAGTGAGGGACCTATTAGGTTGGCGACTCTTTTTTGGACCTTGTCAAGGAGGGAGAGACTAGTAGATGATGCAGCAGCCCATCTCCCCAGGCATTATCTCCTCCTTGGGGGGGGGGGGGGGGGCAGTGTAGTATATGTTTGTTCAGCATGAGATTAGCCTCCCAGTCATTATCTCCTCATTGGTGGGGTGATGGTTGTAGTGTATTATTTACCCTTTTGTCATGAGACCATTCTCCCAGGCATTTATCCTCCTCTATGGGGCGATAGTGTAGTATCTGTTCTGCTTCATCTTTAGTCCTCCAGCAGTGACCAACAAATCTGGTTCATCTCCCTCTGACGAGAACCGAGATCCGAGTAAGGTGTCTGTAAAGCTGCTATCTCGAGAGGTGTTGTCGCCGTCAATTTTCTTCTCCAATCTTTTGGTGAAAGTTGAGCTGCTGCTTCCGTATACGAGAAACTGATGTAACATTTGAAGGTTAGTACTTTATAAACATCATATGGATTTCTTTTTTTATTATCAGTGGCGCCATCTACGTGTCAAGCCTGGAACTTATTATTGAGTAATGGGTGCTGATATCGATCCTGAACCAGTTTTCGTGAGGTTCGACTCGGAAGCGTTTGGCTGTTCTACGCAAACGCCCGAGAGATGACGAGCCGATTTGTACCAGACGACAATTTTGATACGGTGCTGCATCCTATGATAATAATGTTTTGTTTGTTTTTTTGTTGTTAGGGTTTAGGGTTAGGGTTTAGGGTTAAAAATAGTTATTTGATAACAGTAATTTCGCTCTGTTTTGCTTGTTTTATTGTTTAAAAAATTTCTTGCAACTATAACTAAAAATTATAGGACGCAGCAACGTATCAAAATAACAAAAAATATTTATTTGATAACAGTAACTTCGCTATGTTTTGCTTGTTTTTTTTTATTTTCGTTGTTTCTTTTAGAAAATTTCTTGAAAATATAACTTAAAATCATAGGACGCAGCACCATATCAAAATTGTCGTCTGGTACAAATCTGCTCGTCATCTCTCGGGCGTTTGCGTAGGATAGCCGAACGCTGCCGAGTCGAACCTCACGAAAACTGGTTCAAGATCGATATCAGTACCGAGTAATGATGTGTCAACAATGACTTTAAAGAAGTCACGTTTCATCTTGGTAAAAAAGATTTGACTTCCAGATTTCTTTCACCTCGTCAAGGCCAGCCCAATGCAGGTGACATAATTTAAAACACGAAATTAAAATAATTATCAAACAACAAAAAGAAAAAAAATGAAGATGAATTTGAAAGTAAAGCGATAGAAATTTTAATCCGTTCTTAGGAAGTTCATCGTTGGTTGTCGGGGAATAAAAGGTAACACCGTTAAAAAAATATGAGTTTCTTTTTCTTTTTTCATTAAAATGAAGAAAAAACACATTGAAAAAAAAAAATATGAATTCACCAAAAAGATTTTTTTTTTCTTTTTCATTAAAATGAAGAAAAAACACATTGAAAAAAAAAAAATATGAATTCACCAAAAAGATTTTTTTCTTTCTTTTTCATTAAAATGAAGAAAAAACACATTGAAAAAAAAAATATGAATTCACCAAAAAGATTTTTGTTTTCTTTTTCATTAAAATGAAGAAAAAACACATTGAAAAAAAAAAAATATGAATTCACCAAAAATATTTTTTTTTCTTTTTCATTAAAATGAAGAAAAAACACATTGAAAAAAAAAAATATGAATTCACCAAAAAGATTTTTTTTTCTTTTTCATTAAAATGAAGAAAAAACACATTGAAAAAAAAAAATATGAATTCACCAAAAAGATTTTTTTTTTCTTTTTCATTAAAATGAAGAAAAAACACATTGAAAAAAAAAATATGAATTCACCAAAAAGATTTTTTTTTTCTTTTTTCATTAAAATGAAGAAAAAACACATTGAAAAAAAAAATATGAATTCACCAAAAAGATTTTTTTTTTCTTTTTCATTAAAATGAAGAAAAAAAAAAAAAAAAATGAATTCACCAAAAAGATTTTTTTTTCTTTTTCATTAAAATGAAGAAAAAACACATTGAAAAAAAAAATATGAATTCACCAAAAAGATTTTTTTTTTCTTTTTTCATTAAAATGAAGAACACATTGAAAAAAAAAATATGAATTCACCAAAAAGATTTTTTTTTTCTTTTTCATTAAAATGAAGAAAAAAAAAAAAAAAAATGAATTCACCAAAAAGATTTTTTTTTCTTTTTCATTAAAATGAAGAAAAAACACATTGAAAAAAAAAATATGAATTCACCAAAAAGATTTTTTTTTTCTTTTTTCATTAAAATGAAGAAAAAACACATTGAAAAAAAAAATATGAATTCACCAAAAAGATTTTTTTTTTCTTTTTCATTAAAATGAAGAAAAAAAAAAAAAAAAATGAATTCACCAAAAAGATTTTTTTTTTCTTTTTCATTAAAATGAAGAAAAAAAAAAAAAAAATGAATTCACCAAAAAGATTTTTTTTTTCTTTTTCATTAAAATGAAGAAAAAACACATTGAAAAAAAAAAATGAATTCACCAAAAAGATATTTTTTTTCTTTTTCATTAAAATGAAGAAAAAACACATTGAAAAAAAAAATATGAATTCACCAAAAAGATTTTTTTTTTCTTTTTCATTAAAATGAAGAAAAAACACATTGAAAAAAAAAAAAATCTGAATTCACCAAAAAAATTTTTTTTTTCTTTTTCATTAAAATGAAGAAAAAACACATTGAAAAAAAAAAATATGAATTCACCAAAAAGATTTTTTTTTCTTTTTCATTAAAATGAAGAAAAAACACATTGAAAAAAAAAAAAAAAAAAAAAAAATTGCTTCATCATCATCTTTGCATTTGACCCCTGTGCCCACGACCCCGGAATCCTCCATGACCTCCACTCCGCATCCGACTACCCATAGCTCCACCCCGACCACGACCCATGTGACCGCGTCCACCAACTGACATGCCTTTGTTATTGTTACCTCTTTGTTGTGAGGAACCCCGATTGGTATTGCCGCCCCGCCCAGGCACCCCACCCCGGCCAGAGCCTTCTTTATTTCCGCGGTCAGAGTTATTGTTGCCAGGCTTATTCTTGGGCGGCGGCGACTTGGGCCGAAGACGTTCGATCTCATCTGTACAGCCAGTCAAATGACCATGGACATCCTTGTTGACGACCTGTTTGTACATGTCGGCATTGAAGTTACTGCTTGTCAGTTCGGGCCCGACAGTGACCCATCCGGGCCGAATAGTGCTGTCTCGTCCGAAAATGTGCAGGCGTCTTTTGCCCAGGCAGAAATGTTCGATGATGTGGAAAATCTCGACAGGTTTATCTTTGCAGGAATATTCCGGTTCTTCCTCGATAATTAAGTCGATGTCGACATTGGCGTGAATGAAATCGCCATCCGTGCTCCGTTTCACCGTACCCTTGATACCCATCAGGCAATGTTCCTGAAACATATACAACAAAAACAATTCATTTAATATATATACCAAACAAACAATAACAAAAAAAAACTGATCAAAAAGAAACATATTCCGCATATGACGCAAAATCTTATAGCCGAGATATTGGCTACTAATATATATATATATATATATATATATATATTACAAATTGAGAATAAAAGCCCTTTACAATGCAAGATAAATTTCTTTCTTTTTTTTATTACTTTTATCTTATTAATTTCGGAGACATTCTCCATCTTCAGAGATTTTTTTTTCTTTTTTATAATATATATATATATATATATATATATTACAAATTGAGAATAAAAGCCCTTTACAATGCAAGATAAATTTCTTTCTTTTTTTTATTACTTTTATCTTATTAATTTCGGAGACATTCTCCATCTTCAGAGATTTTTTTTTCTTTTTTATAATATATATATATATATATATATATATATATATATATATATATATCGATAAACAAAACTAAAAAGTTTGTTTATTTTTATAAAAAAAGAAAAAAAAAATCTCTGAAGATGGAGAACGTCTCCGAAATTAATAAGATAAAAGTTAAAACCAAAGAAATAAATTTATCTTGCATTGTAAAGGGCTTTTATTCTCAATTTGTAATACTTATCATTCAATGCTTATAGAAAAAAAAAAAAGAACGACCAATATTTAAAATATATATATATATATTTATGCAAACATTCTTGGCCTTTGGCTGGGATCAAAGTGTAGTATCTGTTCCGAAGGATACTACACCCCATAGACCGATATCGTCTTAGCCTTCGGGGCTTGATTTACGTCAGTCTATGGGTCTGTCCTGTGCAGTTCTAGGAATTCC
This sequence comes from Sepiola atlantica, assembly GCA_963556195.1. Classification (NCBI taxonomy): domain Eukaryota; kingdom Metazoa; phylum Mollusca; class Cephalopoda; order Sepiida; family Sepiolidae; genus Sepiola; species Sepiola atlantica. The sequence goes on from OY744552.1 coordinate 10,680,824, forward strand.
ACCCTACCAGGCTTTGCCTCTCCTCTTTGGGGAGGAGTAAGTTTATCGCTTACTACCTGTGGAGCCCCTACCGGGGAATGCCGACGGGGCTGCCCATGCATTTTTTGTAGGCCAGAGTGCTCACCTTCTTGGGTGCTGGCTTTTCAAATCCCACTTTCCCGACCTTGTGTCACATCTTACCTTGTGGGAGGAAGATAAATAAAATTGTAAAAAATAACAAAATCTTTCTGTTTAATTATACCTTTTTTTATTTTTTCAATTTTTCTGATGGTCTTTTTTGTATTAAAATCAAAAAAATTAAGAAATGTTCCATAGGTTTCACGAATGTTTTCGATTCTTCATCAAATCATCCTCAGATGTCAAAAGCAAATGAACAAAAAAGCTGGAGAAAGAAGAGAATTTTTAAAAAAGACAGCGGAGAAACGTGCATAGAACGTTTTTTCGTATTGTTTCAAGAAAAGTCGTTGACGATTAAAATTCAACAACGCTGGATGGCATCACAGAACAAAATCGCATTACGTTAAGCATTTTAAAATGTTACCACTGGTTTCATATGTGATGTTGTTAATTTTAGATTGTTGTGTTTTTATGTAGATAGCTTAGAGTATTTTTAATTTTTTAAATTGGTTTCGGAATGTATAATTTTAGTGTCATTAACTAGAATTTGTCTTATATGATAAAAAAATGGAACTAATATTCCAACGTAATGGAAAATGAAAAAAGGAAAACCAAAGAATATTATTTATGTATTCATCAACGTTTCGTCCTTATTTCAAGACTTCCTCAGGATGATTTGTGTGAAGAAAATTTTGTACTTTCTGTGTTATTTTCTTCAGACCAATCAATGCATTGGTTTGTGTACCTTGTCTTTGGAACGTGATACAATTGAACAACACGCTGCACACACGGGTAGTAGTTTTGTGTAAGAGAAACACGGGAACAAAATGAAAGATAACAAGCCGCGCGTGCGTGGTCCCCTTCTGTATGTGACTCAATGTGGCGAGTGTAAAATGCAATAAATTTGGGCATTTTTGACCCCCCTTTAACCCCCTGGGAGCGAGAACCAGAATTTTTCTGAGGTCAAGGATGCTCATTTTATATCCAGAACAATTGCCTCTACATTTTGGTCAAGTTTCAGAAAAATTGAATGGATGGATCAAACATTATGGGAGAAAAGGGTAATTTTTTGCCATTTTGGGGGCTTTTGACGCCCTGGGGGCGCGAACCAGATTTTTTCCAACGTCAGCGATACTTATTTTCTATTAGGAACAATTGTTTCCACATTTTGGCCACGTTTCAGAGAAATTGAATGGATGGATGAAAAGTTATGGGGCAAAAAATGTTATTTTTTGCCATTTCGGGGCCTTTTGACCCCCGGGGGGAGGGGGGGGCTAACCAGATTTTTTTTTTTAAATCGGAGAATATCACTTTCTAACCTAACCAAAGTTACAACTTCATGCAAAATTTCAGAGAAATTCAATGGATGGTTACGGACGGACATGCCTAAAAACATAAGTCCCCCGATTTTATAAATCTGGGGACCAATACATTGGGTTGAGTACGTTGAATGTATATAAGACGAAATAAACTTTAATCCTGGAGTTCATCGATTCTCTGCCATCGGCCTGGCAGAGAACGCAGGATCACATCTTGTCTGGTTGGGAGGAAACAATCTTGAACTCAGGGTTCTGCTGATCACGTGACCTGACCTTAGCGATCGCGCGTGAGTCGTGTTACATGCAGACGCGCACCTGTTGAAGAGGCGATGATTACAATGATCGTCAAATCACAACTTAAATAAATCGACAGAAAATAGTTAATTTGTGTAAATTTTGCTACAAGCCGAATATACCAATTAACGAACAGCTTTTTAAAATGGCGGTGGTGATCGAAACCAAAATAAATTGTTTTTGACTAATTTCTCAACAGTATTTCCTTGAAAATAATTTATGTCGGTAATAATAACGTTTACCTTCAGTTTTATTTACTCTTTGTCAATTTAATTGCTCATTTTCCCATCGTGTGCGTGCGCGTGTTTATATGGAGGGGGGGGGGGGCTTACCTTTGTCCGTTGGAAAGTGGCATTAGGTTGCAGATTTTTGTTGTGCCCTGGATTCTTGATATTCGTTTTCACCCAACAAATGTCTTCACATCTTCGGAATCCCCAGCGTTTCAGACACTAACAATTAAAAAAAAAATTTTTTGTTGGATTTAAAAAAAATAAAAATAAACATTAAGAAATTAAATAAATAAAAATTGAAACTTCAATGAAAAATAAAATAAACATTAAAATTTTTTTTTTTAAATTCAATGAAAATTTAAATAAACATTAAAAAAATATAATTTGAAATTCAATGAAAAATTAAATAAACAAAATTTAAAAAATAATTTTTTTAAATTCAATGAAAAATTAAATAAACATTAAAAAAAAGAAGAAAAATGAAATAAACATTAAAAAAAAAGAAAAATTTTAATTCAATGAAAAATTAAATAAACATAAAAAAAGAAAAATTTAAATAAACATTAAAAAAAAAAATTTTTTTTTAAATTCAATGAAAAATTAAATAAACATAAAAAAAAAATTGAAACATAATTTTTTATTAAATTAACCAGGCAAATTGTAATATATTAACCTAGGAAAATACCCATCCCAGCACAGGTATTCTGTTAGTTAATAATAAAATTAACTCTCTGAAGAGAACAATTTTGCACCACTTTTATGTAATCTTATGAAGATTAAGATATACGTCCTACAAAATCTTATGTCTAAAATTCTTGTTCCAATTTTTAATAAAAATCCATTAAATAATTTTTGATTCCAGGAAATTGTCTAAAATTTGTGGCTTAAGCTTAAGAGATCTTAAGAAGACATTAAAATTCAGAGAATCTTGCTTAATTGGTGTCTAATAACTATGGATCAAATTTAATGCAAATCTGAAATATTTGAATTTTTAAATAGGAGGTTGTGCCCATATGACCCCCCCCCCCAAAAAAAAAACCCTTTAAAATACCCCAAAGAAATTTGGCGAATATTTATTAATTCTATATCTAATAACTATTGTAAAAATTTCACAAAAATCGGAGGCATCTGAATGTTCACAAAGGGCTTCCAGTCAGCCTTTGCATGAAACTATATTAAACTAAATACAGCCCACATTACCCACCCTTACGCCCATCAGCTGTCTTTCAAAATTCATAATGATCAGTTGATTAGTTTTAGAGTTTACGACTGATGGATTAACTTGAACTGGAGTACATTTTTACGCTCCCACCCCACAGCACAGGTATGATACTAACCGTTCTTCCTCTTTCCAATCCTTCAGCATTTCCGCACCAAATCCAGAGGAAAGATCTTTGTGCAGCCACGGCGGGAATATCCAAACGTTCAATCTGTAACATGAAGATTTTTCTTTTTTAAATAAACGTTAAAGTCAGGGGTCAAACCCAAAAACAGTTCAGAATTCTTTTTAACTTATTTACAAGCACAATTCCTTTAATAAAAAAAAAAAAAAAAAAGAAAAAAAAAAAGGGTCTCCACAAGATCTGTCTAAAAGCTAATGAGACTGAAGTACACATCCTCCGTTACATAATCCTCCGTTACATAATCCTCACACTGGACCTTTTAAACCCCAAAACAGTTCAGAATTCTTTTTAGTTTATTTACAAGCACAATTCCCTTAAAAAAAAAGAAAAGGGGGGCTCCACAAGATCTGTCTAAAAACTAATGAGACTGAAGTACACATCCTCCGTTACATAATCCTCACACTGGACCTTTTAATAAGTGCAAAGGGGTTTTAACGCTAAAATACTTCCGAAGCAACAAACAAAAATGAATAATACTGCTATGGTGAAACTATGCAGCGAGGTGCATGGTAGGGTTAGGGTTAGGGTTAAGATCAGGACTTCAGCTGTAAGAGATTCTAGGACTTGCACGCCCAATTGAGGGCCACCTTTACACAGAAGTTGAAATAGGCGAGGACACCCTGAAGATGGTAGACTATTTCTCCTACCTAGGAGATATGCCGAGTGCTAGAGGTGGCTGCAAACTAAGTTCGACCATCAGAGTCAAGACAGCTTGGGGAAAGTTCAGAGAACTTCTCTCATTCCTAACATCCCGTGCCATCCCAATTATTACCAGGGGTAAGGTCTATGATAACTGCGTAAGGAGCGTGATGTTGTATGGCAGTGAGTGTTGGGCCCTCACCAAGACCTCACTTGCTCAACTCCAGAGCAATGACAGAGCAATGATTATGTGGATATGCAATGTGAAGCCGGACCGGATCCAAAACATTAGGTCAGACACTCTACTTGAGAAATTGGTCATTCCAAAACTTGATGTCCTAATAAGGGTAAACCGTCTTCGCTGGTTCGGCCATGTTGAGAGAAGCAAGGGGTATATTAGCACATGCGGAGACCTAAGGCTGGACAGCAAAAAGAAAGCCGGGCTCCCTAGGAAGACATGGAAAGAAACCATCAGGCAAGACCGTAAACAGTAGCAAATGGACACAGTCGATCCCCACAATCGTGAGCACTGAAGACTTAGCATAAGGACAGTCAGACAACATCGAACCTTTTGCCAAAGGGAACATAGATGATAAACCTGAGAGTGATATATATATATACATATATATATATATATATAGTAATCCAGGTAAAGTAAGGTTCTTCCCAAATATGATCTGAGGTAAGGATCGGATTTTCATTCTGCCTGATGAGATCTCAGTTTCTAACAGCTGTTGATCGATAACATCGACATGCAAGTGTCGCAGATTTTGTACATGTCTGTGTAAATGAAACTAAAATAATGATTATATATATATTTATATATAGTGTTATAGCGAAATAAATTCCAGAAGGAAATCCGGGTATGAGAGCTCAATGTAATAAACAGAGCAAGAATAAAATAAAGGTAAAATAACATATAATCACCGATGCAATAATTTATTTCAACCCTCCGGTATTGTCAAGCATCCAAGTGAGGTGACTATATTTTTGAAAATGAAAAAAAGAGGAATTTCTCTTTTCTCGTTTTCAAAAATGTAATCACCTCACTTGGATGCTTGACAATACCGGAGGGTTGAAATAAATTATTGCATCGGTGATTATGTGATTCCGTGTTATTTTATCTTTATTTTATATATATACATACATATACATAATAAAATAACGTTTTACTGTCATTTTTTTTTCAACTGCCATATTTCAAAACTTGGCTTTCATACACAAGCACCGAGTCATCACTTATCAAGGCCCAGGGGCCACTCGAGGATAATGGTTAAAGAGATCATTAGTTGAACGGTGAACGCCACCACGAAGGATTGGGTGGGATGGGCTGTAGATTACTTAAGAGAAATTTATTATCCAAAAGGACGGCACAACAAGTATTTGTTTACATTAGACTTATGGATGTTGGCAACCTTCATGTGGTCCCTTCTATGAGTACCCGATTCCAAAAACAGAACCAAAATGGTCAAAGTCGTACCATGTTGACTGATACAGATTTACTTTCCTATAACTAGCAAAAATATCTGACGAAGGAACATATACTCCACCCCCTCACAAAGGAGAAGATAATGCCTGAGAGGATGGTATCATGACTACAGAACAGATACTACACTACGCCCCCTCCTCCCTGAATTTAGCATTCAAAGATAGTAATAGTATAGTTTCGGTTTCAGACAGACAGATACCAAATCTCCATTAGTAATAGAAGTCATAGTATAGTTTTGGCTTCAGACAGACAGATACCAAATCTTCAATAGTAATAGAAGTAATAGTATAGTTTTGGCTTCAGACAGACAGATACCAAATCTCCAATAGTAATAGAAGTCATAGTATAGTTTTGGCTTCAGACAGACAGATACCAAATCTCCAATAGTAATAGAAGTAATAGTATAGTTTTGGCTTCAGACAGACAGATACCAAATCTCCAATAGTAATAGAAGTCATAGTATAGTTTTGGCTTCAGACAGACAGATACCAAATCACCAATAGTAATAGAAGTAATAGTATAGTTTTGGCTTCAGACAGACAGATACCAAATCTCCAATAGTAATAGAAGTAATAGTATAGTTTTGGCTTCAGACAGACAGATACCAAATCTCCAATAGTAATAGAAGTAATAGTATAGTTTTGGCTTAAGACAGACAGATACCAAATCTCCAATAGTAAACGAAGTAATAGTATAGTTTTGGCTTCAGACAGACAGATACCAAATCTCCATTAGTAATTGAAGTCATAGTATAGTTTTGGCTTCAGACAGACAGATACCAAATCTCCAATAGTAATAGAAGTAATAGTATAGTTTTGGCTTCAGACAGACAGATACCAAATCTCCATTAGTAATAGAAGTCATAGTATAGTTTTGGCTTCAGACAGACAGATACCAAATCTCCATTAGTAATAGAAGTAATAGTATAGTTTTGGCTTCAGACAGACAGATACCAAATCTCCAATAGTAATAGAAGTAATAGTATAGTTTTGGCTTCAGACAGACAGATACCAAATCTCCAATAGTAATAGAAGTAATAGTATAGTTTTGGCTTCAGACAGACAGATACCAAATCTCCAATAGTAATAGAAGTCATAGTATAGTTTTGGCTTCAGACAGACAGATACCAAATCTCCATTAGTAATAGAAGTCATAGTATAGTTTTGGCTTCAGACAGACAGATACCAAATCTCCAATAGTAATAGAAGTAATAGTATAGTTTTGGCTTCAGACAGACAGATACCAAATCTCCATTAGTAATAGAAGTCATAGTATAGTTTTGGCTTCAGACAGACAGATACCAAATCTCCAATAGTAATAGAAGTAATAGTATAGTTTTGGCTTCAGACAGACAGATACCAAATCTCCAATAGTAATAGAAGTAATAGTATAGTTTTGGCTTCAGACAGACAGATACCAAATCTCCAATAGTAATAGAAGTAATAGTATAGTTTTGGCTTCAGACAGACAGATACCAAATCTCCAATAGTAATAGAAGTAATAGTATAGTTTTGGCTTCAGACAGACAGATACCAAATCTCCAATAGTAATAGAAGTCATAGTATAGTTTTGGCTTCAGACAGACAGATACCAAATCTCCATTAGTAATAGAAGTCATAGTATAGTTTTGGCTTCAGACAGACAGATACCAAATCTCCAATAGTAATAGAAGTAATAGTATAGTTTTGGCTTCAGACAGACAGATACCAAATCTCCAATAGTAATAGAAGTAATAGTATAGTTTTGGCTTCAGACAGACAGATACCAAATCTACATTAGTAATAGAAGTCATAGTATAGTTTTGGCTTCAGACAGACAAATACCAAATCTCCAATAGTAATAGAAGTAATAGTATAGTTTTGGCTTCAGACAGACAGATACCAAATCTCCAATAGTAATAGAAGTAATAGTATAGTTTTGGCTTCAGACAGACAGATACCAAATCTCCATTAGTAATAGAAGTCATAGTATAGTTTTGGCTTCAGACAGACAGATACCAAATCTCCAATAGTAATAGAAGTCATAGTATAGTTTTGGCTTCAGACAGACAGATACCAAATCTCCAATAGTAATAGAAGTCATAGTATAGTTTTGGCTTCAGACAGACAGATACCAAATCTCCAATAGTAATAGAAGTAATAGTATAGTTTTGGCTTCAGACAGACAGATACCAAATCTCCATTAGTAATAGAAGTAATAGTATAGTTTTGGCTTCAGACAGACAGATACCAAATCTCCATTAGTAATAGAAGTCATAGTATAGTTTTGGCTTCAGACAGACAGATACCAAATCTCTAATAGTAATAGAAGTAATATAGTTTTGGCTTCAGACAGACAGATACCAAATCTCCAATAGTAATAGAAGTAATAGTATAGTTTTGGCTTCAGACAAACAGATACCAAATCTCCAATAGTAATAGAAGTAATAGTATAGTTTTGGCTTCAGACAGACAGATACCAAATCTCCATTAGTAATAGAAGTCATAGTATAGTTTTGGCTTCAGACAGACAGATACCAAATCTCCATTAGTAATAGAAGTAATAGTATAGTTTTGGCTTCAGACAGACAGATACCAAATCTCTAATAGTAATAGAAGTCATAGTATAGTTTTGGCTTCAGACAGACAGATACCAAATCTCCAATAGTAATAGAAGTCATAGTATAGTTTTGGCTTCAGACAGACAGATACCAAATCTCCATTAGTAATAGAAGTCATAGTATAGTTTTGGCTTCAGACAGACAGATACCAAATCTCCAATAGTAATAGAAGTAATAGTATAGTTTTGGCTTCAGACAGACAGATACCAAATCTCCATTAGTAATAGAAGTCATAGTATAGTTTTGGCTTCAGACAGACAGATACCAAATCTCCAATAGTAATAGAAGTAATAGTATAGTTTTGGCTTCAGACAGACAGATACCAAATCTCCATTAGTAATAGAAGTCATAGTATAGTTTTGGCTTCAGACAGACAGATACCAAATCTCCAATAGTAATAGAAGTAATAGTATAGTTTTGGCTTCAGACAGACAGATACCAAATCTCCATTAGTAATAGAAGTCATAGTATAGTTTTGGCTTCAGACAGACAGATACCAAATCTCCAATAGTAATAGAAGTAATAGTATAGTTTTGGCTTCAGACAGACAGATACCAAATCTCCAATAGTAATAGAAGTAATAGTATAGTTTTGGCTTCAGACAGACAGATACCAAATCTCCATTAGTAATAGAAGTAATAGTATAGTTTTGGCTTCAGACAGACAGATACCAAATCTCCATTAGTAATAGAAGTCATAGTATAGTTTTGGCTTCAGACAGACAGATACCAAATCTCCATTAGTAATAGAAGTCATAGTATAGTTTTGGCTTCAGACAGACAGATACCAAATCTCCAATAGTAATAGAAGTAATAGTATAGTTTTGGCTTCAGACAGACAGATACCAAATCTCCAATAGTAATAGAAGTAATAGTATAGTTTTGGCTTCAGACAGACAGATACCAAATCTCCATTAGTAATAGAAGTAATAGTATAGTTTTGGCTTCAGACAGACAGATACCAAATCTCCATTAGTAATAGAAGTCATAGTATAGTTTTGGCTTCAGACAGACAGATACCAAATCTCCAATAGTAATAGAAGTAATAGTATAGTTTTGGCTTCAGACAGACAGATACCAAATCTCCAATAGTAATAGAAGTAATAGTATAGTTTTGGCTTCAGACAGACAGATACCAAATCTCCATTAGTAATAGAAGTAATAGTATAGTTTTGGCTTCAGACAGACAGATACCAAATCTCCATTAGTAATAGAAGTCATAGTATAGTTTTGGCTTCAGACAGACAGATACCAAATCTCCATTAGTAATAGAAGTCATAGTATAGTTTTGGCTTCAGACAGACAGATACCAAATCTCCAATAGTAATAGAAGTAATAGTATAGTTTTGGCTTCAGACAGACAGATACCAAATCTCCATTAGTAATAGAAGTCATAGTATAGTTTTGGCTTCAGACAGACAGATACCAAATCTCCAATAGTAATAGAAGTAATAGTATAGTTTTGGCTTCAGACAAACAGATACCAAATCTCCAATAGTAATAGAAGTAATAGTATAGTTTTGGCTTCAGACAGACAGATACCAAATCTCCATTAGTAATAGAAGTCATAGTATAGTTTTGGCTTCAGACAGACAGATACCAAATCTCCAATAGTAATAGAAGTAATAGTATAGTTTTGGCTTCAGACAGACAGATACCAAATCTCCATTAGTAATAGAAGTAATAGTATAGTTTTGGCTTCAGACAGACAGATACCAAATCTCCATTAGTAATAGAAGTAATAGTATAGTTTTGGCTTCAGACAGACAGATACCAAATCTCCATTAGTAATAGAAGTCATAGTATAGTTTTGGCTTCAGACAGACAGATACCAAATCTCTAATAGTAATAGAAGTAATATAGTTTTGGCTTCAGACAGACAGATACCAAATCCCCAATAGTAATAGAAGTAATATTATAGTTTTGGCTTCAGACAAACAGATACCAAATCTCCAATAGTAATAGAAGTAATAGTATAGTTTTGGCTTCAGACAGACAGATACCAAATCTCCATTAGTAATAGAAGTAATAGTATAGTTTTGGCTTCAGACAGACAGATACCAAATCTCCATTAGTAATAGAAGTAATAGTATAGTTTTGGCTTCAGACAGACAGATACCAAATCTCCATTAGTAATAGAAGTCATAGTATAGTTTTGGCTTCAGACAGACAGATACCAAATCTCTAATAGTAATAGAAGTAATATAGTTTTGGCTTCAGACAGACAGATACCAAATCTCCAATAGTAATAGAAGTAATATTATAGTTTTGGCTTCAGACAAACAGATACCAAATCTCCAATAGTAATAGAAGTAATAGTATAGTTTTGGCTTCAGACAGACAGATACCAAATCTCCATTAGTAATAGAAGTAATAGTATAGTTTTGGCTTCAGACAGACAGATACCAAATCTCCATTAGTAATAGAAGTAATAGTATAGTTTTGGCTTCAGACAGACAGATACCAAATCTCCATTAGTAATAGAAGTCATAGTATAGTTTTGGCTTCAGACAGACAGATACCAAATCTCTAATAGTAATAGAAGTAATATAGTTTTGGCTTCAGACAGACAGATACCAAATCTCCAATAGTAATAGAAGTAATAGTATAGTTTTGGCTTCAGACAAACAGATACCAAATCTCCATTAGTAATAGAAGTCATAGTATAGTTTTGGCTTCAGACAGACAGATACCAAATCTCTAATAGTAATAGAAGTAATATAGTTTTGGCTTCAGACAGACAGATACCAAATCTCCAATAGTAATAGAAGTAATAGTATAGTTTTGGCTTCAGACAGACAGATACCAAATCTCCATTAGTAATAGAAGTCATAGTATAGTTTTGGCTTCAGACAGACAGATACCAAATCTCCATTAGTAATAGAAGTAATAGTATAGTTTTGGCTTCAGACAGACAGATACCAAATCTCTAATAGTAATAGAAGTCATAGTATAGTTTTGGCTTCAGACAGACAGATACCAAATCTCCAATAGTAATAGAAGTCATAGTATAGTTTTGGCTTCAGACAGACAGATACCAAATCTCCATTAGTAATAGAAGTCATAGTATAGTTTTGGCTTCAGACAGACAGATACCAAATCTCCAATAGTAATAGAAGTAATAGTATAGTTTTGGCTTCAGACAGACAGATACCAAATCTCCATTAGTAATAGAAGTCATAGTATAGTTTTGGCTTCAGACAGACAGATACCAAATCTCCAATAGTAATAGAAGTAATAGTATAGTTTTGGCTTCAGACAGACAGATACCAAATCTCCATTAGTAATAGAAGTCATAGTATAGTTTTGGCTTCAGACAGACAGATACCAAATCTCCAATAGTAATAGAAGTAATAGTATAGTTTTGGCTTCAGACAGACAGATACCAAATCTCCATTAGTAATAGAAGTCATAGTATAGTTTTGGCTTCAGACAGACAGATACCAAATCTCCAATAGTAATAGAAGTAATAGTATAGTTTTGGCTTCAGACAGACAGATACCAAATCTCCAATAGTAATAGAAGTAATAGTATAGTTTTGGCTTCAGACAGACAGATACCAAATCTCCATTTGTAATAGAAGTAATAGTATAGTTTTGGCTTCAGACAGACAGATACCAAATCTCCATTAGTAATAGAAGTCATAGTATAGTTTTGGCTTCAGACAGACAGATACCAAATCTCCATTAGTAATAGAAGTCATAGTATAGTTTTGGCTTCAGACAGACAGATACCAAATCTCCAATAGTAATAGAAGTAATAGTATAGTTTTGGCTTCAGACAGACAGATACCAAATCTCCAATAGTAATAGAAGTAATAGTATAGTTTTGGCTTCAGACAGACAGATACCAAATCTCCATTAGTAATAGAAGTAATAGTATAGTTTTGGCTTCAGACAGACAGATACCAAATCTCCATTAGTAATAGAAGTCATAGTATAGTTTTGGCTTCAGACAGACAGATACCAAATCTCCAATAGTAATAGAAGTAATAGTATAGTTTTGGCTTCAGACAGACAGATACCAAATCTCCAATAGTAATAGAAGTAATAGTATAGTTTTGGCTTCAGACAGACAGATACCAAATCTCCATTAGTAATAGAAGTAATAGTATAGTTTTGGCTTCAGACAGACAGATACCAAATCTCCATTAGTAATAGAAGTCATAGTATAGTTTTGGCTTCAGACAGACAGATACCAAATCTCCATTAGTAATAGAAGTCATAGTATAGTTTTGGCTTCAGACAGACAGATACCAAATCTCCAATAGTAATAGAAGTAATAGTATAGTTTTGGCTTCAGACAGACAGATACCAAATCTCCATTAGTAATAGAAGTCATAGTATAGTTTTGGCTTCAGACAGACAGATACCAAATCTCCAATAGTAATAGAAGTAATAGTATAGTTTTGGCTTCAGACAAACAGATACCAAATCTCCAATAGTAATAGAAGTAATAGTATAGTTTTGGCTTCAGACAGACAGATACCAAATCTCCATTAGTAATAGAAGTCATAGTATAGTTTTGGCTTCAGACAGACAGATACCAAATCTCCAATAGTAATAGAAGTAATAGTATAGTTTTGGCTTCAGACAGACAGATACCAAATCTCCATTAGTAATAGAAGTAATAGTATAGTTTTGGCTTCAGACAGACAGATACCAAATCTCCATTAGTAATAGAAGTAATAGTATAGTTTTGGCTTCAGACAGACAGATACCAAATCTCCATTAGTAATAGAAGTCATAGTATAGTTTTGGCTTCAGACAGACAGATACCAAATCTCTAATAGTAATAGAAGTAATATAGTTTTGGCTTCAGACAGACAGATACCAAATCTCCAATAGTAATAGAAGTAATATTATAGTTTTGGCTTCAGACAAACAGATACCAAATCTCCAATAGTAATAGAAGTAATAGTATAGTTTTGGCTTCAGACAGACAGATACCAAATCTCCATTAGTAATAGAAGTAATAGTATAGTTTTGGCTTCAGACAGACAGATACCAAATCTCCATTAGTAATAGAAGTAATAGTATAGTTTTGGCTTCAGACAGACAGATACCAAATCTCCATTAGTAATAGAAGTCATAGTATAGTTTTGGCTTCAGACAGACAGATACCAAATCTCTAATAGTAATAGAAGTAATATAGTTTTGGCTTCAGACAGACAGATACCAAATCTCCAATAGTAATAGAAGTAATATTATAGTTTTGGCTTCAGACAAACAGATACCAAATCTCCAATAGTAATAGAAGTAATAGTATAGTTTTGGCTTCAGACAGACAGATACCAAATCTCCATTAGTAATAGAAGTAATAGTATAGTTTTGGCTTCAGACAGACAGATACCAAATCTCCATTAGTAATAGAAGTAATAGTATAGTTTTGGCTTCAGACAGACAGATACCAAATCTCCATTAGTAATAGAAGTCATAGTATAGTTTTGGCTTCAGACAGACAGATACCAAATCTCTAATAGTAATAGAAGTAATATAGTTTTGGCTTCAGACAGACAGATACCAAATCTCCAATAGTAATAGAAGTAATAGTATAGTTTTGGCTTCAGACAAACAGATACCAAATCTCCATTAGTAATAGAAGTCATAGTATAGTTTTGGCTTCAGACAGACAGATACCAAATCTCTAATAGTAATAGAAGTAATATAGTTTTGGCTTCAGACAGACAGATACCAAATCTCCAATAGTAATAGAAGTAATAGTATAGTTTTGGCTTCAGACAGACAGATACCAAATCTCTAATAGTAATAGAAGTAATAGTATAGTTTTGGCTTCAGACAGACAGATACCAAATCTCCATTAGTAATAGAAGTCATAGTATAGTTTTGGCTTCAGACAGACAAATACCAAATCTCCAATAGTAATAGAAGTAATAGTATAGTTTTGGCTTCAGACAGACAGATACCAAATCTCCAATAGTAATAGAAGTAATAGTATAGTTTTGGCTTCAGACAGACAGATACCAAATCTCCAATAGTAATAGAAGTAATAGTATAGTTTTGGCTTCAGACAGACAGATACCAAATCTCCAATAGTAATAGAAGTAATAGTATAGTTTTGGCTTCAGACAGACAGATACCAAATCTCCAATAGTAATAGAAGTAATAGTATAGTTTTGGCTTCAGACAGACAGATACCAAATCTCCAATAGTAATAGAAGTAATAGTATAGTTTTGGCTTCAGACAGACAGATACCAAATCTCTATTAGTAATAGAAGTCATAGTATAATTTTGGCTTCAGACAGACAGATACCAAATCTCCAATAGTAATAGAAGTCATAGTATAATTTTGGCTTCAGACAGACAGATACCAAATCTCCAATAGTAATAGAAGTAATAGTATAGTTTTGGCTTCAGACAGACAGATACCAAATCTCCAATAGTAATAGAAGTAATAGTATAGTTTTGGCTTCAGACAGACAGATACCAAATCTCCAATAGTAATAGAAGTAATAGTATAGTTTTGGCTTCAGACAGACAGATACCAAATCTCCATTAGTAATAGAAGTCATAGTATAATTTTGGCTTCAGACAGACAGATACCAAATCTCCAATAGTAATAGAAGTCATAGTATAATTTTGGCTTCAGACAGACAGATACCAAATCTCCAATAGTAATAGAAGTCATAGTATAATTTTGGCTTCAGACAGACAGATACCAAATCTCCAATAGTAATAGAAGTAATAGTATAGTTTTGGCTTCAGACAGACAGATACCAAATCTCCAATAGTAATAGAAGTCATAGTATAATTTTGGCTTCAGACAGACAGATACCAAATCTCCATTAGTAATAGAAGTCATAGTATAATTTTGGCTTCAGACAGACAGATACCAAATCTCCAATAGTAATAGAAGTCATAGTATAATTTTGGCTTCAGACAGACAGATACCAAATCTCCATTAGTAATAGAAGTCATAGTATAATTTTGGCTTCAGACAGACAGATACCAAATCTCCAATAGTAATAGAAGTAATAGTATAGTTTTGGCTTCAGACAGACAGATACCAAATCTCCATTAGTAATAGAAGTCATAGTATAATTTTGGCTTCAGACAGACAGATACCAAATCTCCATTAGTAATAGAAGTCATAGTATAATTTTGGCTTCAGACAGACAGATACCAAATCTCCAATAGTAATAGAAGTCATAGTATAATTTTGGCTTCAGACAGACAGATACCAAATCTCCAATAGTAATAGAAGTCATAGTATAATTTTGGCTTCAGACAGACAGATACCAAATCTCCAATAGTAATAGAAGTAATAGTATAGTTTTGGCTTCAGACAGACAGATACCAAATCTCCATTAGTAATAGAAGTCATAGTATAATTTTGGCTTCAGACAGACAGATACCAAATCTCCATTAGTAATAGAAGTCATAGTATAATTTTGGCTTCAGACAGACAGATACCAAATCTCCAATAGTAATAGAAGTCATAGTATAATTTTGGCTTCAGACAGACAGATACCAAATCTCCATTAGTAATAGAAGTCATAGTATAATTTTGGCTTCAGACAGACAGATACCAAATCTCCATTAGTAATAGAAGTCATAGTATAATTTTGGCTTCAGACAGACAGATACCAAATCTCCATTAGTAATAGAAGTCATAGTATAATTTTGGCTTCAGACAGACAGATACCAAATCTCCATTAGTAATAGAAGTCATAGTATAATTTTGGCTTCAGACAGACAGATACCAAATCTCCAATAGTAATAGAAGTCATAGTATAAATTTGGCTTCAGACAGACAGATACCAAATCTCCAATAGTAATAGAAGTCATAGTATAATTTTGGCTTCAGACAGACAGATACCAAATCTCCAATAGTAATAGAAGTAATAGTATAGTTTTGGCTTCAGACAGACAGATACCAAATCTCCATTAGTAATAGAAGTCATAGTATAATTTTGGCTTCAGACAGACAGATACCAAATCTCCATTAGTAATAGAAGTCATAGTATAATTTTGGCTTCAGACAGACAGATACCAAATCTCCAATAGTAATAGAAGTCATAGTATAATTTTGGCTTCAGACAGACAGATACCAAATCTCCATTAGTAATAGAAGTCATAGTATAATTTTGGCTTCAGACAGACAGATACCAAATCTCCAATAGTAATAGAAGTAATAGTATAGTTTTGGCTTCAGACAGACAGATACCAAATCTCCATTAGTAATAGAAGTCATAGTATAATTTTGGCTTCAGACAGACAGATACCAAATCTCCAATAGTAATAGAAGTCATAGTATAATTTTGGCTTCAGACAGACAGATACCAAATCTCCAATAGTAATAGAAGTAATAGTATAGTTTTGGCTTCAGACAGACAGATACCAAATCTCCAATAGTAATAGAAGTAATAGTATAGTTTTGGCTTCAGACAGACAGATACCAAATCTCCAATAGTAATAGAAGTAATAGTATAGTTTTGGCTTCAGACAGACAGATACCAAATCTCCATTAGTAATAGAAGTCATAGTATAATTTTGGCTTCAGACAGACAGATACCAAATCTCCAATAGTAATAGAAGTCATAGTATAATTTTGGCTTCAGACAGACAGATACCAAATCTCCAATAGTAATAGAAGTAATAGTATAGTTTTGGCTTCAGACAGACAGATACCAAATCTCCAATAGTAATAGAAGTAATAGTATAGTTTTGGCTTCAGACAGACAGATACCAAATCTCCATTAGTAATAGAAGTAATAGTATAGTTTTGGCTTCAGACAGACAGATACCAAATCTCCAATAGTAATAGAAGTAATAGTATAGTTTTGGCTTCAGACAGACAGATACCAAATCTCCATTAGTAATAGAAGTAATAGTATAGTTTTGGCTTCAGACAGACAGATACCAAATCTCCATTAGTAATAGAAGTAATAGTATAGTTTTGGCTTCAGACAGACAGATACCAAATCTCCAATAGTAATAGAAGTAATAGTATAGTTTTGGCTTCAGACAGACAGATACCAAATCTCCATTAGTAATAGAAGTCATAGTATAATTTTGGCTTCAGACAGACAGATACCAAATCTCCAATAGTAATAGAAGTCATAGTATAATTTTGGCTTCAGACAGACAGATACCAAATCTCCAATAGTAATAGAAGTAATAGTATAGTTTTGGCTTCAGACAGACAGATACCAAATCTCCAATAGTAATAGAAGTAATAGTATAGTTTTGGCTTCAGACAGACAGATACCAAATCTCCATTAGTAATAGAAGTAATAGTATAGTTTTGGCTTCAGACAGACAGATACCAAATCTCCAATAGTAATAGAAGTAATAGTATAGTTTTGGCTTCAGACAGACAGATACCAAATCTCCATTAGTAATAGAAGTAATAGTATAGTTTTGGCTTCAGACAGACAGATACCAAATCTCCATTAGTAATAGAAGTAATAGTATAGTTTTGGCTTCAGACAGACAGATACCAAATCTCCAATAGTAATAGAAGTAATAGTATAGTTTTGGCTTCAGACAGACAGATACCAAATCTCCATTAGTAATAGAAGTAATAGTATAGTTTTGGCTTCAGACAGACAGATACCAAATCTCCATTAGTAATAGAAGTAATAGTATAGTTTTGGCTTCAGACAGACAGATACCAAATCTCCATTAGTAATAGAAGTAATAGTATAGTTTTGGCTTCAGACAGACAGATACCAAATCTCCAATAGTAATAGAAGTAATAGTATAGTTTTGGCTTCAGACAGACAGATACCAAATCTCCATTAGTAATAGAAGTAATAGTATAGTTTTGGCTTCAGACAGACAGATACCAAATCTCCATTAGTAATAGAAGTAATAGTATAGTTTTGGCTTCAGACAGACAGATACCAAATCTCCATTAGTAATAGAAGTCATAGTATAATTTTGTCTTCAGACAGACAGATACCAAATCTCCATTAGTAATAGAAGTAATAGTATAGTTTTGGACAGACAGATACCAAATCTCCATTAGTAATAGAAGTAATAGTATAGTTGCGGTTTCAGACAGACAGATACCAAATCTTCATTAGTAATAGAAGTAATAGTATAGTTGCGGTTTCAGACAGACAGATACCAAATCTTCATTAGTAATAGAAGTAATAGTATAGTTTTGGCTTCAGACAGACAGATACCAAATCTCCATTAGTAATAGAAGTAATAGTATAGTTTTGGCTTCAGACAGACAGATACCAAATCTCCATTAGTAATAGAAGTCATAGTATAATTTTGTCTTCAGACAGACAGATACCAAATCTCCATTAGTAATAGAAGTCATAGTATAGTTTTGGCTTCAGACAGACAGATACCAAATCTCCATTAGTAATAGAAGTAATAGTATAGTTTTGGACAGACAGATACCAAATCTCCATTAGTAATAGAAGTAATAGTATAGTTGCGGTTTCAGACAGACAGATACCAAATCTTCATTAGTAATAGAAGTCATAGTATAGTTTTGGCTTCAGACAGACAGATACCAAATCTCCATTAGTAATAGAAGTCATAGTATAGTTTTGGCTTCAGACAGACAGATACCAAATCTCCATTAGTAATAGAAGTAATAGTATAGTTTTGGACAGACAGATACCAAATCTCCATTAGTAATAGAAGTAATAGTATAGTTTTGGCTTCAGACAGACAGATACCAAATCTCCATTCGTAATAGAAGTAATAGTATAGTTGCGGTTTCAGACAGACAGATACCAAATCTCCAATAGTAATAGAAGTAATAGTATAGTTTTGGACAGACAGATACCAAATCTCCATTAGTAATAGAAGTAATAGTATAGTTGCGGTTTCAGACAGACAGATACCAAATCTTCATTAGTAATAGAAGTCATAGTATAGTTTTGGCTTCAGACAGACAGATACCAAATCTCCATTAGTAATAGAAGTCATAGTATAGTTTTGGCTTCAGACAGACAGATACCAAATCTCCATTAGTAATAGAAGTAATAGTATAGTTTTGGACAGACAGATACCAAATCTCCATTAGTAATAGAAGTAATAGTATAGTTGCGGTTTCAGACAGACAGATACCAAATCTCCATTAGTAATAGAAGTCATAGTATAGTTTTGGCTTCAGACAGACAGATACCAAATCTCCATTAGTAATAGAAGTAATAGTATAGTTTTGGCTTCAGACAGACAGATACCAAATCTCCAATAGTAATAGAAGTAATAGTATAGTTTTGGCTTCAGACAGACAGATACCAAATCTCCATTAGTAATAGAAGTAATAGTATAGTTTTGGCTTCAGACAGACAGATACCAAATCTCCATTAGTAATAGAAGTAATAGTATAGTTTTGGCTTCAGACAGACAGATACCAAATCTCCAATAGTAATAGAAGTAATAGTATAGTTTTGGCTTCAGACAGACAGATACCAAATCTCCATTAGTAATAGAAGTAATAGTATAGTTTTGGCTTCAGACAGACAGATACCAAATCTCCATTAGTAATAGAAGTAATAGTATAGTTTTGGCTTCAGACAGAC
This sequence comes from Sepiola atlantica, assembly GCA_963556195.1. Taxonomy (NCBI): domain Eukaryota; kingdom Metazoa; phylum Mollusca; class Cephalopoda; order Sepiida; family Sepiolidae; genus Sepiola; species Sepiola atlantica. Next base: position 10,700,429 of record OY744552.1, read on the forward strand.
AGATACCAAATCTCCAATAGTAATAGAAGTAATAGTATAGTTTTGGCTTCAGACAGACAGATACCAAATCTCCAATAGTAATAGAAGTAATAGTATAGTTTTGGCTTCAGACAGACAGATACCAAATCTCCAATAGTAATAGAAGTAATAGTATAGTTTTGGCTTCAGACAGACAGATACCAAATCTCCAATAGTAATAGAAGTAATAGTATAGTTTTGGCTTCAGACAGACAGATACCAAATCTCCAATAGTAATAGAAGTAATAGTATAGTTTTGGCTTCAGACAGACAGATACCAAATCTCCATTAGTAATAGAAGTAATAGTATAGTTTTGGCTTCAGACAGACAGATACCAAATCTCCATTAGTAATAGAAGTAATAGTATAGTTTTGGCTTCAGACAGACAGATACCAAATCTCCATTAGTAATAGAAGTAATAGTATAGTTTTGGCTTCAGACAGACAGATACCAAATCTCCAATAGTAATAGAAGTAATAGTATAGTTTTGGCTTCAGACAGACAGATACCAAATCTCCATTAGTAATAGAAGTAATAGTATAGTTTTGGCTTCAGACAGACAGATACCAAATCTCCATTAGTAATAGAAGTAATAGTATAGTTGCGGCTTCAGACAGACAGATACCAAATCTCCATTAGTAATAGAAGTAATAGTATAGTTTTGGCTTTAGACAGACAGATACCAAATCTCCATTAGTAATAGAAGTAATAGTATAGTTGCGGCTTCAGACAGACAGATACCAAATCTCCAATAGTAATAGAAGTAATAGTATAATTTTGGCTTCAGACAGACAGATACCAAATCTCCATTAGTAATAGAAGTAATAGTATAGTTTTGGCTTCAGACAGACAGATACCAAATCTCCAATAGTAATAGAAGTAATAGTATAGTTTTGGCTTCAGACAGACAGATACCAAATCTCCATTAGTAATAGAAGTAATAGTATAGTTTTGGCTTCAGACAGACAGATACCAAATCTCCAATAGTAATAGAAGTAATAGTATAGTTTTGGCTTCAGACAGACAGATACCAAATCTCCATTAGTAATAGAAGTAATAGTATAGTTTTGGCTTCAGACAGACAGATACCAAATCTCCAATAGTAATAGAAGTAATAGTATAGTTTTGGCTTCAGACAGACAGATACCAAATCTCCATTAGTAATAGAAGTAATAGTATAGTTTTGGCTTCAGACAGACAGATACCAAATCTCCAATAGTAATAGAAGTAATAGTATAATTTTGGCTTCAGACGGACACATACCAAATCTTCATTAGTAATAGAAGTAATAGTATAGTTTTGGCTTCAGACAGACAGATACCAAATCTCCATTAGTAATAGAAGTAATAGTATAGTTTTGGCTTCAGACAGACAGATACCAAATCTCCAATAGTAATAGAAGTAATAGTATAATTTTGGCTTCAGACGGACACATACCAAATCTTCATTAGTAATAGAAGTAATAGTATAGTTTTGGCTTCAGACAGACAGATACCAAATCTCCAATAGTAATAGAAGTAATAGTATAGTTTTGGCTTCAGACAGACAGATACCAAATCTCCATTAGTAATAGAAGTAATAGTATAGTTTTGGCTTCAGACAGACAGATACCAAATCTCCAATAGTAATAGAAGTAATAGTATAGTTTTGGCTTCAGACAGACAGATACCAAATCTCCATTAGTAATAGAAGTAATAGTATAGTTTTGGTTTCAGACAGACAGATACCAAATCTCCAATAGTAATAGAAGTAATAGTATAGTTTTGGTTTCAGACAGACAGATACCAAATCTCCATTAGTAATAGAAGTAATAGTATAGTTGCGGCTTCAGACAGACAGATACCAAATCTCCAATAGTAATAGAAGTAATAGTATAGTTTTGGCTTCAGACAGACAGATACCAAATCTCCAATAGTAATAGAAGTAATAGTATAGTTTTGGTTTCAGACAGACAGATACCAAATCTCCATTAGTAATAGAAGTAATAGTATAGTTGCGGCTTCAGACAGACAGATACCAAATCTCCAATAGTAATAGAAGTAATAGTATAGTTTTGGCTTCAGACAGACAGATACCAAATCTCCAATAGTAATAGAAGTAATAGTATAGTTTTGGCTTCAGACAGACAGATACCAAATCTCCAATAGTAATAGAAGTAATAGTATAGTTTTGGTTTCAGACAGACAGATACCAAATCTCCATTAGTAATAGAAGTAATAGTATAGTTGCGGCTTCAGACAGACAGATACCAAATCTCCAATAGTAATAGAAGTAATAGTATAGTTTTGGCTTCAGACAGACAGATACCAAATCTCCAATAGTAATAGAAGTAATAGTATAGTTTTGGCTTCAGACAGACAGATACCAAATCTCCAATAGTAATAGAAGTAATAGTATAGTTTTGGTTTCAGACAGACAGATACCAAATCTCCATTAGTAATAGAAGTAATAGTATAGTTGCGGCTTCAGACAGACAGATACCAAATCTCCAATAGTAATAGAAGTAATAGTATAGTTTTGGCTTCAGACAGACAGATACCAAATCTCCAATAGTAATAGAAGTAATAGTATAGTTTTGGCTTCAGACAGACAGATACCAAATCTCCAATAGTAATAGAAGTAATAGTATAGTTTTGGTTTCAGACAGACAGATACCAAATCTCCATTAGTAATAGAAGTAATAGTATAGTTGCGGCTTCAGACAGACAGATACCAAATCTCCAATAGTAATAGAAGTAATAGTATAGTTTTGGCTTCAGACAGACAGATACCAAATCTCCAATAGTGATAGATATTAAAAAAAAAAATCTTTTACCTCTTCCCAACTCCAGTATTTGTCATGTACGACCCCATGTGACCTCTGGTATTCTTCTAAAGGAGGTTCAATTAAAATTACATCAAATTTGCAATCAAGGTCATTAAAATCAAACGTGTCAAGGTCACACTGTAAGTACCTGGTTGAGAGAAAATTAAAAAAAATAATGAACGAATCAATATAAAAAAAAAATAATGAACGTATCAATATAAAAAAAAAATAATGAACGAATCAATATAAAAAAAAAAATGAACGAATCAATATAAAAAAAAAAATAATGAACGAATCAATATAAAAAAAAATAATGAACGAATCAATATAAAAAAAAAATAATGAACAAATCAATATAAAAAAAAAATAATGAACAAATCAATATAAAAAAAAATAATGAACGAATCAATATAAAAAAAAATAATGAACGAATCAATATAAAAAAAAATAATGAACGAATCAATATAAAAAAAAATAATGAACGAATCAATATAAAAAAAAATAATGAACGAATCAATATAAAAAAAAATAATGAACGAATCAATATAAAAAAAAATAATGAACGAATCAATATAAAAAAAAATAATGAACGAATCAATATAAAAAAAAATAATGAACGAATCAATATAAAAAAAAATAATGAACGAATCAATATAAAAAAAAATAATAAATCATTAAATAATCATTAAATAATTAAAAAAAAAAATTTTTTAAAAAAAGATCATATTATTAGGATCGAAAAACACTTCAGTAAGACTTCAGGGTAGAAATCATCAGAAAAATTCACAAAGAGTAAAAAATTCTTGGATTAAAGTTCTTGAAAAATATATCTCACTAAAATGTTATGTTTTTTGGAAATATGAACAAATAAAAATAATAAAATAAAACCATGGTTATTGGAATATAATATGAACCTGACTTATATTTGCTCTGTTGTCACTAATTGACAATCATCGAGCTGAATCTTTTAAGGAGACTGCAAAGTAAAAGGGAATCGATAGTATATGTTTATATATATATTGTTATTTATAATTATATATATATATATTTCGAGATATATGTATATCGAAATATATATTTCGATATAGATATATATATATTTCGATATATATATATATATATATATATTTCGATATATATATATTTCGATATATATATATATATTTCGATATATATATATATATTTCGATATATATATATTTCGATATATATATATATATATATATATATTTCGATATATATATATATTTCGATATATATATATATATATATATATTTCGCTATATATATATATTTCGCTATATATATATATTTCGATATATATATATATATATATATATATATATATTTCGATATATATATATATATATATTTCGATATATATATATATATATTTCGATATATATATATATATATTTCGATATATATATATATATATATATTTCGATATATATATATATTTCGATATATATATATATATTTCGATATATATATATATATATATTTCGATATATATATATATATATATTTCGATATATATATATATTCTGATATATATATATATATATTTCGCTATATATATATTTCGATATATACACACTTTCCTACTCTTATGCTAATTAGGCATGTTTTGACTGTTTTTTTTTGTTATTGAAATAAATAAAATGTTCTACACAGATCAAAATATATATTTATATATATATATATATATTATAATATAAAATGAAATAATAAAATAAGGTGTCAATCAAATTTTATTAAAATTCAAACTTTGAATTTTAATAAAATTTGATTGACACTTTATTTTATTATTTCATTTTATATTATAATATTAAAGCTCTATCCAGTATATTGAGCTTCAGTTTTTATCCGGATGTTTTCACTAATTATAAGATATTAGTTGATGCTTATATCTTTTGTTGGATTACTTATATATATATATATATATATATATTTTGATATATATATTTTGATATATATACAGACAGACACACTATGACGATTATATAGATTTTTTTTTTGTAATTTATATTTCATAATTTGAAGGAGAGTAACTCACATTGGTGGAGTATTAGATTTTCCAATGAGGCTGTCTTTTAACCGGATTAACTCCCTTAGTTTGGGATACTCCTCAAAACGATTAGCCAAACCTAAGAAAAAGGGAGGAGAAATAAAAAAAAATTAAAATATAAAATTAGCAACATAATTTTAAATTAAATAAATTTAAAAAATTCAAATATAAAATTAGCAACATAATTTTAAATTAAATAAAACAAAATTCAAATATAAAATTAACAACATAATTTTAAATTAAATAAATTAAAATAATTAAAATATAAAATTAACAAAATAATTTTGAATTAAAAAAAAAAAAAATTAAAATATAAAATTAACATAATTTTAAATTAAATAAAAAAAATTCAAATATAAAATTACCTGGTTGAGAGAAAATAAAAAAAAACAATGAATGAATCAATATAAAAAAAAAATAATGAACGAATCAATATAAAAAAAAAATAATGAACAAATCATATTTGATATGATAGATATCGTCACTAGCTCTGGTAGGCTGTTCCACGAAGCAGAAACACGGACAGCGAACGCTGCCTTTTTTCTAAGGAGACGAAAGCAACTACGGTACAACTTTTGCTGGGTCTCGTTAATTTTTGTGATTAGGATGTTTTACGCCAGAATCGCATCTACACGGCCCTTCCGCTGCTCAAGTGAGGAGTAATGGTAAATGATGAGTTTGAAGGGGTAAACATTTTATTTATCTTCCTCCCACAGCGGTAAGATGTGACACAAGATCGGGGAAGTGGGATTTGAAAAGCCAGCACCCTCGAGAAGAGAGAGCACTCTGGCCTACAAAAAAATGGCTGGGCAGCCCCATTGGCATTCCCCGGTAGGGGCACCTCAGGCGATTAGCAATAAACTAACCCCTTCTCAAAGGGTGAGAAGGCAAAGCCTGGGAGGGTGGACCTCCTAGAACTGCACAGGACAAACCCATAGACCGGCGGAATCAAGCCGCGAAGCCAAGACGATACCGGTCTATAGGGTGTAGTATCCATCGGAACAGATACTACACTGTAATCTTAGCCAAAAGGCCAAGAAAAAAGAATGGTTTTATATTGTTTTCTGTAAATAATATTTAATGAAGAACTATTTTGACTTCAAATCTATTTAGTACAATGCATGTAATATGAAAAAAAAACATGTTTGAAATGTGTAAATATGCTACAAGAAGCGTTATTTTCACAAAATGGAGTCTTACAGGATGCCGCCATGTTTTTTTTTTTGTGTCGCTTAAGACAAAAAGAAAAAGTATTAAAACGTCTTTTTATTCCCCCCTATTACTACGCAATACTAAATTGATTTTAACTCCAAAACGTTTTTAATGTCATAATCTTTTATATATATATATACATATATATATATAATGTATATAGGGTGGCACAAAAGTCACGCATTAGTTTGAATCAGTAACAACTGATTCAAACTAATGCGTGACTTTTGCAGGATTGTTTGGTGAGCGCTTAATTAGCAGATTTTCTGATTTTAACTGGCCTTCACGTTCACCGGATTTAACAGCCCCTGACTTTTTCCTTTAGGGTTATCTTAAGGAAAGGGTATATGTGAACAAGCCTACAACGATTCAAGAGCTTAAAAACAATATCAGACATGAAATCCAAGAACTAGAGCCAGTTATTCTAAGGAGTGTAATGGAAAATGCCCTAACAAGAGCCCGTCTTTGTGAGGCCGAAAATGGTGGCCATTTAAAGGATATTATTTTTAAAAACTACTGCAACAAAATTACCAAGTAAATGTATTATTTATCAGAAAAGCCTAGTTTCAAACCAATGCGCAACTGTTGCGCCACCCTATATATATATATATATATATATATATTATCACCTATGAAGAAACTGTTTAACCCTTCAAACTCATCAATTACCGGAGTATTGATTTACTCCTCTCCAGGAGTTAGGCACAAGGCCAGTTTTATCTTACTCCCACAAGTAAGATGTGACCCAAGGTCGGGTCGGGAAAGTGGGGGTTTGAAAAGCCAGCGCCCGAGAGGTGAGCACTCTGGCCATTAAAAATTGCCTGGGCAGCCCTGTCGGCATTCCCCGATAGGGGCGCCTCAGGCAGTAAGCAATAAACTTACTCCTCCCAAAGAGGGGCGGCGAAGCCTGAGAGGATGGACCTCCTAGAACTGCACAGGGCAGACCCATAGACCGGCGTAAATCAAGCCCCGAAGGCCAAGACAATACCAGTCTATGGGGTGTAGTATTCATCGGAACAGATACTACACTTTGATCTTGGCCAAAAGGCCAAGAAATGAGTATCAGCGGCCATGATGCATCCAGTGCTGCTTTGACCTGAAAAAGAATCCGAAGCGTTCCTTTGTCCATCTTCAAGTCAACAGATGTTTTAATAATCAAATTGTCAGACGGAAGGACGAAAGGGCCTCCTGTGTCAGACAAAAACTCTGACCACGGCTTCTGTTTAGCAATGGAGGAGGAGATAATTCAGTCTTTCTGAATTAATCAGTTTAATTTTTTATCAATACCAATAAAATCTTGTGTCTCCTCTGCACAAGCTCAGGTGAGGTTTTAAAAAGCCAGCACATTAAGTGAAATGCATTCTGGCCGACAAAAAAAGTAGAATGAAACTCTACTAGAGTGTTAAGATGAACCAAATTTGTTATTGTTATAAAACTCTATCTGAAAATATATTGAGTTCTTGGTGTGTACAAAGTTTGTCGTCTTGATCGGCTCAGTTTCAGAATTCATAACTTCACAACAGATTTTGGGACATTGCTTTTCATGCCATTGTTTTGTCTGTGGATTCATAAAACTATGAGACAAGATCAAGTATGTCTGTGTGTGATTTTGTACTTTATACCAAGTTGAACAAAAACTGTCCAAATTTTTGCCTTCCATATTTCATCTTCAGGTTCAATACAAGGTTAGTTAAAACAAAAAAAAAAATGGCAGAAATTTTTATCTTTGTAGCAGCTTTGATTAACAGTGTGTTGAAAGATTGAATTATCAGACAGAAGCTTAACCTTTCCCCCCAAAAGCCCCAACATTTATGCGGTGATCTCATTTTGGCTGACAATCTCCTCCATGGTCATTACAATCTCCCTCAGGACCTACTATTCATTCCTGCACCAGAAAGAGGTCTGTGCGGGTATTACAAGAAACTGTTTCACAAACTTTTTGTTTGTTGTTTTTTTGGCCAAGATCAAAGTGTAGTATCTGTTGTTCCGATGGATACTGCACGCTGTCCTGTGCAGTTCTAGGAGGTGCACCTTCCCAGGCTTTGGTTTCTCACCCTTTGAGAAGGGGTTAGTTTATTGCTAATCGCCTGAGGCGCCCCTACCGTGGAATGCCGACGGGGCTGCCCAGGCAATTTTTAAATGGCCAGAATGCTCACCTCTCGAGCGCTGGCTTATCTAATCCCACTTTCCTGACCTTGTGTCACATCTTACCTTGTGGGAGGTAGATAAATCAATACAAGAAACTGTTTCACCGCCAATTTTGATTGAACCCGAGGAGAGCCCTTTTCTCAATCAGAATCCCTGGACCTTAGAGTAGACTTCCCATTAGGTGTAGTAAATGCGCCAACAACACAGAAATTCAAGGCAAATTTGGACAGGTGCTGGGCCACTGTATCCTCTTGCTGTGTAAATTTCTAACCCCCCCCCCCCCACTACATGGAAACTGATGCATGCTTGCTTTATTTTTTGCCAAATTTATTGAATTGAATCAACACTTCAACAAAGAGTTGTCTCAGACTGCAATTAGACGTGCTTATTCCTATTTATTTGTCGCCCCACTAGAGCAAAGTTAGACACAAGGTCAGTTTTTGATGTGGGGAAAATCCAGCTCCACAAAAAGGGGCACTTTGGATTGGGACAAAAAATAATGCCTCAGTCTAGAAGGATTTCTTCTTCACACACCGAGGACTGAACAGACTATATGAAGCATCAGAACAGATACTCCACTTTGACCAAGAAACGTGGTTGGTATTTACTTCCTGCCCACGGCAGGAAGACGTGGCACAAGGCTGGAAGATGGGGAGAATCAAGCCAGCACCCCTAAAAAAGGGAGACTCTGGCCTATTTAAATTTGCCCCGGCAGCATTCCTCAGTCGGGAAATCTTAGCCAGTTAACAATAAGCTAACTCCTCTCCAAAGAGGGAAGGCAAGGCCTGGGAGAGTTGACCACCTAGGGCTACCCAGGACTAATACCTCAGCCTGACAGATATAAGGCCACCGAAATGGCCCAGTTCTCGCCGGACTGATTGTCGAGAACGCATCCTAGACGTTGTTATTATTTGTATATTTTCTCTTAATATTTTCCGAACACTTAACCAACTGTAAGTAATTCTTTGAATAAAAAAAATGTAAAATTAAATTTGTCTTACCTACATCTCTAATAAAGTTCTGGGGTCTTTCACCCGTGTCGACAAAATGTTGACAATAGTCGTTGTGCGGATTTGCACTTTGGGTCCCCTGTCAAAAAGAAAGGAGGAGATAAACCTTAATGGTTGCCACATTTTAAAATAGCCAATAAAAATGGATTAATTTCTAATAAATTTGTCCAAGATCTTTCGATTAACATTCAGAGGAGAACCGTCAAAATTTAAATACAGGGTGGGCAAAAATAAGGGTCCTATTTTTAAAAATTCATAACTTTTTTATTTATTGATTTTTTTTTTTTTTTTTTTTAGAATAAGTAAAGGACCCCTTCCGAAGCAAGCATGAGCCGTATTAGCCCTAAGGAACGTACCCTCATTTAGAAAACATTATTTTTGCTGAAAAAACTCAAAACAGTGTAAAAAACAATACTTTAGTTTTTGTAAGTTTTAAGAAGTGTTTTTCGGCTAAAATTTGTTTTGTTTATTTCAAAAAATCTCGGAAGGGTCAGTCTACACACACATAAAGTTTGGTGAGTTTAACTTTTATTTTGTGGAAGTTATTCAAATTTAAAGATAGGACCCTTGTTTTGGCCCACCCTGTATAACAAACTGATGAAAGTTGATGGTTGGTGAGAAAATATTCATAGCAATATCTGTTTATGCACTAAAATGTGGTTTAAGTGAAGATGCGAAAGATCAGTTTTATGACAGGCTTATTACAGTAATTAGTAAGGTTGGTGAGAAGGAAGTGCTTGCTGTGACAGGAGATTTGATCATGTTAGAAAGACCCCTAGTGATTTTGAGGGTGTTTATTAAGGAATGGATATGGTGATAGGAATATAGAAGGAGAAAGAATCTTAGAATGGACATGTTGGTCCCCCGTGAGTCAGCCTGGTTGTTCCAACGCATCTCCCTGGCTATCGTTCGTGGCAACACTATGTCAGTAACGGCGGCATCACTTCCGTTTTAATCGTCATCTGTTGACTCTCTCTCTTTCTTTCTCTCCCCCTCTCTATCTACCTATGTCTGTATCTGTCTCTTTGCTTCTCTTTCTTTCTCTCCCCCTCTCTATCTACCTATGTCTGTATCTGGCTCTTTGCTTCTCTCCCCCTCTCTATCTACCTATGTCTGTATCTGTCTCTTTGCTTCTCTTTCTTTCTCTCCCCCTCTCTATCTACCTATGTCTGTATCTGTCTCTTTGCTTCTCTTTCTTTCTCTCCCCCTCTCTATCTACCTATGTCTGTATCTGTCTCTTTGCTTCTCTTTCTTTCTCTCCCCCTCTCTATCTACCTATGTCTGTATCTGTCTTTTTGCTTCTCTTTCTTCATTTCCCCCTCTCTATCTACCTATGTCTGTATCTGTCTCTTTGCTTCTCTTTCTTTCTCTCCCCCCTCTCTATTTACCTATGTCTGTATCTGTCTCTTTGCTTCTTTCTTTCTCTCCCCCTCTCTATCTACCTATGTCTGTATCTGTCTCTTTGCTTCTCTTTCTTTCTCTCCGCCCTCTCTATCTACCTGTCTGTATCTGTCTCTTTGCTTCTCTTTCTTTCTCTCCCCCTCTCTATCTACCTATGTCTGTATCTGTCTCTTTGCTTCTCTTTCTTTCTCTCCCCCTCTCTATCTACCTATGTCTGTATCTGTCTCTTTGCTTCTCTTTCTTTCTCTCCCCCTCTCTATCTACCTATGTCTGCATCTGTCTCTTTGCTTCTCTTTCTTTCTCTCCCCCTCTCTATCTACCTATGTCTGTATCTGTCTCTTTGCTTCTCTTTCTTTCTCTCTGCCTCTCTATCTACCTATGTCTGTATCTGTCTCTTTGCTTCTCTCTCTTTCTCTCCCCCCTCTCTATCTACCTATGTCTGCATCTGTCTCTTTGCTTCTCTTTCTTTCTCTCCCCCTCTCTATCTACCTATGTCTGTATCTGTCTCTTTGCTTCTCTTTCTCTCACATTATTGTTTAAAAAATTAAAGTTCTATTAATTGTATATAATTAGGAAGTCTTGAAATAAAGATGAAACGTTGAATTACTGTTTTTAAGAAAGGGAAAAGCCATCTTATTACGTATGAATCTGGAACAACAAAGACTCAAATAGATTAGCTGTTCGTAACGAAAAAGGACAGACAGCTCTTGAGTTATGTGAAAGTGAGAACTGGTGGAGAAATTGTGACACAACATAAACCAGTAATTTGTGACACAACATAAACCAGTAATTTGTGGCACAACATAAACCAGTAATTTGTGACACAACATAAACCAGTAATTTGTGACACAACATAAACCAGTAATTTGTGGCACAACATAAACCAGTAATTTGTGGCACAACATAAACCAGTAATTTGTGGCACAACATAAACCAGTAATTTGTGGCACAACATAAACCAGTAATTTGAGACACAACATAAACCAGTAATTTGTGACACAACATAAACCAGTAATTTGTGACACAACATAAACCAGTAATTTGTGACACAACATAAACCAGTAATTTGTGACACAACATAAACCAGTAATTTGTGACACAACATAAACCAGTAATTTGTGACACAACATAAACCAGTAATTTGTGACACAACATAAACCAGTAATTTGTGACACAACATAAACCAGTAATTTGTGACACAACATAAACCAGTATTTTGTGACACAACATAAACCAGTAATTTGTGACACAACATAAACCAGTAATTTGTGACACAACATAAACCAGTAATTTGTGACACAACATAAACCAGTAATTTGTGACCTTAGGTTGAAGAAAGCTCATGAGATAAAGAAAAAGTTTATCCCCAAAAGAAAGGTGCAGAGGTTGAATGAATAAAACGTGAAACGTAAGTTTAGAGATTAAGTGATCGAGCATTTGATTACGAAATCCACTTCAACATCGTGAGCTATTCGACTTGGAGCAAAACTATGGAAACTAAAGGTCTGAGAGTGAATGCTACCAAGACCAAAAGTGATGATCGGTGGTTGTAGTGTTAGAAAGCTCGACAAAAAAATAAAAGTTCACTTACTCAGTTTGTGGAAATAAAATTAAGCTAGTCAGATTCTCAAAGTTAGACAGCAATAAACTTGAACATGACAAAACTATATTTGATTCTTCCTAGCTTTTTCCTTATCGTTGGTCCATGTTAAGAAAATTAAAATTTACCTAACTTTATTTCCTTTCGGAAAATACTTTATTGGACTAGGAATATTTTTCCAGTGGCTGCCATCTTAGTTATCAGCAGCAAATTTTTAATCAAAATGGACAATGGATGACCTACTTGGGGGAATGCTATGGAAAGTAACAGTCTGAGAGTGAATGTTACCGAGAACAAAGTGATGATCAGTGGTTGTAGTGTTGGAAAGTTCCCAGAAAGAGGAAAGTTCCCAGAAAGAGGAAAGTTCCTATGCTCAGTTTGTGGAAACGGAGTTGAGAGAAACTCAATTTTTTGTGGTACACAAGATGTGCAGTGGAATTACACTTAAATTGACAGAGGATAACCAGTTTGTATGCAAGAAGTTTAAGACAATGGAAACGGATGAGAACTCAGATGTGGAATAAGTATATTTGGATAGCGAGGCTATTCAGAAGTTTTAATATCTTGATTATATCATTGAAGCACAGGGAGGAGTTGATGCTGGTGTGATAGGATTAGGAGTAAGTTCAGGGAAATGCTGTCATTACTAACCAGCAGAGCATTACCACTGTCGACCAAAGAAAGAGTCTATCAGGCATGGGTGTGCGCTGTGTGATGATGTATGAAAATGAAACCTGGCCAGTGAGGGTTGAGAATATGATCTGAGAATGATACGATGGATGTGTAATGCGAGTCTTAAAGACAGGCTTCGATCTGATGACCTCAGAGGAAGATTAAATCTGGACAGTAGAGGGAGATGTGTGCAGAGCAGGAGACTTGGTTGGTTTGGTCACATTGAAAGGATGGATGAGAGTGCTTGGGTTAATAGATGTAGAACAGTTGAGGTAGCAGGGTCAGTTGACAAGGGAAGGCCAAAGAAAAAAAATGGGAAGCAATGATAAGGATGGATTTGAGAGAAAGAGAGATAAATAAAGTCCTGGCAGAGATAAGTTAGTTTGGACATCAATTTCTAGAAACTGTCCAACAGATGCCATCCTAATGGTGGGTCTATATTTGGTGCTTGTGCTGATGAGAAGCCGTACGAAAAAATTATTTTTTTCATAAAAACAATATTATGTACTTATCTAGCGTTATATTCTTACTCACTGTACAAAAAAGTAGAAAAAATTATCCACTAGAATTTTAATTACAAGTATTTTTCCATTCTTCGTATCATAACAGCGATTCGTTCAGTAAGCGTCCATCTTTTTTCTTACAAATAATTCAAGGGCAGATAATTCGCAAGGGAGATAATCATGCAATTTAAAAAAAAAAACTACATATATAAAAATTAAATTTATTCCAATAAAACATTTCGTTATAATGCAATAAATTAATTTAATTTCGTTTATTTACTTTCATTTTGTTTTAGTGGAATAAATTTAATTTTTATATATGTAGTTTTTTTTTTTAAATTGCATGATTATCTCCCTTGCGAATTATCTGCCCTTGAATTATTTTTAAGAAAAAAGATGGACGCTTACTGAACGAATCGCTGTTATGATACGAAGAACGGAAAAATACTTGTAATTAAAGTTCTAGTGGATAATTTTTTTAAAATTTTTTGTACAGTGAGTAAGAATATAACGCTGAATAAGTATATGATATTGTTTTTATAAAAAAATAATTTTTTCGTACGGCCGCTCATCAGCACAAGCACCCTATATTTTAATATGCAATTTCAATCCAACAACAAAAAAATACTTACTTTTAGAAAAGTGCTGGAATCAGTATAAATTTCCTCCTGTTCAAATTCATCAATGTCATCTGTACTCTGCAAACAAAAGAAAATGGAAATGTTCAACATATCAACATCTACATGGGTCACTTAGTGCTTACAAAAAAAAATTTGAAAAAAAAAAAGAAAAAAAAAATTTGAAAAAAAAAAAAGAAAAAAAAAATTTGAAAAAAAAAAGAAAAAAAAAATTTGAAAAAAAAAAGAAAAAAAATTTGAAAAAAAAAAAGAAAAAAAATTTGAAAAAAAAAAGAAAAAAAAAAGAAGAAAAAAAAAAAGAAGAAAAAAATTTGAAAAAAAAAAGAAGAAAAAAAATTTGAAAAAAAAAAAGAAAAAAAAAATTTAAAAAAAAAAAAAGAAAAAAAAAATTTGAAAAAAAAAAGAAAAAAAAAAGAGTGCACTTGTCTTTAAAAATGTACAGGTTAAATATGACAGTTCAAAATAAATTAACAGTTTTATCATATTTTTCCGATTGACCATTACACAAATACACATAAATGCACAAATACATATGAAACAGGGGAGATAAGTCAGTCCATCAAGTCATAATCAATGGCAAATCGGAAAAGTACAATAAAAAGTATTTATATTTTTAATTAAAATTCTACTCGATAATTTTCCGTAATTTTTGGTGTAGATAGCTACTTTTGCCTGATACGCAAGTATATTAAAGAGTTTTCCAGTTATTTTGAACTGACATATTTCACTTTTGTATGTCTACCTATAAGCGGCAAAAAATTTTATTGAATTTATTATTCTTGAATAAGGGCCGCTCGCCAATCAATTGGGTCTTATCCTTCAAACCAGACTTGATTCTAGTCTGACAACGGCGGCGGCAATGGGGCCTCCCAGTCCACCATCTTTAATAATTCGAAAAGGAATTTCTGTGGATCAGGCTGGAAAAAGAAAACTGCCCAGAAATAAATCACAAGATAATACAAATAAATTCACTTAGTTTATTGGCTCCTACGGAAAAAACAATCTCTGTGAACTGTGGTCGTTTTATGTATCCCAGAGGGGAGGCGGGTGCCCGCCAGCGGCTTAAAGATAACTGATACACGTCCGAAGTGGTGAAAATTCTGAATTCAAATTCTGACCAAAGTAACAACTTCATGCAAAATTTCAAGGAAATTCAATGGATGGTTGTGGAGAAAAATCCAGACGTATGGACATGTCTCAAAACATAAGTCCTCCGATTTTATAAATCGGGGGACCAATTAAACATTGAAAAAAAAAAAAAACATGTCAAGACTTAATTAATCTGTTCCCTGATTATTTTGGGTATTCATGGGATAAACATTCTGAACCTTTTTTTTTTTTTTACAATCCCGAGTATTTGCGCTCTATCACTGAAACTAAATTTACGAGCCTGGGACACTTTGTTCAATAATTTCCCAGTTTTCTATGAATCTTGAGTATTTTTAGTTCTTTGTTCAGTGTGATACGTCTCGCCTTGTTTTTCTCATGTTTCTTTCTAAATATAAGTCGCTATTTTTTTTTTTTTTTTTTTACAACTGTGGGGTGTTTTAGTTACTATTTTCAAAATATAAAAAAATACTTTTCCACTAATTCATTTCGTTTTATTGTGTTCAAAATTCTAAATTGAAACGGATATTGAGAAAACGATAACTTTTTTTTCTCTAATGAACGTAAATGATTTCATTTGAAAGTAAAATTTTTATTTACAAAACTAATGTGTGAGAAATGGTTTTGGTATAATTACAAATAAAACAAATAAACTTGAGATTATATTTTATTATTTCCTTCAATTTCGTATATATATGTATATGTGTGTGTTGTTGGACTCAACTATCCAATGTTCTCCCTCCCCCCCTTTTTTAAATCCCTTGATACAGCTTTTGTTAAGTGAGGGCGAACAGATCGACTGGCTTTCTTTTTTTGCTGCTTTTTTTTTTTTTACTTTTAATCATGAATGAGAAAACTTGTCTTCCCTTTACGCTTGCAATAATAAAATGTTGTCCTCCCCCCCAAATTATGATATATTCTTCGGGGAGGGTAGATACTTGGATCTTATCAGCTAGAATCTCATTGGATGTTTTGCTCCACTTTTCAAACTTTGAGTAGTGGTAGCAAAACAATGACACCTTCTTTTGTGCAACACTCCATGGTTGGCCTTTTAAGCCTCTTATGTTTCTTTTTGTTGTTGCTGCATTTGATGAAGATAGGGGGCCAGGATCTTTTGTCTCAAAGCCTGATGGCTGACCCTGGTTAGCCTCTGTATTGGCTGGAGCACCATTTCCAGAGGCAGGAAGGTTTACACCATTGCTTACATCTTCCCGTCTGGTGTATGAACGGGTTGATGGGCCATTTTTTATCCTGGGTGCCGGCCTGCCAGTATTTATTTTTGTTTTTGCATTGTTAACTGGACCAATTACAGGAGGCTGCTCCACCTAGACAGCAGTACCTCCCCATTGCACCTGCAGGAAAGAATCAGAGTCAATCCCTGATGCATGTGGCAGCCATACTAGAGGGGGGAGATGGACACGGAAGTAATTTTGTTCTCTATTGTCGATATGTAATTTAAACCCCTATTAAATTGACCTTGTGTCACATGTTGTTGGGAGGGGGAGGGGGTGATAAAAAAAGTGGCGCTCTTGTATAAGCAGCAACCGATCGGAGGGAGATAACTATTTTTCTTAGCCTCCGCTATTCCGAATTCGCTTATACTTTGGCAAGGGAGATAACTTTGTTTATCGCAGCATGAAAGAAAATAACTTTTCTTTTTATGTTTATATAAAGTGTATACAATTTGTGGCATGTAAATAAAAGTGCTTAAAAGTTATTTTGAACGGGTTAGGGTTTAGGGTTTTAACGCATTTCAAAACCGTAAAATGTTTTTTTATTAATAAACAAAGTTATCTCCCTTGCCAAAGTATAAGCGAATTCGGAATAGCGGCGGCTAAGAAAAATAGAGTTATCTCCCTCAGATCGGTTACTGCTTATACAAGAGCGCCAACAAAGTTACTGCGTTATCTCGAGCAAAATCCTTAGAAAATTGTATCTTGAAATCTTACCTTGTTCCCGAGTGTTTGCATGTTCATAGCACTTTTCTCCGACACAGACTGACGCACAGGGTTCGTAACACTCGGACCCTCACTGCTACTGTCGAAATAAAAATTTTGGCAAATAGATAGATAGATAGATAGATAGATAGATAGATAGATAGATAGATAGATAGATAGATAGATAGATAGATAGATAGATGGAGAGACAGAGATAGATAGATAGATAGATAGATAGAGAGACAGAAATGGATAGATAGAGAGACAGAAATAGATAGATAGATAGAGAGACAGAAATGGATAGATAGATAGATAGATAGATAGATAGATAGATAGATAGATAGATAGATAGATAGACAGAAATGGATAGATAGATAGATAGACAGAAATGGATAGATAGATAGATAGACAGAAATGGATAGATAGATAGACAGACAGAGATAGATAGATAGATAGAGAGACAGAAATGGATAGATAGAGAGACAGAAATGGATAGATAGAGAGACAGAAATGGATAGATAGATAGACAGAAATGGATAGATAGATAGATAGACAGAAATGGATAGATAGATAGATAGACAGAAATGGATAGATAGATAGACAGACAGAGAGAGATATATAGATAGATAGAGAGACAGAAATGGATAGATAGATAGATAGATAGACAGAAATGGATAGATAGATAGACAGACAGAGAGAGATATATAGATAGATAGAGAGACAGAAATGGATAGATAGATGGACAGAAATGGATAGATAGATAGATAGATAGATAGACAGAAATGGATAGATAGATAGACAGAAATGGATAGATAGATAGATAGAGAGACAGAAATGGATAGATAGATAGATAGAGAGACAGAAATGGATAGATAGATAGATAGAGAGACAGAAATGGATAGATAGATAGATAGATAGACAGAGATAGATAGATAGATAGGAATAGACTGACGCACAGGGTTCGTAACACTCGGACCCTCACTGCTACTGTCGAAATAAAAAGAAATAAATGTATTAAATTATAGATATTCAAAAAATAACTTAGGGTTAGTGGAATTTTATTATATACTTTTATTAAAAGTATCAAAAATTACTGTGTGATATTAAAGTGGAGGGGTTAGGGTTAGTGGAATTTTATTATATACTTTTATTAAAAGTATCGAAAATTACTGTGTGATATTAAAGTGGAGGGGGGGGGGGAATATGGCAAAGCCAAAAAAGATATACATTAAATAAAAATACTGTTATCAAAACAGAAACCTCTGACCAGTTCTAAAAAAGTTTGCAGCCATTTTCTAATAAGTATTTCACTAGCAGCCTTAATACTCACCCGGGATTAGGGTTAGGGTTAAGGTTAGTCAATGTGTTGGTGAGCAATCGGTAAATGCACAAGGAGTCTGTCTTTAGGTGTAGAGATTTCGCCTCCCAGTGTATAGCAAGATTTAATCTCTTTATAATTGCATCCAACTCCGCGAGGTTGATGTGATGTTTGTCTGGTTGAGAGATTCAATGTTGGTGCATTTTCAAGCTAGAGGTTAATAGATAGACACAGAGACAGACAGATAGACAGAGATAGATAGAGACAAGGATAGATAGATAGGTAGAGAGAGAGAGATAGACAGATAGAGACAGGGATAGATAGACAGAGATAGATAGAGACAGGGATAGATAGACAGAGATAGATAGAGACAGGGATAGATAGACAGAGATAGATAGAGACAGGGATAGATAGACAGAGATAGATAGAGACAGGGATAGATAGACAGAGAGAGATAGAGACAGGGATAGATAGACAGAGAGAGATAGAGACAGGGATAGATAGACAGAGAGAGATAGAGACAGGGATAGATAGACAGAGAGAGATAGAGACAGGGATAGATAGACAGAGAGAGATAGAGACAGGGATAGATAGACAGAGATAGATAGAGACGGATAGATAGACAGAGATAGATAGAGACAGGGATAGATAGACAGAGATAGATAGAGACAGGGATAGATAGACAGAGATAGATAGAGACAGGGATAGATAGACAGAGAGAGATAGAGACAGGGATAGATAGACAGAGAGAGATAGAGACAGGGATAGATAGACAGAGAGAGATAGAGACAGGGATAGATAGACAGAGAGAGATAGAGACAGGGATAGATAGACAGAGAGAGATAGAGACAGGGATAGATAGACAGAGATAGATAGAGACGGATAGATAGACAGAGATAGATAGAGACAGGGATAGATAGACAGAGATAGATAGAGACAGGGATAGATAGACAGAGATAGATAGAGACAGGGATAGATAGACAGAGATAGAGAGAGAGAGATAGGTAGAGAGAGAGATAGATATGTAGAGATAGATAGGTAGAGAGATAGATAGATAGAGAAAGAGACAGAGATGGATAGATAGATAGAGACAGATAGATAGACAGAGATAGATAGACAGAGATAGATAGAGACAGGGATAGGTAGAGAGAGAGAGAGAGAGATAGAGATAGATAGGTAGAGAGAGAGATAGATAGGTAGAGATAGATAGATAGATAGAGAGAGAGAGACAGAGATGGATAGATAGATAGAGAGATAGAAATGGATAGATAGATAGAGAGACAGAAATGGATAGATAGATAGAGAGACAGAAATGGATAGATAGATAGAGAGACAGAAATGGATAGATAGATAGAGAGACAGAAATGGATAGATAGATAGAGAGACAGAAATGGATAGATAGATAGAGAGACAGAAATGGATAGATAGATAGAGAGAGAGAGAGAGAGAAGAGATAGATAGATAGATAGAGAGAGAAAAGAGATAGAGATAGAGATAGATAGAGACACACACCAGCTCATACTTACGTGGCATAGCGTTGCTTTTTGGGAGGAGAAATGTCCGAATGAAGAATGTTTCTCAGTTCATCTGGTCCCGAGGCTCCCAACTGAATATAATGAAAAAATGTTTGATTTTAGGTCAAATTAAACAACACCCGAACGGAGAGAGGGGGGGGGGGATCTTGTATCAATTCTACAGAGGGCTGTTAGGGCTTAAAGTATCATGAATAGCATTCTTAAGTGTATTACATACAGTATGCCAAGGGCACTTTATACCAATTTTGCTGCAATTCTAATCAATAGATTGGAAGCTAATAAGTGTTTATAATTAGTAGTACATTAATATTTACCCCTATGACACATCTGGCAGGAATCCAAAGGCTCTTCAATCTAAATTTAGTGCAATTTTGCAAAATACCATTCAAGGTTCTAAGTGTTTATTATGATTAGTAACAGTATCAATCTTAATCAGCTTCACTGCTATTTGGGTCTGACTTTGAAAATCCGACTGACCTAATTTTATATGTTAGATGATTTGGGGTTCAGAATTAATTACAAACCGGAAGTAATTACAACTCGAAATTAATTACAACTTGGACTTAATTTATCAATTTTATTTGTTATTCAATTAATAAATCTCATTTTATTTCTTTCATTTGCAAAATTATATTGTACGAATTAAAAAAAAGTTTTATTTCATTTTATCATCAAGAATTTATAAAGTCGTATATTAATCATATTTTTTAAAGAAATGTGTAAAGTCGTATATTAATCATATTTTTAAAGAAATTTGTAAAGTATATTTATCATATTTTTTAAAGAAATTTGTAAAGTATTTTATTTACTCCTCTCCAGGAGTTAGGCACAAAGCCAATTTTATCCTACTCCCACAAGTAAGATGTGACCCAAGGTCGGGTCAGAAAGTGGGGGTTAAAAAGCCAGTGCCCGAGAGGTGAGCACTCTGACTATCAAAAATTGCCTGGGCAGCCCCGTCAGCATTCCCCAGTAGGGGCGCCTCAGGCAGTAAGCAATAAACTTACTCCTCCCCAAAGAGGGGTGACGAAGCCTGGGAAGGTGGACCTCCTAGAACTGCACAGGACAATCCCATAGATCGGCGTAAATCAAGTCCCGAAGGACAAGACAATACAAGTCTATGGGGTGCCTAGCAAAAGTGCCAGGTAAGAAATTTGTAAAGTATATTTATCATATTTTTTACAGAAATTTGTAAAGTATATTAATCATATTTTTAAAGAAATTTGTAAAGTATATTTATCATATTTTTGTAAGAAATTTGTAAAGTATATTTATCATATTTTTTTAAGAAATTTGTAAAGTATATTTATCATATTTTTGTAAGAAATTTGTAAAGTATATTTATCATATTTTTTAAAGAAATTTGTAAAGTATATTTATCATATTTTTTAAAGAAATTCGTAAAGTATATTTATCATATTTTTTAAAGAAATTTGTAAAGTATATTTATCATATTTTTTAAAGAAATGTGTAAAGTATATTTATCATATTTTTTAAAGAAATTTGTAAAGTATATTTATCATATTTTTTAAAGAAATTTGTAAAGTATATTTATCATATTTTTTAAAGAAATTTGTAAAGTATATTTATCATATTTTTTAAAGAAATTTGTAAAGTATATTTATCATATTTTTAAAAGAAATTTGTAAAGTATATTTATCATATTTTTTAAAGAAATTTGTAAAGTATATTTATCATATTTTTTAAAGAAATTCGTAAAGTATATTTATCATATTTTTTTAAGAAATTTGTAAAGTATATTTATCATATTTTTTAAAGAAATTTGTAAAGTATATTTATCATATTTTTAAAGAAATTTGTAAAGTATATTTATGATATTTTTTCAAGAAATTCGTAAAGTATATTTATCATATTTTTTAAAGAAATTTGTAAAGTATATTTATCATATTTTTTAAAGAAATTCGTAAAGTATATTTATCATATTTTTTCAAGAAATTTGTAAAGTATATTTATGATATTTTTTCAAGAAATTCGTAAAGTATATTTATAATATTTTTTCAAGAAATTTGTAAAGTATATTTATGATATTTTTTCAAGAAATTCGTAAAGTATATATATCATATTTTTTAAAGAAATTTGTAAAGTATATTTATCATATTTTTTTAAGAAATTTGTAAAGTATATTTATCATATTTTTAAAGAAATGTGTAAAGTATATTTATCATATTTTTTAAAGAAATTTGTAAAGTATATTTATGATATTTTTTAAAGAAATTTGTAAAGTATATTTATCATATTTTTTCAAGAAATTTGTAAAGTATATTTATGATATTTTTTAAAGAAATTTGTAAAGTATATTTATGATATTTTTTCAAGAAATTTGTAAAGTATATTTATGATATTTTTTCAAGAAATTCGTAAAGTATATTTATCATAGTTTTAAAGAAATTTGTAAAGTATATTTATCATATTTTTTAAAGAAATTTGTAAAGTATATTTAGATTTAGATTTGTAATTAATTCCGTCATCCGATGATTTATTAAAAAAAAAAAAATGTCTC
This sequence comes from Sepiola atlantica, assembly GCA_963556195.1. Classification (NCBI taxonomy): domain Eukaryota; kingdom Metazoa; phylum Mollusca; class Cephalopoda; order Sepiida; family Sepiolidae; genus Sepiola; species Sepiola atlantica. Next base: position 10,722,924 of record OY744552.1, read on the forward strand.
TTGTTTTTAGTATGCGAATAATCGGATCACCTAAGTTAAGCAATATTGAGACTGGTCAAAACTTAAGTGGGTGACCATTTATCAAGAATATCAGGTGCCGTGAGTTTGTCAGTGGCTGTAAAGTAACTTTCCTTACTAACTTAGGAAAGGTATGCCTGTCTCCTCCTCCCTAATCTAGCAGACTAGACTTTCAATCTAGCAATGATGCAGATGATGGACAAGGTCATCTCAACTCGAAGACATGTAATGAAAAGAAATAAAAGAAACTCAAAAAGATTATTTTAAACAATGGAGAGAAATTGGAAAGCATAACATTCCTTTAGCGTCAATTATGAACAAATAGAAATACGATTTATCAAAATGTTTGAAATGGAATTCGATCAGGAATTCTGACTAAAATTAGGTGACAACTTCTAGTATTGACTGAACCAGCAGACGAACAATGGGACAATTAGAATCTGGGGAAAAAGTAGTGCAAAGATAAACAGTTATAAAATTGGGCCTAATTAAAAAAAAGTGTGGCAAGATCTAGGTAATGTGTTGTTTGGCGCAAGAGATAAGCAATCTGAGAGGCCATTTTAAAGAAACCTCTGGATGAGGATCTCCGTTATTTTCAACGTACAGAATGACAGGTGGCTAGCCTACAGTATGTATAAAGTTCCGTGCGTCATGAAGACCAAGTTCCCTTAAAGTCCTTAAAACTAATGGTCAATTGAATGCAAATATAAGATATAGGGTATCTTTTACAATAATCCGCAGAGTCGCCAACAGGGTCCAAAAAATAAATATGCAACAAGTGACGGTGACCTACGTCGAGAATAGATATTTTCCTACTTACCTATGAAATTTGTTTGTATCTTTACGTACTATAAATGGGTCTTTATTAGATGTAAAAAAAAATGTTTTTTTTGGCACGTATTTTTATAAAAACAAAATGGCCGCTCCGCCTTACCTCGTTACGAACACCCTCCCCCAATGCTTGTCCAATGTTCGTGTGACAAAAATATTGATTTCTAATAAATAGCAGTTGAAACGGCTTAAAAATACAAACAAATGTCACAGATAAGTTGGAAAATAACTTTTATCGGCTACAGTTACTTTTATTTGTTGTATATTTGTTTTTATAGCGTTTTCACTCTGTGGATTATTGTACAAGATACCCAAGATATATATGCTTTGAACCCTGTAATACAGCTTCATTGAGCTTACAATTGGAAACACTTCAGATATTATAAGGAGTATACATTTTTTTTCTTTAAAATATATCTTTGTAAAAACATAAATATATATATATATATATATATAAAACTTAGAGAAAGAGGCAAAATGATGCAGATACCTTTTATTAAAACTCAAAATTTTTTTTTTTTTTCATCTTGACTTTTTTCTTTTTGCCTCTTTCTCAAAAATGCTTTAAAAAAAGGAACTTGCGCAAATTTATACACCTACTTGCGACCATGCGCAAATTTATATACCTACTTGCGACCATGCGCAAATTTATATACCTACTTGCGACCATGCGCAAATTTATATACCTACTTGCGACCATGCGCAAATTTATACACCTACTTGCGACCACGCGCAAATTTATACACCTACTTGCGACCACGCGCAAATTTATACACCTACTTGCGACCACGCGCAAATTTATACACCTACTTGCGACCATGCGCAAATTTATATACCTACTTGCGACCATGCGCAAATTTATATACCTACTTGCGACCATGCGCAAATTTATATACCTACTTGCGACCATGCGCAAATTTATATACCTACTTGCGACCATGCGCAAATTTATATACCTACTTGCGACCATGCGCAAATTTATATACCTACTTGCGACCATGCGCAAATTTATATACCTACTTGCGACCATGCGCAAATTTATATACCTACTTGCGACCATGCGCAAATTTATATACCTACTTGCGACCATGCGCAAATTTATATACCTACTTGCGACCATGCGCAAATTTATATACCTACTTGCGACCATGCGCAAATTTATATACCTACTTGCGACCATGCGCAAATTTATACACCTACTTGCAACCATGCGCAAATTTAAGTTCATATTTAAAAAGAGACATTACATTATTAGTCAAAACATCGGACGTCACTTAAACAAGACCAGAAAGGACCCTTACGAAAAAAAATAAGGTTAATACCTTTTATTTGTTTAAATTTCTATCTCTGAAGAAGTTTGTGATACCGAGCGAAATTATTGGAAAAAAAAAGTCAAGATGAAAAAAAAAAAAATATTTTGATAAAAAATTATCTGCATCTAACAAATGGTTTTTTGAAGGCATTTTGCCTGAAAGATGCTTAAAAACATGAATTCGCCCAAATATCAGGTCAGTTTAATTTTATTCGAATTAGATTTTATGGTTTGCATTACTCCTATCAGTTCTTAGGGACTCTGAATTTGGACATCATAATATTCAACACCAAGTGAGTTTTCTGAATTTTTCATATGATTTGTTTTTTTTATCGTTTTATTAATTTGCATACACCTTGAATACAATTTTCACTGTTATCTACTGCATCGATAGCAAACGAATTTCCCGCCTGGATACCTTTTGTCGTTTTTGGACCACCATTCACCAATTGGATTATTTTTTAATCAACCTCTTTGATATCTTGCCTGGAGCTATTTTAAACTTTTTGACTTGGATGAACTGTATAGGTTTACAAAAAAGTATGTTTTAGGCCAATATAGTTGATGTTTTATATACCTTTATGTATTTTTATATATTTTCAAAGTTTAATTTTTATTACCTGCAGTAATGTCATTGCAGTAATGGTCCTCTGAGGAGAAGATTTTCTTTGAAAACTCATGAGTTAAGGACTTTAAAGTACTTTGCCTGAACATTGAACTGTAATAAAATTTGATTCGCACCTTATTTTGTTCTTTCATTTCATCTATTGCTATTAATGCTCTATCCAGTATATTGAGCTTTATTTTTATCCGGATGTTCACTAATTAAAGATATTAGTTGCCTCTTATATCTTTTGTTGTATTAACCTTATATATATATATATATATATATATAAGTCAGTTCATATTATATTCCAATAACCATGCTTTTATTTTATTTTTATTTTTTCACATTTCCAAAAAACATAATATTTCTGTGAGATATATTTTTACGGTCCGTTTCATTTGTCTTGTGCCAAACAACATTTTTATGTCATTGGAATATAATATGAACTGACTTATATTTGCTCTGTTATCAATAATTGACAATCATGTAGCTGAATCTTTTAAGGAGACTACAAAGTAAAAGGAACTGATAGTATATGCTAATACATATATTGCATTAATATATATATATATATATATATATATATAATAATGGTAATAATCCAGGTGAAAAATATCCACAGGGTGGTAATCCAGAGAATTTTAACCGGGTTTATAAAAAGTGCTCAATATCAAAATAGAGCTTTATATATGATAATTTTATTTACACAGACATGTACAAAATCTGCGACACTGGCATGTCGATGTTATCGATCAACAGTTACTATAAACTGAGATCTCATCAGGCAGAGTTCTCTCCAAATATGATCTGAGGTTAAGATCGGATTCTAACTCTGCCTGATGAGATCTCAGTTTATAGTAACTGTTGATCGATAACATCGACATGCCAGTGTCGCAGATTTTGTACATGTCTGTGTAAATAAAATTATCATATATATATATATATATAAATACCTGCGTTATCTCTTTTTTCGCACCCTCTCAACAACAGCTGCACTCCGATCAGTTTGGGGCCTGCCAGAACGCTGGCCACTCTCCGCTGACGTGCGGCCATTTTTGAATCGGTTGAACCACTCCTTAATTTGTGTTACACCCATCAACACCTGCTGAATCTAACGCGACGGCAGAGATGAACACTATTCCAAAAGAAGACTTCCAGAGGTGTTTCCGGCAGTGGATGGATCGGTGGGTTATGTGTGTGCAAGCACAAGGGGCCTACTTTGAAGGGGATTAGGGTCCCAACCCCGTCACGTATTTGAAATATTTTTTTCTGGCCTTAGGTCGGATACGTTTTAGACATGCCTCGTATTTCATTTACAAATTAGGCACAAGGCCATCAAAAGTGGGGGAAGGGGTGTCTGGTCAGTGTTCAATGAAGGCCACGATAATATGTGTACCCTTCTCTTAATACCGAGATGGATGTAACACGAGCCCCTTTTTTTAACGTGAAAGAATCAATCTCTCTCAGAAAAGGGAGTACTTTGGATGGTTGCAAGATTTGCCGTGCGTGATTGAACTTGTCGATAGGGGTGATTCAGACGACCGGTAATAACCCCACCTCCTTCTCGAAGAAAGAGGAAATGCCTAGGAGGCCAGGTCTTGAAAGTATCTAGTTAAATTCAATAAGACCAGTCCTCCATTTGGGGGCCATGTGTCGCATTTTGTTTTTCTTTTTTAATAAAAAAACGCAAATAAATAATAAATAAACAACAGAAAATATATAAAACAGATATAACTCAATAAAACAAACAATAAAAAAAAATTTAAAAATATAAATAAACGTAACAATAAGTCATTATAGGCTTCCATAGTTTAAAAAAACAAATCATCAATGCTTTTGTTGTTGTCAGGGGCCGCCAAAAAATAATGACAATAAACATCAACTCGAGAATTTAAAAAAAAAAGACGTATCATTTGTTATAAATCAACTCACAGCCATCGCCAATAATTCCTTCCGTTTCTGGGATCTCTCCCGAAGTTCTTTAAGCCTTTCACTCATGTTTTGAAATTAGAAAATGGTATTTCTTTTCGTGTTGTATAGCGTGCGTTACTAGAAATACAAGAATTTCCCGGTAGGCGCCATTACAATCGAGATTATTTGTTTCGTATTTTTTATCGATTAGTCACGACTGGCAAATGTGAATGAATGGCGTCTGCAATAAGATAGTCATCATTTTGCGCCAATTTTTAAATATCTATACTATTGTGATAATAAAGCTGAGTTCATCAACGTTTGTTTCCCTAAGGCTTTTTCCCTATATACTTTAATAACACAAAATTCCTTAATGTATTTGTATAGTAAAAATCATTTCCAATGTATTTGTATAGTAAAAATCATTTCCAATGTATTTGTATAGTAAAAATCATTTCCAATGTATTTTTATAGTAAAAATCATTTGCAATGTATTTTTATAGTAAAAATCATTTTCAATGTACTTTTATAGTAAAAATCATTTTCAATGTATTTTTATAGTAAAAATCATTTCCAATGTATTTTTATAGTAAAAATAATTTCCAATGTATTTTTATAGTAAAAATCATTTCCAATGTATTTTTATAGTAAAAATAATTTCCAATGTATTTTTATAGTAAAAATAATTTCCAATGTATTTTTATAGTAAAAATAATTTCCAATGTATTTTTATAGTAAAAATCATTTTCAATGTACTTTTATAGTAAAAATCATTTTCAATGTATTTTTATAGTAAAAATCATTTTCAATGTACTTTTATAGTAAAAATCATTTCCAATGTATTTTTATAGTAAAAATAATTTCCAATGTATTTTTATAGTAAAAATCATTTCCAATATATTTGTATAGTAAAAATAATTTCCAATGTATTTGTATAGTAAAAATAATTTCCAATGTATTTTTATAATAAAAATAATTTTCAATGTATTTTTATAGTAAAAATGGTTCAGCAAACAAACCCAAGAGACGCACCACAAAGGAACACACAAGAAGTACGCCTTCCACTCTACCCCCCCCCCGACCCTGAGGGTGACAAGAAGAAAAAGACACTTCAAAATGTATAAACAAACTTTCCTTGCCTCGTGAACAGCTACTTACACACAGACAAGAAGTCAGGCGAATAGAAGCAAACCACTATGACACACACACACACACACACACACATAATAACAGAATATGGTAAATCTACCCACACACACAGTATCATGCTTATTCACTGAACAATTTCTAACAAAGAACACGAATTGTATAAACTTTGCCAAAGAACATTTCTTCACTAAACCTAACCTTTATATTCTTTGAAAATTGTCGTTCTAAAAATGTTTTGTTGATTAATCATGTTTTATTTCATTTTTCATTCACAAAACTCCATTCGTGTTAAGTTAGCACTTGCTAGCCGGTGACCCTAATATTTCTTCTCTAATATACCCTTCCTTCGTCATTTCATTTCATTTCCATTTATATTTACTATACATGTTAAACAAGCAACCAATGGGTCACAACGTCACATCTATTTCCATCAATTCCCACGGCCGAGTAAAACTAACCTTGAGAGTTCAGAAAGTTGTCCCTGACTGAACTTTCATTTCCTGTTAATTTATTTACCGCTATGGAGGTTAGACACAAAATAGCGCACTATGGCCTACAAAAAATGCCTGAGTATTGATTTACTCCTCTCCAGGAGTTAGGCACAAGGCCAGTTTTTATCTTACTCCCACAAGTAAGATGTGACCCAAGGTCGGGTCGGGAAAGTGAGGTTTGAAAAGCCAGCGCCTGAGAAAGTGAGCACTCTGGCCATTAAAAATTGCCTGGGCAGCCCCGTCGGCATTCCCTGGTAGGGGCGCCTCAGGCAGTAAGCAATAAACTTACTCCTCCCCAAAGAGGGGAGGTAAAGCCTGGGAGGGTGGACCTCCTAGAACTGCACAGGACAGACCCATAGACCGGCATAAATAAAGCCCCAAAGGCCAAGACAATGCCGGTCTATGGAAGGCCAAAGTATAATGCCTGAGTTGCCCCGTCAGAATTCCTCGGTATGAGCGCCTCAAGCGATTAGCAATTAACTAACCTTTTCTCAGCGAGAAGGTAAAGCTTGGGAGGGTGGACCTCCTAGGACTACCCAGAACCTTTCAAACCAACAGAGAACAAGGCCATACCAGTATGTTCCAGACTCTGCCGGAATGATTTTCAAGGACAAATCCTTGATTAGTATTTTTTAAAAAACAGCGTATTTTTGTATTCTTGTCTACGTGACTCTTACCCGACGGCCATGTTTGTTGTGTTAATGAAACTGTATGAATAAAGTTGATTTAAATTGTAATGAAGAAGTTTGTCCTTATAACCAAACTAAGAAGAAGAAGAAGAAGAAGAAGAAGAAGAAGAAGAAGAAGAAGAAGAAGAAGGAAAATAATCAAATGAAAAGAAGAAGAAGAAAAGGAAAAGAAGAAGAAAAGAAGAAGAAGAAGAAGAAGAAGAAGAAGAAGAAGAAGAAGGAAAATAATCAAATGAAAAGAAGAAGAAGAAAAGGAAAAGAAGAAGAAAAGGAAAAGAAGAAGAAGAAGAAGAAGAAGAAGGAAAAAAGAGAAAAGAAGAAGAAGAAGAAAAAAGAGAAAAGAAGAAGAAAAGAAGATGGTGGTGGTGGTTGATATTTGGATACCGTTATCTTAAAAGTTTAAGTTAACGTGCACAAAAACCATTAAGTTGAAGTTCAGTGAAAAAATATTTTTAAATGGGGGGAATTTATAAATTAAACTATTTACCTAAACGGCGTTGCCAGGGGAATCTTTTTACTTTTGTTTTTATTTCGCTTCTTTATTTTTTTTTATTTTCATTAACTATGCCGTTTTTTGTTGTTTTTTTTTGTTTGTTCCTTTATTAAATTATTATTATTATTATTATTATTATTATTATTATTATTATTATTATTATTATTATTATTATTATTATTATTCGTACTTGTGCACTTTAGGGACTGGACCGAATTTATTTGTTTTCATTTTTGCAGAGCTACAAAAGCGTCGACTAACAGATCGTCAGCTGCACCCCCCCCCTCACTTATCCTCTATTGAGTTCTTCTCTAGAAAGCCGAGAAAGGTCACTGGACCGGGGAAGCTTTTTGAGCGCAGCTATGCACTCTCTGAAGAACTGCGATTCGCCCCTTGGCCTACGACGGCCCTCGACCGAATGGTCGAAGATAAGGTTGGGGAAAGGACTATCGACCGCGGATTTCCACACAGATTCCTCTATCAATGTTTGACTCAGGAAAGCCAGTCTCTTAGCGTCTCGATGACACGTCAAGTTGGACATCCCCAAGCCTCCCTCACACGGACGTTGAATACAGATCTGGCTGCGAACCCAGTGCCTCTTCCTGCCGTAGGGTTAAGGTTCCAGCGATTTGTTGCAGCAGACCTGCTTCAATGCAGCTAAAACCTCACACTCCATAACCCTACCTTCGTAACAAGCTGCTCTAGCCATATTGAGGTGGGGAGAGTCAGCCAAATAGTTGCCAAAATCCTGAACTGGGAGTTTGGGCAGTTGGGTGTAGCGCTCCTCGAAATGCTCCCAGAAATCCCTCTCAGATCTCTCGAGTCGATTCCAAGGCACATCCATCCGGGTGCTTGACTTTTCCGATGTACCTATCTGAGCCACACCATGAAACTTCCTTACGCTCATCCGTACCAGAGTTCACAGCTTCATTGGAAATTTTCCTTTGCATAGCCCTAACTACTTGGCCTTCGCTAATCTCACGTCGTAAGTCCTGCTTAGCTAGGTCTATGTTTACAGTATCCCCCAGCCACCAACCATGCTTTGCCGTCTTTGCCTTATTTAGGACGTATTTGACGGAAAAACTTCTGATCTTAGTTTTCAAGCTAACCCACCACTTATTCCAGGTAACCGCCCTCATTAAAGCCCGCAGGATAAGTAGCATTAACTTTTCCCGGAAGTCTCGTATCTCCAGCAAAGCGGTATACAACTTCCAGTACCCAGCTAGTTTAGGCCTATTTCCTAACTTCAACTGGGCCATAACTCATTTATAGTCCGATTGACCTAGCCATTGGAACGTAGGACACAATATAAAGTCTACATTGCCTCTTCGAACTAACATCTTATCCGAATAAGTATTTGTGCAGGAAGGCACACTATTTGTCCATGTCCAGTTCTTCCATCCCAGATGATCAACACGAAACCTGTCGACCAGATCGCATCTAGCCATCAGGTCAGCTAGGCTGGTCTCACATCTCTTTGTCCCTCTAGCTCCCCTCCTGACTATCTTGGGATCAAGGATGGCATTTCAATTTTCCATCAGAACTACTCGCTTCGAACATGCAACGAACACATTCAGATCTCGAAAAAAGGAGACCGCTTCTCGAGTGGTGCTGGTCGCATGAACCGCAACGACCCGGAACACAATCTTTTACAGCAATATCGGCCACGACCAGCCTACTCCCCGTATCCCTATGGACAATGTCGACTGTCGCGGACAGAGTGCGTTTCACAAGCAAGGAAACGCCCTTCCTCCGGGTATTACCATATGCTGAAAAAACGTTGTAGTCTCTGGTCAGCACCTGACAATCCCCGGATAAAACAAAGTGTGTCTTCTGGATCGCAGCTACATCAACTCTTAGGGATAAGACCTCGAGCCTCTTGCATTCAAACTAGCCAAGCACAGAGTCATGGACTTACCTGAAGCAATGTCGCACCTGGTTCCGAAGTCTGCCGGCGAAAGGATGCTGACACTATGCGTCATGCTAGATGTGGTCAGTTCTTTGGTATCTCGACTGCTGTGCGCAATGCCGCCAACGTCCAGGGGAAACGTTAGCTTTAAAGCCCTATACAGGGAAGGGTGCACCAAAATTGCGACCTTTTGAATTATTTATTTGAAAAAATATTATGTACATTATAATGAATCAGGCACAAGGCCATCAAAAGTGTGAGGAGTGAGGGTTGGTGTTTAAAAGAAAAGACTCGCTCCATGTATACGCAAGATTCGAAAACAAAGCTTGTCTTCTTTTCTGGCTGTGGGCTCAAGCTGGGCGGTTCGATTTAGTTCTACATATTTAAACATTTGATGGCCTTGTGCCTAATTTGTTTCAGATATAATATTTTTATATTTTCTGAAATAAATATTTCAAGGTGTAGTATCTGTTCTGATACTAGACTTTTCTGTTCTCCTAGACTGATATAATTTTATTTTTGTCCCAATCTAGAGTGCTCCTTTTGTGAGAGTTAGATTTTCCCCACATTTAAAAACCGACCTTGTGTCAAACTTTGCTCTCATGGGGTGGCAAGTAAATAGAATTAATTCTTGTATTCCTTTAGAAAGTTTTACTAAACAGAATATTAACCTTCAATTGTAATAGTTAGAGTACCCAACCAAATAGAGCTTACTTGACTTAAGTCATAATCTTAGAACATGTTTAATTTTGTGGAGTTAAGTCGCATTATCTTCTTTTTCTTCAACTTTTTACTGAGTCAGGCACAGATCCGTTCACAATCTGCTGAAGTTGAACTGTCATGTGTGTCCAGTGGTAACTTGGTGATAGAGTACCACTATTACCGGTGCTTGTGCAGATAAGCGGCCGTACGAAAAAAAAAATCTTTTATAAAAACAATATTATATACTTATTCGCTGTTATTTTCTTACTCACTATAAAAAAAAGTAGAAAAAAATATCCACTAGAACTTTAATTACAAGTATTTTTCCATTTTCCGTATCATAACAGCGATTCGTTCAGTAAGCGCCCATCTTTTTTCTTAAAAATAACTCAAGGGCAGATAATTCGCAAGGGAGATAATCATGCAATTAAAAAAAAACAACTACATATATAAAAATTAAATTTATTCCAATAAAACAAAATGAAAGTAAATAAACGAAATTAAATTCATTTATTGCATTAAAACGAAATGTTTTATTGGAATAAATTTAATTTTTATATATGTATTTTTTTTAATTGCATGATTATCTCCCTTGCGAATTATCTGCCCTTGAATTATTTTTAAGAAAAAAGATGGACGCATATATAAAAGCTTTTTTTGATATTGAACACTTTTTATAAACCCGGTTGAAATTCTTTGGATTCCTATCCTGTACATGTTTACCTTGTCTGGGTTATATATATATATATATATATATATATATATATATATATATATATAAAGAGGTGTACTAAAAGCGAACTTTTAGGAAAGGTAAAACCCTATTGTGAAGAGTATGCAGCTCAATATCCAGGATAGAGCACCTTGGCACAGTTTTGCCCTACGTTTCCTTCCCTACAACTTTTATTTTATTTCATTTTTTCAAATTTTAAATCTTGGCCATTGCCAACTTATCTATCCCAGCGACTTCCTCTGATGATAAGATTTTGATCTTTGAAAAGCCTGGCTTAAGGAAAATTTAACTTGAATAAATTGCCTTTTTTGCGGAATGTACCTTGCTTTGAACTTTTTGAATTGAATTTTGATTTGGCTTTTGCTTTCTCTAATTCCTTTCCACTCTCCTCCATTATATATATATATATATATATATATATATATATATATATATATATATATATATATATATATATATATATATATATATATTCTTCCCGTCACGTAAAAGTTAGTGAATAAAAAAAATGCCAGATGAAATCATTTCATATAGGGGAAAGGAGAAAACAAATAGCAAGTCAGACCGTGCAGTCTGAAATGAATTCGGAAAGCAATTTGCCACTTTATTTCCATAATGAGCCGTTTTCTTTTTTCATTTAATAATGATAATAATAATATAAAAATAATAATAATAATAATAATAATAATGATGTTTTAGGAAAATTCGTCAATTATGGCCAAGTAGGAAAATTCGGTAATTATTGAATAAATATCGATTGAAAATAGATTTTAGAACCGTTTTTACAGGAGATATACTTGTAAATACGGGGCTACCCCCTCCCCAGTGAAGAACATTTGTGTGCAAAACTTGAAAGGAATTTATAAACTATCGAGTAGGAAGTCATTTAAACTGGCTTGAAATTCTTTAATTAATTTATTTAATAACAAGAAAACAATTTTGCTTTTTTAAATACATGGAAATTTTCTAAGAATTTAAAGCCAGTTTAAATGACTTTCTACTCGATAGTTTATAAATTCCTTTCAAGTTTTGCACACGACGTAATTAATGTTTTGTCAATTAAAATGGCTGACTTGTTTACGAAGAAATCTAAATGAATTATGATGGATTTAATCTTGTAACTTAATTACGAACCGGCTTGAAATAATAACATTATTTATACAACGAAATTTTACATGGGGAGAATGGGGAGGTGCTTTGTTAACTATTCTGTACTTTCACGTAACAATTTAATAAACAGAAGATATCGTAAAAATTGAATTTAACTTGAAAATTTTATGTAAAAAATAACCTAGTCCAAACCTTTAATTTCGTAACGTAATTACGAACCGGGTTGAAATAACATTATTTAGAAAGCCATTCTTAACATGGAGTGAGGGGGGGGGGCTTTGTTAACTATTCTGTACTTTCACCTAACAATTTAATAAACAAAAGATATCGTAAAAATTTAATTTAACTTGAAAATCTTATCTAAAAAAATAGCCCGGTTCGTAAACTGCACAAGTACCAAAAAAATAATATAAAAAATGTTCTTCACTGGGAAGGGGGCTATTTACAAGTATATCTCCTGTAAAAACGGTTCTAAAATCTATTTTCAATCGATATTTATTCGATAATTACCGAATTTTCCTACTTGGCCATAATTGCCGAGTTTTCCATTGACGAATTTTCCGTTGCCGAGTTTTCCTGTGACGAGTTTTCCGCGCACCGAAAAAGATATACACATACTGGTATTGTCTTTGGCCTTCGAGTCTTGATTTACGCCGGTCTATGGGACTGTCCCGTGTAGTTTTAGGAGGTCCACCCTCCCAGACTTTGCCTCCCCTCTTTGGGGAGGAGTAAGTTAATTGCTTACTGCCTGAGGCGCCCCTACCGGGGAATGTCCAGGCAATTTTTAATGGCCAGAGTGATCACCTCTCGGGCGCTGGCTTTTCAAACCCCACTTTCCCGACCCGGGCTTGGGTCACATCTTACTTGTGGGAGTAAGATAAAACTGGCCTTGTGCCTAACTCCTGTAGAGGAGTAAATAAACATACACATAAGAAAAGGTTAGGAATATTATAATGTTACTTTTACTTTTACTTTTCAGATGTAATACATGGGGGAGGGGAAAATACATAGATTGTAGACAGAAAAAAAACAAAAAAAAACAGCAACCACTTTTGCCGAGATTGACAAATGAGCGCACGTCGTTCCCATTTCGTCACAAGCAAATTGACCCGTTTCCTCGTTAGAACTTGGTTGTTGTTGTTTTCGATTTCCACTCAAAAGAATGGTCTCCCGGACATGATAGAGAGATCTTTCTGCCTTAAAAATATATATATATATATATACATGTATATCTAGTAGATTTTGAATATTTAAAAGAAAGAAAAAAAGAAAAAAACAAGAAAACGGGAGGAAAAAAAGTTTTATTATTCTCTCAGAAAGAAAAAAGTTTTCATTTAAAAGTTTTACGGACCTTGAAACTATGTCGGCGGACCTTTCTTCAAACTCGTTTAAAAGAAGGTAAGTTTTTTTAAAGTTTTTTTAAAAAACTTTTTAAACCATTAATAAATTAGTTTATCATTATTAAATAAATCGTCTATTTTTTGTAGCATTTTTTTTTTAAATATAACTTGTGTACGAAACTTTGTAAATATATACGTACTTTTATTTTTAAAGTAATTTTGGTATTTTATTTTTTTTTTACCATCTTACCCGGCGCAGTTTACCTCCTAAAAAAAAATCAAATTCTACTTTTTTTTTCTGTGATTACATTTAAACAGAATAACAAAGTATCCGAAAAGAAGGAATTACATTTTTTTTAAAGATTTTAGAGTGGGGGATCAATTTTCATTTATAAATTTAACGTAAGAATGAGCACCCATTTCCGGTCCAGTTAGCGTTAAACGAGACATGTTTCCATTTTTTTGGGGGGGGGGGGTACTTATCCAATAAAAACACGTACAAATTTAGCCAATTTTTAGTTTTTTTCTTTTTTTCTGCTTTAAATATAAATGGGGGGGGGGCAGGGGTAGGTAGAAGAGTAACTTATCTTGCCTTTGGTAACATTTATTTGTTGCACATTTGTTTTTTTTTTGTTTTTTTTCACCCCTATTTGGTTCTGTTAACTACACTTGAAAATGCACCAATTGGGTTCGATTAATAATTGACTGACCAAACAATACCGTAATAATATAACTTAAGGCACTGTTTCGTAATCGTCAACCATAGATCTTAGTTGCGGAGTTTTAGAATCCGTGGGGGTGGAGTCGGTAACATTTGGAACGGCGTACTTGCTTCGTCTATCTCGATTTCGTAGAATTCGCTGTCCATACATCACGCCAGTAAAATCTATGGTTGACGTTTACGAAAAAGAACCTAACTTAATTATTAAGGTATTGTTTCGTCATTAAATGTATTAATTGGACCAAATAAATGGTGCTTTTACAGTTTAGCAGATACTTTAAATAAAACAGAGGAATATCTGTTTACATGTCACGGGATGAATATATCCTATACCAAAAGTCACGTAAATTAATAAAGTGCTCAAGTTTTTAAGATAAATAATTTACTTTAAAAAAATTGCGTTGTCCAGGTTTTTCAAAATATTTTTTTCAAAATATTCTCCTTCAACGCTTCCAAGTGTGAAATTTTCATTCTACCCTATTCACGTAACCGCGTGCTACACACAGCGACATATCAACATTAATCGTTGATAACATCAAGACGAATTTCGGGCATCTTTTACGAGACTCGGCAGAGTAAAAACGCTAAAAAAAAAAAAAAATATACAACAAATAAAAGTAACTGTAAGCTGTAAAAGTTAGTTTCAAACTTGCATGTGCTATTTATTAGAAATTTAAGTTCGACACACGTTCATCGAAGAATTCAAAATGGCCGCTCTACGTAATAATATCGAGTGACTGGCCGCCATTTTTCTTTGAGAAAGTAGATGTTTTAAAAAACAAGAATTTTTTTTTTAACATCTAATAAAAAGCCATTTATACTACGTAAAAATACAAACAAATTACATAGGTAAGTAGAAAAATGTCTATTCTAGACATAAGTCAACTTTACTTGTTGCAAATTTATGTTTTTAAACTCTTTCTCGTTCTTTTTTTGGACCCCGTTCGTGCCTCTGCTGAGCGTCGTAACATATACCCCGAATTTCAACTTGACTGCGATAAATATGTCTCAATCAAGAAGGATTAAACGAAAAAAAGAAGAGAAAAAAATGTTTATACTTTTGACAAGGGTGTAAATCACCGAAAGTACTCAAGTTTTTAAAGTAAATAAATAATTTATATTAAAAAAAAATATGCTTATACTTTTGACAAGGGTGTATATCGCCGAAAGTACTCAAACTTTTAAGATAAATAATTTATTTTAAACAACATAAAAAAAACTGCGTTGTCCAGGTTTTTCAAAATATTTGGCACTTCTGCATTTTAGCCGTCACTTACTGTGATCAGAAATCGTAATTGAAGAGTTCCATTCATTCAACCCAGTCAACGGGAAGTGCCAGACTTAATTTGATGTTCGTTTTAAATTATACATTTTCGTTTTTAAAAGATCACTGTTGACTATTTTGAGAGTTTTAATTCATACAATAAAAAAACACACATTTTTATTTTTATAAATGTTTACATTATTAAATAAAATATTTTCATATTCAATAACGATACATGGGTATATGTTACGAGACTCAGCAGAGGCGCGAACGGGGTCCAAAAAAAGAACGAGAAAGGGTTTAAAAACATAAATTTGCAACAAGTAAAGTTGACTTATGTCTAGAATAGACATTTTTCTACTTACCTATGTAATTTGTTTGTATTTTTACGTAGTATAAATGGCTTTTTATTAGATGTTAAAAA